>LR752083.1:35000-92540 GCA_902729485.2 Mus minutoides | reverse complement strand
CTTCACCATGTTGAGAGCCTCTGTCTCTATGGCCTACCACATCCAGGGCCTTTACCTCTTCCTGGAAGTCTTCATCCTACTTTCTGCAAATATGGGAAAATAAAGCAACCAAAAGAGTCCCCATACAACACACCACCTACCATCAGAGAGCTCCTCCCGCCTCCCCATCAGTGTGAAAGATCTGCCCTTGCTAGCCCCACACCACTGTAGGATCTGGCCTTCGGCCCCTACATCACTTGCATCTGCTCACCAAGGGCCTGTTGGGTTTCCTATTTCCAAAGCAGACATGCAGACTTAGACTTCCACATAGTCCTGCCATTACCATTATATCTCTTTGCATCTCTTGAGGACACCACTCTATCTAGGAGTTGTTTATTTCCCTTGAATCCACTCCACCCAACGTACCCTCATCAGGGTAGCAGCCACTGCTTAGCTCTTGGCTCCACCTCTTGCCTCAGCAAAGTCTGAGGCAGAGCATATCTGCTTTAGAAAGAGTCACTACCTTGAGTTCCTAAGGCGGAGCCCTGCCCCCCCCCCCAACCTTACCCCTTTCTCACTGCAACTTCCTCTCTTTCCTGTTTCCAGGATAAATTCTCAATGTCTTATACCCAAGGTCAGGAAATTCTGCCCTACGGGTCAGATGGATTTGCAGTGAAGTTCTGTTGTAACACAGCCTATCTTAATCATTTATAGCTGTCCGCCAAGGCTGCTTTGTGCTACAAGAGTCAAGTTAAACAGTTGCAGGGAAGACAATACGGCCTGCAAAGCCTGAAGTATTTACTGTCTGGCACTTTAGGAAGTTTGCCAGATACTCTTCCAGATCTATAAATACTGCCATTCTCAAAACTCCATCTTTACCGCCTCTGTACCCACGCTCTCCTGAGTAAGCTAATCGGGAATGAGACCTTAAATGCCACTCATGACCCCGAAGTCCTTCTCTAGTCTAAACCTCTTCTTTGGACTCCAGACTCTCAACCCACCTTTGCAGGACATTATGATTGGGTGTCTCATTCATCCTAACACAAACTCCTTGCTCCTCGTCCTGCCAGCATGCCCAGTCCTCACTTCCCCTCTGTTCTTAGCCCTATCCTCATTTCCTGTCCTGCCCCCTCTTCCCCCACTTTTCATCCTGCAACCCAAACATCCTTACTTCCAGTCCTCACTTTCTGCCTCAACAAGGACCCCCTCATCCTTGCTTTCTGTCCTTCAACCAATCCCTATCCTCATTTCTGTCTCACCCCCACGCCCACCATCCTCCATCCCATCCTCACTTCCTGTCTTTCCTCCACTTCCACCATCCTCCATCCCATCCTCACTTCCTGTCCTGCCGCCACTCCCACATCCTCCTTTACATCCTCACTTCCTGTCCCGCCCCCACGCCCACCATCCTCCATCCCATCCTCACTTCCTGTCCTGCCGCCACTCCCACATCCTCCTTTACATCCTCACTTCCTGTGCTGTCCCCACGCCCACCATCTTCCATCTCATCTTCACTTCCTGTCCCGCCCCCACACCCACCATCCTCCATCCCATCCTCACTTCCTGTCCTGCCCCCATGCCCACCATCACCCCTAACCACTCTACTTTGCACAGTCTTTACTCTTTACAACCTGTCCTTCCACTCACCCCGTCCCCGTGGCATCCCCTTCCCCACTTGATCCTTATATAGACCCTCTCACTTCCTTGGAAACCCTTATACCTTTCCTTGAGTGCTCTTTCTCACACCCAAAGTTCAGTTCATTGACCCATCCTGTCTGCTCCCTCTTCAAAGTATAACTAGATCTTGACCACTGCCAGTAAGCCCCCACCATCGTTAGTCAGGATCCTGCTCTCCTGGCTAGCCTCTGAGTACACATGGCCTGGTACAGCGTACTCTCCGGATGATAGTCAATGATGCTCTGATATCACAGATCATACACATGGCTCTCCTCACAGTTATATAGAGTTTGAGAAGGCTGAGCCGGCCTCTGGCCTTGCATTTACTGCTGACATCCCAGTATCTTACTTAACCTTTGATGTCTTTCCTGACATGGACTGCCAGTCCTCAATATCCACATGGACCCGGTCCCCTGTTCCAGGCCTCTGAGGATTGGGACACATCCTCCCCAAAGTCACACCCTCCTCCCCTAGCTGGCTGTATTTTTCTCCATGCCAACACCAGCCCTCAATCGTATTTACCTGTGGTCTAGCCATCATCTTTCCACCTAGAACCTAATCTCAAAAAGGCCAGAACTCAGGCTAGTCTCATCCATTACTATATTCTTGCTTCTTAGAGAAGTCTGAGTGTTCTTAAGATTTGAGATGTGACATAGTGGATACCTAAATGTGCAAAGCTCTTGTCTCACATTTTAAAAAGTAGAAGGACATGGAAGAGAATTAAACTGTTTGCACCATGAAAGGAAAAATCAAAAAACAGAGCTGTATCATAGGGCTCACGTATCCAAGCCAGCCATCTTCCTTGGTGACCCGCCCCAGGGATGCACTGAATCAAACCAGGCTCCAGTGACAAAATGACTGTACAGCCAGAATCCTTCTGCAGAGCCTCCTGGAGATCTGCGTGGCCACGGGGAGAAGGGGCTTCTATGGGGTGGACAGAAATGCAAAAACAGCTGTTTCGAATCCAAATGTTAGTCGGTTGAAATCCTGGCCAAAGGGCAGGAGAAAGAGCTAGCTGGGCCTCAGGGGAACACAGGGTGGGCGTTATACTGGCCAAGTTCCATTAGTCAACTTCAGCTACAGCCCAAGCCTGTTTCCTCCCCTGTGACATAAGGCACTCTCACCAAATTTCTACCAATATAAAGCCAAAGGGCCATCCTGGATTTCTGTCTTTCTTTCCCATATGTAGCTTATCACACCTAAAAGTTTGCAACCTACAGTATTAAAAAGGGGTCACCCTCAGGACTTTCGTCCAGCAAAGATCCCCACACTTATCTAAACATACCTCTGGGATTTACTTGCTTACTCCCAACTTGGCCCCAGTTTTAAAGGTATTTTTTTTCTTCTTATTGGCTAATACATTTGAAAGCCCTAAGTTTCCAACAGAAAGGGGGGGGGACACTCACTGAGTGGCAGCCATCCCAGCCCTCCCTTCTCTCTACCTGGACCACCACAGGGCAACTTCTTCTCAACAGGAACAAACTCAAGAACTTGGAAGAGGAAAATGGAAGCCATTCTGATATCAGCCCATGGCTGCCTCTGTGTCTCCCTCCCTTCCCATCATCCCTCCTTGCCAGGGTGTCACAGCTCCTGAAGTAGCTCCCTCCCTTGTTCCCCTCAGTACCACATTGCCCCCGTGGACAAATAACAAAGACTTTCTAAGAGAGCAAATCCTGTTAGGAAAGGAAGGAAACTTCACTTCAATGCAGCTCACAACCCCCTTGGCAGTCAGAGATGTTCCTTGATAACTCTGACTCCAGACACTTATTCCTTAGAGAATGGCCCTCCCTAAAATCCTGTGACACTCCCACTCTCCAGATTGGTCACATCCTTCCAAGTTGAGCATTCATGATGTTTTTTTGTCTTCATGGCCTTCTGAGACCACTATTCCCCTCACTGATAATTCACCTATGTTCGGCTTCACACTGCAGAATTCAGCAAAAGGTTCCCTGGCACCCAAAGTCATATATTCTGCTGTTGGCTTCCCAAGCAGCCATAAGGGCTACACAGGATCCAAATTCACACCCCTCCTTTACCAAGGACATACAGGTCCGTGGGAAATTCTTGCTGCTGATAAGTCAGGTACGATGCGATGGCAGAATTCGGTTGTTCTCACAATTCCATATCCAGGCCCTATTGATCTCTTCCCCTGCAAAATGGGGAGAACACCTTGCCCATATCCAAAGCTTCCAAAGACAAAATACAACATACATTTGAGTCCTTATTAAAATAAATAGAGCAGCAAATTATGTACACACACAGCTCCTCAACCAGCCCTGCTTACTGCAAGGCTGCCTACTTCTTTTTTTTCCCCAATTAAATCTACAAAAGCCCCAAGGTTATACCCATGAGAGCTACCACCGCCCCTGCTGTGAGACGGTACCCCAGAGTCCTCATGTGGCCAGACACGCTTCATGAAGCCAGCCAGCTGTGTCTTCCATCCCAAGCAAGCTGACGTGGCTGCCCAGAGTTTACGCAAGAGGAAGCCACAGTGGGACATGTACAAATGAGACTCTCGGGCAATAGAGAGCCAGTGGGGGGTCGCCTCTGGCTCATCACCCACAGCCCCTGCTCAAAGTGAAATAGCTGTCAGGGCATTGATTTTAGGGCATTGATTTCGTCTTGACTAAAAAGGAAAGGGAAGGGTGTGGCTCCGCGCTGTCCCGTGGAAATCTGCCAGCCCTTGAAGAGCATACAGAGAGCTCAGCAAATCTGCTATTCTTCAAAGACCATGGCATGTAGCACCGAAGTGCCTAAGGCTTGTGCCTACCAATGCCCTGTTCCTTTACTTTGATTGAGCTGCAAATCTCTCTATGCCTTAATTCCTCCACTTGGGGTGCATGGAGACACACTACTCAAAATTCTAAGACAGGTCTGATCACAGTGACAGCGGGACTTGGGCTGTGGTGACGAGGTGTGCAGGACATCACAAGGCCTGGCCGCCCACGGTGACATCAGAGGAAGAGGATGAGCTCTTACAGACAAGTGCCTACTGGATCTCAGGATTATGTTGGTTGATTGCCAATGTACTGAGGACACATGCCAGTCTGACACAGCTAGCATGGAGCCTGTAACACTGTCACATGTACAGACGCTGCTAGAATGTTGATGGGTGCAATGACTGCTTTAGAAGAGCAATGTTTCTCTGCGGAAGAGGAGGCAGATAAGAATGTCAGAGCCGGGACGAGATGGCAACAGGACTGGTGTGCACATGAATCCAGAGACTGTGGCAGCATGCACAGGGCCTGCAAAGGTCTGCACTGGATGGGGTCCCAGCACTGAGAGGGGAAGTAGTCGCAAGCCCCAATCCCTAGCCCAGAAGCTTTCTCCAATTAATAACTGTGTGTAAAAGATAAATTCGTTTTCTCCAATGGAGTCTCCCTGGAGACACAAACCAGTCTTAAGGCCAGACCCCATGCCCAGCAGTAGAGGACCAACACAAAATGAACTCAGTGGTATTTTTAACCCTTTAGCTGGGCTTTTTTTTTTAACCTTGCCTGTCTTTTGCTTATATATTATAGTTTCTGATTTTGTGTTTTAATGGACTTTCTGTGTATGTGAGTATGTGTGTCTGTGCCTCTGTATATGTTTCTTATGATTCAATTTGGCTCTTTTTTTCTGTTTATCTGTTTGTTTGCTTGTTTGTTTTGTCCCATTCCATTTTGTTTGTTTGTTTGTTTGTTTGTTTGTTTTTCAGATAACTGATGGCTTTCTAAATAATGAGGTGGGAGAGAGAACTTGGGTGTGGGGGATGAATGTAGGAGGGGATGGTGGAGAGTCTGATCAGACTATACTGTATGAGAAAAGATTATTTTTAACGTAAAAAAGAAAGAATATTGTTCCTGTCTTGGAAAATATAGTTTCTAACTTAGAAAACAACATTTTTTTCCTGCAAGAAATTTAGAAAACTCAAAAAAGTAAAAAAAATAAAATAAAATAAAAATAAATGTATCCATTTCCAAGTTATGATATTTCATTCCACTTTAACTGCGATTACACTCCTATTTACTTTCCAGTCTTTACTTAATAGATATATTATTAGCACTTTCTGCATCCTTATATATTATTCAATGTAGCTTTAATAGCTTCTTTGATTTCCATTTTATAGATGACCCATATTAGATTTAATTAATCCCCGGCACAATGTTTTGTTATCATGAATAATGCTGAAAGAAATATCCCTGATTAGAACCACTGTGCACATCTCTGTTTATTTCCTTAGGGTTAATTCCTTGGAGAAGGCCTGCTTACTGGTTTAAAGGGCATTTTTGAGACCTGTCTCATGTGTTCAAATTATCCTCCCAGAAGAGAAGCCTATAAATGTCTACTGTTCTCTACAACACTCCCACCAACATCGGATAGTACAGTTTTCATTTTGGCTAATATATTAGGTGGCTAACAATATCTTGGTTTTAATTATGAATACTAACTACAAGGCTTTTGCATAATCTATCCACTTATTTCTTTTCTAAATGTTTTGAAGTATCTGTCCCAAAGTTGTTGCAGAAAAATAGCTCAACACCTCCTTTGATGATCCTGAACCTGTGCTTTTAATGGTCCTTTCTATTAGAGCATGAATCCTAATGCCCCGCTTATATCCTTTCTCTCTCTCTCCCTCTCTCTCTCTCTCTCTCTCTCTCTCTCTCTTCTCTGAAATCACTTCCTTTTCAAAATTTTTGTTTGAATTGTATTTATTTTATGTATATGGGTGTTATGCCTCTGTGTGTGTGTGTGTGTGTCTGTCTGTCTGTCTGTCTGTATGTATGTATGTATGTATGTCTGCACAGTACCCACAGTCACCAGAACAGGGCACTGAATGCCCTGGAACTGGAGTTGCAGACATTTGTAAGCTGCCATGTAGGTATTGGGAATCCAACACAGGACTTCTGGAAAGGCACAGCTTGTGCCCTTCATTGCTGAGCCATCTCGTATCCTATTTGCTATTTCCTCTTAACCGATTTCAGAAGCAATGGCTGGTCTCTCTTATCACCTTGTCCTCGTTGAGATCCAGAGGTCCTCTTCCTTGTCCCCTGATCTGGCGTGACTCATGAAGTCAGGAGATCTCCCATTAACAGCAGTAGCAGCTCTGTTGTGGGTCATACAAGACATGGCAAGCGAGTGGAAGTCAAATGTGGCTCCTGGGGATCAAACTCGGTTTCTCCAGCTGTACAAGTTCTCCCGCAATCCACGGGCAGTCCACCGGGCCTTGCATAGCAGGCAGGCTGTTTTCCCAAGGAGCCCAAATCCATGCAGGCAAAATGTGCTCCCTTCCCTGACAATTTGCATGCTCCCTGGAACTCCCCTTGCAAGGGCAATGAAGACATCTGCAGATGTTACCTCAGCCCTGGGAGTTTTCCCAGACCTGTGCTGCAAGTGTCTTCAGTGAGCCATCTTGCTAGCCTCCCTGGTTGTCACTGTCTTTTTTCGGGCTCCCATTGCATTTCACAGGCCCCAGGCTACGCCTTCCCTTCCTAACCCCTGCCCCAAACTTCATCTTCTCCACTTGCCAGCTACCCAGGCTGTCATTTCTAACTCTAAAGGAGACCGTGTCATTTCTCGCCTGAAACTGGACTCTTCCTACCTGGCAAGGACCCAGAACCCTTCCTCCCACTCTTCCCCCCACCCCCAAACCACACTTTATATGTTCAGATTCAAGGGTACCCAAGCACTGAGGGCATGCTCTGCTACCCCATGCCTTTGAACTGGGCAAACATGGTTTACTTCCACCCCCCCCTCACATATTTTTCCTACTCTTAACCATCCCTTTCTTCCAGATATTTCCTATGAATCCCACCCCACCCACCCCCAGAAAAGAGTCTTACATTCAAGACCCAGATCTTCTTTACCTAACACACCCATCTCAAGTAGAGTTCACAGCATCAAAACTGAGGAGCAGGGCTGGAGAGATGGCTCAGCAGCTAAGAGCACTGACTGCTCTTCCAGAGGTCCTGAGTTCAATTCCCAACAACCACATGGTGGCTCACAACCATCTGTAACAGGCATCCCATGCCCTCTTCTGGTTTGTCAGAAGACA
This sequence comes from Mus minutoides, assembly GCA_902729485.2. Lineage (NCBI taxonomy): Eukaryota > Metazoa > Chordata > Mammalia > Rodentia > Muridae > Mus > Mus minutoides. Next base: position 84,850 of record LR752083.1, on the reverse strand, counting down.
GCAACAGTGTACTCACATACATGAAATAAATAAATCTTTAAACAACAACTGAGGGCCAAAGTATAAATGCAGATAAAGGTCATCTTGAAGGGCAAAAGCATGAAGAATGCTGGGAGGGAAACTGCATGTCTAATGGATTCCTCAAGTTCCTTCCCAGGGGGTGGTTACTCCTCTCTCCCTCTGCAAAGAGATTCTGATTCTTCCGATCCCCCCCTCCGTCTTCTCCAGAGCCCTCTGTTCTTGCACCCCACCTCACATGCTGGGGTCTGACCATCCCAGTTTGGTACCTGCAAGGTGCTTGTTTCCATCAGTTCCTTGACATCTCCAACCTGAGCCATTTCGTGGGCAGACATTGTGCACTGCTGCCTGAGTCTGAGAGCTTAAGCTGTGGTGCTCAGTTCTAGCTGACTCAAACACCATGAAGCAAAGACTGTCCCAGCCGCTGCCACATTGTCACAACTGTATGGCTCTTTCCGGACCCTACAGAGAGCCAGATGTGGACCCTGGTAAAGCTCCTGTGGGCCAGACCTCTACTTTCCTCTAATGCTCTTCATATGTAGGTGTTTGTTCTGGTTGTTAAAGGTAATGGGTGCATTATTTTATTTATGGGGTGCCCTATGTCATGGGCCTTTTTATTCCATTATTTTAGTGAAGAATTGAATGGATATCTATAATCTCTAACCATTGCAATAATAAAATTCAGCATCTCTCATGATTTCTCCCTATCTCTTCTTGGTGTTTTCTTTCTCTATTTCCTCTTTCTTTTTGTTCTGAGTTCTGACAGAAAAGTTGCCTCGTGGCCTGGCAGTAGCCCATGGAGCCCCCCAGAGATGGCAAAGGCATCTCCCTATCTGGGGATGGAGCGGTATGCTACATAAACTATAGAAAATGTAATCAGGGACAGTGTGAGCAATGGGGGTTGTGGAAAAGGTACTTAGTGTGGCCAGAGGGTGCTGTGAAATAAACACTAAAATATGTGCAATGGGTGCGGTAGAGAGCACAGTGCCTGCAATGGCCATCAATGGACCATCAGTGAACAGGCTGCCAGCAATGGGTATCAATGAACTATCAATGAAAATGTTCAGCTGCAGGTGTCGATCTTTGCCAGTCAGGTAAAGAGATATCAGGAGCCCAATGAATCAAATGGCCTATTTAGTTTGGGAATTAAAAGGAAATGAGCTACAGAGAAAATGCTCCTGATTCTGAAGATAGGGGTGGGTGGGTGGAGGGGATGCTTAATTCTGGTCTCTATTCTGGCACTGGTTTCCTGGATGGTGCCACCAACTGCTTTCGCCTCTCTGGGATCATTTGCCAGGTCTGAAGGAAAAGATCAAGGCTAACAGGAGATCTCCAAGCAAGAGCCAGAATATTCCCATCAAGGTGGCAACCAGCTCAGGGCAGAGCAAGGAATCTACCCAAGGAGCATCCCAGGTTCCCTGCCTTCCTTGATCGCCCCAGTCTCCGCAACTTTCAGCCCCACTGGGAGAAAATGATTGTACATCCTTCCCCAGGAGAGAGATGGATCCTGAGGCTCAAGGAGTCCTGCCCTTTACCAATTCCAGTTCTCCAACTCCAACTCCAGCTAACACCTCCAGCTTATCCACTTCTTGAAGATTATCTCCGAGGCTCACAACCTTCCCTTTTATAAAAAAAAAAAAAAAAAAAAAAAAAAAATCTTGCTGATGGAAAATTCTTCCTCATACCTAATCTAAGTCCATCTGCTGCAATTTCTGTCTATTTTCTCCCGTTCAATCCTTACTGGAGATGGAGAACAGCTGGTCGCCATCCTCCATATAACATCCCCTCCTAAAGCAGAATCAGCTATGACATCACCCCCTCAGCCTGTGTGTCTTCTGGCACACCATCCACTGTGCCTCCTGACCTGTCTTCCCAGATTCTAGCTCTGAAACTATGACCAGTCACCATGGCGGCATTGGAGGCTGCCGAGCTGTGGCCTCCACAGCGGGAGGCAGACTCTCGCTGGCCAGATCTAAAGGGAAGGTCACTGCAGAAAGAGACCTGGAAGAAGACAGTCCAATCATTTTTACACGGGAGGAAAGTAAAAGCCAAAAGAGAGCAAATGACTATGATGTCTAAGATCAAATCCCAGGGCTCGAGTGCCAGACCCAATATCCATTCATTCATTCATTCATTCATTTTGGAGGTGGTTGGGGATAGGGTCTTTTTATATGCCTAAGCTTACCTCAAATCTTAGCTCTTCCTCTCTCTACCTTCCAAACGCTGGGATTATAGGCATGTGCCACAATACCCAGCTAAAACCCCCAATCCTACCACTGCTCCCTAACTAGTCCCAGCAGTGTGTCTCAGCTGACTAGCAAAGGGCCACATTTTCTCAGTTTGCATCTCTCCAGTTCTGTCTTCCTCGTGCTGCTAGCAGATGCCTGAGCTACTACTACAAACGTCTTAGGTTCTGCTAAGACGTACTCAAATACCGGACGCAAGTGTAGTTCCACAGCAGTGTGGTGCATTCTATGAACAGGGGAGAAAGATGTCTTTGCAGGTTACACTATTAACTTAGTGTAAGGGAGCAAACAAATCCCTTCAAACAACTGGTAGACTAGGGTTACAGGAGAACAAAAAAACAGGGAGCGTAGCAGACAAACTATGCTGTCTGCCAGCGTCTCCAAGGTCAGTCTCTAGCTGGACCGTGCGGAGGCTGTGGAAGGGGTGTAGAGGAGTGGTCCTCAGGACAGTGGGGCAGGGGTGGAATCACCTTTGCCCAGAGGCATCTGCTCTGTCTGCCTCACCCAAATCAGCAGCATATGACCCATGAACCTCACTGAGGCCTGAGACAGAACTGAACATGGTGAAATGGTTGGTCTCCCGTGGCTGACCCAGCCTTCCTGGGATCTCCTGTTAACTCTTTCGGGAATGAAGTGAACAGGGTGTCTGAGGTGTCCTGCAATGCTGCGGAGAACCAGAATGGAGGAATGAGAGAGAGAGAGAGAGAGAAAGAAATACACCTGCCCATCAAATTGGATGAGGTACCTGCTTCAAGTCCCCTGCAGGGATGAAGGATGGAGATCACAGCGTAAAAGAGTGAGTCACATAAAGTAGTTACTCATAATTTTCCGAAATGAAACCTGAAGGACACTTGAGCCTAGAGAATACATTTCCAAGCCTACATTTCCAAACAGCCACTTCCCCATTCTGAATAAACAGAGGGACACTGTGACTTAATCTTGACAACTTTCAGGGATGTTCCAGGCTGCTTCAAACCTACAAGACACCCTGTCCCCAAGGACAGCTGCGATATGCGAGCATCCGCAAAGAGAAAGAAGACAACAGGACAGCGTTTACCAAAACACCTAACCCAATATACGTGCTTATTTGATTTCCCCGAAACTACAAAATTAAATTTTAAAACTGAAAACGAAAACAAAAGAAAAGAAAAAGACAGTTCTCTGATAAAAATTCTAGTATGTTTTCAATCCTATTTCTGGACACAATTTTCTTTAACAGAAAAAAATATATCTGCACAAAAGGGTGAGATCAAAGCAGGTTGGCAAAGAGATTACTTATTGACATGTTTATCATGGGAAGGGATGCTGAGGTGAAGAGGGGGGGGGGGTGCACTGACATCCAGAGTAGAGGAAGTCTCTCCTTTGCCAGAGGAGTCACACTGAGCATGGAAACAGCCCTCCACATCACAGTGGCTCAGTGACAGAAGTCCTGGCTGGCCAACTGAGGAGAGAGAAAACGGCTAGACGCATGGTGCCATCCAGGTTCCCAGCTGAAGCCATCGTATTCAATTCGACAAGATGACAACGAACAAATTTAATTTCCTGAGCATCCGTCGGGCCCTTCACACACAAGCAAGTGCTCAGCTCCGCAACGAGTTAATCAGCCACGTTCCAGTGATTACCTACTCCAAAATGGATCGGAGCAGAGCTTCAGGGTCCTGGGGTTTGAGCCCACTATGACCCGGGCGAAGCTACAATGAGAATGGTTTGAGTTTTGTCAATTACTCTCCGGCTCCTAGACTCTTTTTTTTTTTAAGCTTAAGTTGTTATTTTAATGATCTCTGTTCCAAATGAGGAAATACAAGGAAGAAGAATGAGGAGGAGGAGAGAGAGAGAAAGCAGTGCTCCAGCGTGTCCCACTTGTACTTTTCAAAGCTCCCTCTGCTCCGTCCTCCACCCAACCCTTCCCTCTGTGCATGAGTCACCCCAGGGAGCTGTTTTAAAATGCCTGGCTTTAATGTTCTCTATCATGATAGGCAGCAACAGATCACAGATTGGCATAAAGTGAAGGGGGAACCCTGAGTTCTGCTCCTTGGGTTTCTGGCCCAAAGACACCCTTCAGACTCAAAAGCTTACCGAGTTTATTGCTGTGTGCATTTACGAAAAGGAAAAGAAGGTATCTGCAATCAGGTCACTATCTCAGTTCTAGGTGCTGACCCCATGGCCTCTGTGGAGTCATGTGCCTTACATCCCAGAGCAGGGGTGGGGGGTTGGGGGGTAAGTCCTTTAAATATGCCCCAACAACCTAGAAAAGTCCAGCTCCACTCAGGGACCTTGAATAGCAGGAGCCATGCTATATGGAGCTCAGGGCGTATCTTGCTGCTTCTTGCCAACGTGCGTACATCCTAACCAACTGTAACCACAGACAGCTAGACAGACAGCTATTTCTCCAACCATTGGGAATAGGACTTCCATAATCACAGCTCCCACCCCCAAAAAACAGTTGTCTAAGGATGCGAAGGAGAACCTGTTGTGTGTGGTAGTGAAGAAAATAGGGCTCGTAAGCAGGAATGACTCACGGAGCAGAAGAATCAAAGGCTGTCACACCTCAGAGGCGGGGGGGGGGGGTGCCACAAGGGTGCGCAAGGCACTGCTAACAACCTCTTCCAGAACAATCTTATCAGAACTCTCACAACGGTTTAAGTCTGGGACAGAAACCAAACAGAGGAAATTCACCTGAACCCCTGGCATGCGCCAAATGCCAAGGACTTGTGATATCACCTGGAGACTGGAAATTCCAGAGTATGTCACAGGTATGTCACACCACTGCATGCCTTATGGTGACAGGCACAAAACCGGAGAACTACCTGTGTGTTAAAGCAGGGAGTCCAAGGCCACATCCGTCACCTTCACCCCACTGGGGACAGCCACTTCCTCAGTGGCCACTTACCTTGCACTCCCTTGTAGCAAAAGTTGACAGAGAGGATCGACCTCAGTCTCCAGGATAGAAAGTGTGTCTCGGTGCAAGTGAGTCTCTTGTAGTCCCAACAATGTGGAATGTTAAAGAACCAACCAAGGGCCACAGGGAGAGTTTCTACTTGAAGACCAGCTACCAGAGACTGCAGCACCATCTACCTGAATAGATGCACCTGAGCACCTAGACTGAAGAGCGTCCAGTGGCTTCCCCTCCTACCAGCCTCTCTTTCAGAGCGGCTGGGACCTCAGACTTGGGCCTCTCTCTGATTGGGAGTGTAAAGCACCCCGGGATAAAATTCAGCTCCATCCCTGCTGTTTTTCAGGACACAACAAATCAAGAAAGTATTCCAGGGTGTTCAGGAGCTGATCAAGGAAGTACTTTCTTTGTCAAAGGCAAGGGTTTCTTTTTCACTAAGTTGGGTGATGTGCAGATAGACGCTCACAGGGTCAAACAGGACACGCTCCTACACCCTACGACATTTCTCTTTTCACCAGTGAAGACCGATGAACACGGAGTGGGCAAAAGTAGCCCAGGAGAAGATGAGAAAAGTTTGAGGACGGACAGGAATTGAAGGTCACAGTAGTTTGAGCAAGGCAGGTCAAGGTATAGCGGATAGGGCAGACCCGATGGCAGAAAATCCAATCAAACCAAGCTTGCTTCTGGAGCCAGCTCATGGATATGGTCACAGCATCATTCTGGCCCAGGAAGCGGCCAATCCGGGGTCCAGCCTCATCACCCAGCAAACCTGAGTCTACACCCTAACCCTGCAGGTCCTCTAGCCCCAAAGCGGACCCATTTCCATGAACCTGAGCGCAGCTAATTAACAGTAGTAAACAAGCCTAGCTCTAGACGGTGCAGAAGTTTTACCAAATTGTAGGCATGTTTTCCTCCCAACAAAAGACAGTGGGTCTCCGCCTTGGTCACCTTTCCTCCCCTTAAACTTTTCTCTTCTCTCTGCAATCCTCCACCTGTGCTAACTGCAAGCCCGAGCGAAAACAGAGCGGAAGCAGCCCCCTCTCCCGGGACACAGATAAAGGTACCTTCTCCGAGAAGCAGAGGGGCTGTCGTCCGGAGGCTCGCCGCCCGGCGGAGCGCAGGAAGACGCTGCCGGGATGGAGCACGCTGAGGATGCTGCGTTCCTGTCTCTGCGACCAGACCTTTCAGCAGCTCGGACCAACTGTGCTAGCGATGCACTTAGCAATTATCTGCTGGCGCCGACGCCCCGCCTCCTGCTCTTGTGATTGGCTCTCCAGTCCCGGGCAGGACTGCATTGGTCTCGGCCGACCTCACTCATTGCTTTGGCTTCTACTATTATCTAAGCCATCAAAGGAAATAATTCCATGTTTCATTGACAACCTGTAAGGTTCTCCTCCCGCCAGGTGTCAGGGGGGCAGAACTGGGAGTCCAGAGAAGGGAGGGGAGGACAGTCGAAAAAGGTGGGGGTGGGCGAGAAAGAGACGGGGTGGGAGGTGGGAGGAGGAGGAGGAGAGGGAGAGAGAGAGAGAGAGAGAGAGAGAGAGAGAGAGAGAGAGAGAGAGAGAGAGAATATATGAACTGAGGTTCTTAGTCCAGCGTTTTAACTTCCACAAAACAAAGCCCATTGCAACAATTATCTGACCTTATTTCCTCATTTCTCTCCCTTGTTGATAAATATTCCTGAGGCTTGTGGGAATCATAATGGGGGTTTCTGTTGGTGTCAGAAGGCTCCAGAAAGCAGAACAAGGTTCAGGGCTGGAGAAATGGAACGATGCTTTTAAACCTTGGAGGTCATCTGAAGGTCATTTTAAATTGTTCAGGGGGGCATATTATATGCTTTGTCTTGTTCGTGTGCCTAGTTCTTTTCCCTAAAGGTCGGCAGACTGCCCCAACCCAAGGTTCTAAGTTCCCTTGGAACTCTACCTGATGTCTGGAAGGAGCTGTTTCCAAAGTCCACAAAAGTCTGGGATTTCTCACCAAGGCAGGCCCAAATGACCAGGCACACTGGATCTAAGCACCTGCTATGAGCCTGTTGTTTGTTTGTTTGTTTGTTTTTTGTTTGTTTGTTTGTTTCATTAGTCTAACCTACTTCCTTCTGTTAATTGCACAATCTCACAAATTATTGGCCAAAGGAGAAGGAGGAGAAGGAAGAGGAGGAGGAAGAGGAAGGAGGAAGAAGGAGGAAGAAGATGAGGAGGAAGAAGGAGGAGAAAGAGAAGGAGGAGAAGGAGAAGAAGAAGAAGAAGGAGAAGGAGAAGGAGAAGGAGAAGGAGAAGGAGAAGGAGAAGGAGAAGGAGAAGGAGAAGGAGAAGGAGAAGGAGAAGGAGAAGGAGAAGGAGAAGAAGAAAGAGTGGAACTTTCTCCTACATCTGGTAAACGTTCAGCTTCTCAGAAGCATAAGAAGGAAAGGTTTTACTCTTTTCCACCTTCACGTCTGTTCACCGTGTAGAAAGATGTGATTTAGAATCTGTTAAGAAAAAAAATGATTAAGGAGAACTTCTGAAAGAGAAGTCTTAGAAAATCTAGTTCCAAGGCAGAGAGCAGCTCATCTGCAGAGCTTAGCAATACCTGCTAGGCTCTGTGCAGCTCATGGGCAGAGCATGTACCTGCATGCTGTGTGCAAGGCTCTGGATTTGCTTCTGGGAACTGTTTATTAAATTAATTCAAAAAAAAGAAAAAGAAAAAGAAAGAAGTCAAGTTCCAGGTTTAAGAGCCAGCCCTTCGGGCTTTTCATGCTGGGATTCTACATATTTGGAAAGGACACATCCAGATCTGCCCTGTCCCTACATGTTCCAGGCTCTGATTAGCTGCCATCCTGCTGTCCTCCACAGCCTGGGCAGCAAGCTGAATGTTGTCTTCCACCTGGTGGTGTGACATCTAGCTCACACATGCATGCTGGTGCCCTAAATACATTCTGAACTCTGGGAGGATGGAAATGCTTTTAAGGCAGGCAAAGGAGATAGTGTAGTATACCTCCCTTCTTGTAGTGATGTGTAAGAATGTGACTGGCACACTCTTTGCACACACGGTCCTCTCTGGACAATGCACCTAGCAACTTCAGAATCCTCTGAACCCTTCATCCGCACCAGGCCATGTAATGAAAGTATGAGTTTCCCCACTCCTGGTAACAATCAAGAATAGACAGTTTCTAATCAAGTGTATTCCCAACAGATCTGAGTGTGAAGAATAGAAGGGCTAGTCCAGCCTGAACTGTGTTAGAGGTAATCCCCTATTTACCATCTTTATGTTTATGTTTATGATTAAAATCACATGCATATGGAAAGAAACAGACAAGATAAAGAAAAGGCTGTGAAGCCTACCCATCAATCTAAGCAGAGAAAGACTTTAACTACATCCCTTACTCATCAAACCCTTTCCTTCCACCCCAAAGGAACAGACCTCAGGCTCCAGCTTAAAGCTCTTAAGAATTTTCCCTTCTGTGGTCTACTGTCAACCTTTCCAATGCATCTATCTTTAATCTTTAATCTGCATCAGTGTTTATCTCCACATAAAATTATCTCGCTGCTTCTGCAAATTTGCATGGCTTTATTTTCCGTTCTTTCAATAAGAAGAGACCAAGAATCTAGAAACATCCAGTACAGGCCTTAGCCTCCATTAACAGCATCTTGTATGTGTTTACAACTAAAACTCACAGACGGCAGAGATACCCAGTGAGGGGCTGACTACTAGAATCCAGTGCAACACGTAGGTAGGTGTGCAGTTCTTAGCCTCACAGAACCCTCACCCTTTATAGGCTGAGAGGGAAGAGGCCACTTCAGAGTACTAGAGCTGAAAAGTCAGAATGAAGGCTGTGAACATTCACAGCTTGTGAGATGATGCCAGGCCTGGGTCTCTCTGGCTTCCCCCTCATTCGGTATTGTCACTGGCAACAGAGACAGAGATACAGCTCCATCCTATCCCATACAAAAGCATGAGAAGTCCCCTTATCTTTGAAGGACCTGGGCTCAGTTAAAATCAGATCCTTGGCTTCAACTCACAAAAGGATTTCAGAAACAGTCAGGATAAAGCAGAGTTGCAATTTTTTTTAAAAAGATGTGTTTATATAGATTTAAGAAAGAAGGTGAAAAGAAGGAGCTATTTAGGAAGAAAGGGAGGTGCAGCTAATGGGGTGAGTGTGGGTTTCTCTTAGAGAGTCTTGCTTCTTTCTGTTTACAATAGTCCCATATAGGATTTTGATGGGTCTTGAAACTTTTATCTTCAAAGAACCTGTTCTATTTTTGCTTTCTGTTCCTGTGATACACATCATTGCCAAAAAGCAACTTGGGAAAGAAAGGCTTATTTCATGTTACTGTGATGGCCCACAATTAATGGACATCAAGTCAGGAGATTAAGGAAACAAGACTGAAGCTGAGACCATGGAGGTATGCGGCTTACTGGACACTCTCTCTGACTCATGATTAGCCTGCTGCCAATACAACACAGGACTACCTTCCCAAGGATGACACAGCACAGAGGGTGGAGCCTCTTACATGAATTAACAACTAAGAAAATGCCCACAGAAATGTCAAAAGACCAGTCTTGTCCAGCCAACTCCTCAATTATTCCTGCAAATAATCCTAGTCTGAGAGCTAATGCTAACTAGCACAGTCCGCATACTGTCAGCTTGATACCAACATGTCCCTTTAAGTCCTAACCTCTTAGTTTTGTCCCCCCCAAAAAGCTTTAAACATTCCTCGGTCTTTAAAATTATGACACTTAAAATTTCAAAGTTTCTTTTCTGTGGGTTCCTATAAGATTGAGAGAGAGAGAGAGAGAGAGAGAGAGAGAGAGGAGAAAAAACAAGTTACATATTGTCTTATTTCTAGAGAGAAGAAGAAGAATCAGGACACAATTACAATGATATTGGAGAGAAACCCAAACTGACAAATTGAACAGCGTAAAAAGTTCCGGGTCCAACATCTGGCACTCATTCGAGATCTTCTGAGCGCCACAGAGCCTAGGTGACTCCACTGCTCTGACTTTACAACCTGAAGCACTCACAGCTTTTCTTGTTAAACACAGGCTGGCTTCATCCCACAGCAGCCACTATCCTGGGTGGGTGCCATATGGTTCAATTGTCTCCAATACCCTGGACTCTCCCCTGCAGCCGCCGAGCTCACTTTCACCAGTGGACTCTGCGCCTCTTTGGTGAGACTCCACCCCTGCCTCTCCATGTCAAGCTTCAGCTTCTCGCGAAGATCCCTTCAATCCCAGGGGTCTCCACTGCTCCAAGGCTGCACTTTCAGCCTTGGCCTCCCACAGCGGCAAGGATCTCTATGACAACCTTCAATCGTGAAGATTCCATGCCACCAATACAACTCGTCAAGGGAGTCTCTTTTACACTTCAAAGTTTGGCTGCCAGCTTGAGAGTAGCTTTGGCTGCCTTGGACCACAGCTTCTGTGTGCTGCCTCTGAGAAAATACTTCCCAGAAGATCCCAGTTCGATGACTTTGGTTTCTCGTTAGTCACAGCTGATTCTTCAAACCAAGCCACAGACTCTTAGTTTAAAATACCACAAAAACAGACATAATGGTCTTGGCTTCTCCCTGAAGTGTCATAAGCTCGGAGTCCACTGTTTGCACTTCTCTCAGCATTCTTATCATCCACGCTCTCACATAACAACCCATTAAGCTCCGAGCACTCAAAGGCTTTTTCCAGCCCAAAGTTCCAAGCACTTCAAAAGTCCTCCCTCAGGACAACACAGTCAGCTCAGCCACAACAACATGCCACTTCCGATTCCAAGTTTTGCCCTGGCTCGCTCTACACTATTGTCATAAACGCCATGACTAAAAGCAACTTGTAGAGAGAAGGGCTTCTTCCAGCATGTGGGTCTCAACCTGTCATCAAGTGAAGTCGGAACAGAAGCTAAATAGGAACGGAAGCTAAATAGGAACGGAAGCTAAATAGGAACGGAAGCTAAATAGGAACGGAAGCTAAATAGGAATGGAAGCTAAATAGGAACGGAGCGGAGCGTTGAGACCACGAAGGTGAAGTGAGCATTGGTTCACTTCTTTTGGCTAGTTTTTAAACAACCCAGCGCCAGCTTGTTCAGAAAAGGTACTCTGCACAGTGGGCAGGGCCCTCTTACATCCCAACACCAGCTTGTTCAGGAGTGGTACTCCCCACAGTGGGCTGGGCTCTCTCTTACATCAATTAGCAATCAAAAAATGCCCCACATATGTGCCCACAAGTCAATCTGATGGAGACAATCCCTCAGCCAAAATCCCCTCAGATGTGTGCTATGTCACGTTGACAGCTGAAGTCAACCAGAAGGAAGCTAAATGAGACCACCAAGGGTTCCTGTGGTCGGGGTGGGGCACTTGGAAGATTACATTTGATAAGGTCACAGAAATGCAAGAGAATAGGATGTCTTTGCTATAAACCAAGTTAATAGTCTTATTTGAGATTTCCAAATGATGGCTGCGAAGAAGAGGAATGAGGTCATTTATCAAGATCATATACATTTGATCTTGATCCTGATTCATTGCTATTTTAACATAAAATATCCATATATCAATGGGATACTAGTCCACCACTCTTCACATAGGATTGTGCTGGAACCCTTCCCTCTCGGCTGGAGGGAGACTTCAACCAGACTACTCCCGGTCTCAATTATCCCTGATGTTCAATCATGCTTTGAGTGCCTTCCTTCTCCCTCAGGCACTGGAAGGAAAGAAAGGCTATGGAAGGTGTGGGGTGTTTGCATGACATCATCTCAGACATGTCAACCATTTCCATAGTGACTTTTCCAAAATGGGCAGGGCTAGCAAGAGAGACATCAAGTATTAGAAATCAAAATGTGGGGCAAAGGGCATAGCAAATTGTTTGTTTCCATCTTGGTCATCTGCCCAGGTGAGCTTTGTACAAAGGGACGCTGATAAGATAGAACTCCTCTAAAAGCAACCCTGGCCTAGCCTGGCATGTATGGTTATAGCGTAAAACCACAAATAGCACTTCTATGATTTCAAAACTATGGCTTTTGGGAGAAGCTTCTTATCTTCCTCCACTAGAGTGTGTGTGATGGGGAGAGAGGGAGAGGGAGAGGGAGAGGGGAAGGGAGAGGGAGAGGGAGAGGGGGAGGGAGAGGGGGAGGGGGAGGGAGACGGGGAGGGAGAGGGAGACAAGCACACAAGGAAGCAAGTGAGATTGAAATCATGATAATCTCTATGAGAGTTAGGAGTAGGAGCATTCACTCAGTGGGATGATTGCTTAGTGTGTGCAAAAGCCTGGATTTGAACCCCAGCTCACACCTGTAATCCCAGAATTCCAGAGGCAGGAACAGGAAGATACGAAGGTCAAGGTCATGGCCCAACCAGATGGCTCAGTGCTTAAAAACAGTGGCCTGCAAGCCTGACAACCTGAGTTTGATTTCTAGGACCCAGGTGATAAAAGGAAAGAACAAACTCCCACAAATGGTGCCATGTCATGTATGTGTGGTGCCCATGCGTGCTCGTGCACACACACACACACACACACACACACACACACACACACACACACTAAATGTAGTTTAAGAAATTAAATAGATGTCTATTCATTCAAGAAGGTGAAGGTCACCCTTAACTGCATGGCTAGTTAAAGGCTAGACTGGGCTACCTGAGATCCTATAGAAAGGAAAAAAGGAAGGAAAGAAAGAAAAAGAAAGAGAGAGAGAGAGAGAGAGAGAGAGAGGAAGAAAGAGAGAAAGGCTTGGGAAAGAAGTGGGTGTGGAGGCACAAACTTGAAACCCTAGTTTTCAGAGGAGAATCACAAGTTCAAGACCAATCTGAGCTATATGAGCTCCTTCAGCAAAAAAATAAAAATTAATAATGACTTTTAACCAGAATTCTCTTGAGCACCCAGCAAAAGTTGAACTGTCCCCAACAGAAAGGCCAAACATCACAAGTGACTTTCTAAAATTCATTATCTAAAATACCACACACACATACGGGGGGGGGGGCAGGAAAAGAAAGAGAGAGAGAACAGTTGATGTCAGTAACTCTTAAAACCATTGGCCACAAAATAGTCTCTTTGAGAGAAGGATGATCTCTCTGTGTCCCATAGGTCAACTACTTAATTTTGGTAGTTGGAGAATGCATATTAGATATGCAGCGCCACAGGTATCTGCATTGTATTAAATATTAGTCCCATACAACTTAAATCTGTCCGGGTGTGGAATGCACTGAAACCCATTTTGTGGGCGTCAATGGCAACTCAGCCCTCTTTAACTTAACAGGTTTCAGAGCATTAGTGGTCTGAAAGGCTTTGGTGTGGCAGGTTCCTACTGCATTTGAATTGAGTAATTAAGGGAGGGACATTGGTTTCTTTATTAGAAGACAAATAAAATTGTAGCTTTCCCGTGGGTAACCACGTGCTACAGGAAATCCCCCTGACCTCCGCGCGACGGGGGAGGCGTTCCATTCACCCTTCTGTTTATACCGTTTTCTCAGTTATCATTTATTTATGCCAAATTCTGTTCCTAAATGGGAGGAGAGGAGACTAAATCTGGTCAATGCCAAGAAAGAACGAGATGTGTGAAAACACGAGAAAAAGACTTCCAGCATCAGGTCTTTGCTAATTGATGTGAACCATCCAATACAGTCTCAGTGAATGTGTGCTAGGCCAGTACAAGGATTTCTTTCTGTCTTTAGGATCTTGTTTAGTACTGGATGACAGGAAGATTTTTTCCCCTCTCCAAGACCTCTCCAAACTCCTCTTCTTAAATGAGAAACCCGCATCATTCCTTGCTGGCTAATGGATAAGAAAATCTCCCCTTCTCCACCTCCCTGACCCCACCCCCACCCCACCCCATCAAACCTGTGGAGCCAGTGACATTTCTACAGAGTCCATGAAGAGACCACTGCTGCCAGGAGCAGGCAGATTGCTGGGCACCATTCTTAACGATTTCATGAATTTTAATGAGCCTTCAGAAAGTTCGTCTTAAGCAGAAATTTCATGTCTTCGTGAAATTTCAAGACAAGAGTGTTTTATTATTTAAAACAATGATCAGGGCGAGCCAGCGAGCAGGTAGTTCTGTTCATTCAAATCGTGATTGTATTTATTTGAGTCAATGTTGTAAAGGGAGGAAGACAGACAGACAGAGGTTTGAAAGGCTGTAGTGCCCATCTAACTTGTTTTGCTTTAGTTAAAATTGTATAAGAAATATGCAGCTGAACACTGTTGCGAAATATTGCCCAGCAATGTACCAATGGGCAGGAATTGAACGATGGTATTATGAAGGTTGGCTTGGCTTCTGTAAGGCTGGCAGAACACAGCATAAAGTGCCCTCTGGGATGAAGGAGTATAGCTATTGGAACTCCAGTCTGCTGGCACCCAGGCTTAAGGGAGGTGCTTCCTTGGAAGAATGCATTGAGCATCTTATCAATACTGCCCACACACCATCTATTCATTCCTAACACAGGGGTAAGCATACGGCTGTTGCCAGGAGATGACAGTCATTTCTCCTGCTGAGGGTTTGCATATACACCAGACTATTGCATACTAAACCCAGTCTCTGCACCAGTCATGCCTCACTCAGCCTGGACCAGTAGAAATGAGAGCCTTCATTTTCTGCCTCTACTATACCACTCAGATCAGCTCCTGTAGCAGAACCTGGAGATGCCAAGAGGGGCAAACAAGACACCAAAGGCCACACCTTAGGACAACATCCTGTTTCCTAGAAAAGACGGCAAATTGCTCCACCAGCGTTCTTCCATCCCAGAGGAAAGGACCTGAAGGCATGGAGAGATGCCATAGCTAGTATTTCTTTAAATATGCTTATTCTATTAACTGAGATATGTAAATTTTATATTCTCTTCTAAAATATACCAATGCTTGTCTTAATATATAATTTAAGGAATAACTTGCCCAAATATTTTAACCATTCTGACTTTCCAAGAAGATCCATTTTTGTGGAACATGAGGTTTAAGAATCTCAGGGCCCCAGTTGGCCTCACTCTTGTTTGTAGAGATCGCTGAACAGCCTACCAACCTTCATTCACTCCATGATTTTCTGTGCCAGTTCTCGCACACCCCTCCCTGTCTGACCTGATGACTTCCCAACTTCCCAGTTCCTACCCCCACCCTGCTTCTCCCAGTCAAACTGCCAGCAGCCTTTCAGGCTCAAGACACCTCTCTCCACATGTTTGTGCCTGGTCATCCCCATTTCCTCGTGCAGTTTCAACTTACGCCAATTACATATCAATATTGGTTCAACAATCCCCACACTGCTAAAAAACACACTTAGGAGTCCCCTGAAGAGAAAACCATGACAACACAGACAGCTCTACTTCATGGATGGTTGAGAGCACTGGACTACAGCAACTCAAGGGAGAACACACCCAGTCATCATGTTGAAGATGCTCAGGAGGGAATGACTTACCCATCTCAGCCACTTTGTTCATCCACACGCCAACCTCCCAGGACGGAGGAAGAATAATGACGTTTTCATTTGTTTTCTTTTTACTCTGTGTGTGTGTGTGTGTGTGTGTGTGTGTGTGTGTGTGTGTGTGTGTGTGATGCATGAGTACATTTGAGCTGTGGTCTATGTGTGAGCTCAGAGCTTTGCAGAATGGCTTCTCTCCTTCCACGTCATGTGGGTTCTTGTGGTTGAACTCAGGTCATCGGGCTTGCATGGCAAGTGTTTTTCCTGTTAAGACATCTGGCCAGCCCCTTTGAAGAGGAAGGTAAATTAAGTAGGGGCCACCTGGATATTCTTGGAAAGGTCCCTGTTACAAATAAAAGTCCGTGAATAGAAAAATCAAAGCAGTGCTCTTGAAGAATCTTCTATAGTATCTGTGTATTCAAGATTTAAATAAATGTGTTTTCACATTGGTAGTGAGCTGTGTGTGTTTCCTTCCTGTGCTTCTGCCTCCTCCTCCTCCTCCTCCTCTTCCTCCTCTTCTTTATCTTCTTCCTTTTCCTCTTCCTCCTCCTCCCCTCCTTCACTTTCCCCTTCTTTTATAAGAAGCAGTTGATAGTATAGTGGTGTATAGAAGTTATTAAGGAAATTAAATCAGGGTAAAGTACCTTCTTTTGATAGAGCATCCAGTATCTAGAGAGGTCAGATCTAGAATAATAGTCTTAGGCTTCTGTGCAACAAACAGCGTTCCTTTTGGGGAGAGAAGAGACCTTGGTAATCTCTTCCTTTTTCTTTGGCAAGCACACTAGGCTTCTTCATGGCACTGTCATGACTGCACAGCACTGTGATTCATCACACGTGCATCCCCATCACCTTCTCTGACCCTCTCTCATCCTCTACTTATGTCAAAGGCTAAAAAAAAAAAACAAATGCTCTTTTAAATAGATCTGAGCTTACGATGGCTCCCATTCCTTGTCAATGGGATAAGATCTAGAATTACAAGAAAGATGGCTCTCTAGGCACACCTGGAAGAGATTATCCAGATTAAGGTTAAGCTCTGGGAACATCTGGAAGGGATTATCTTGATTATATTAATTGATCTGAGAAGACTTAATTGTAAGTGGGACCATTCTCTGGGCGGGAGATCCTGAGTTGTACAAAACAAAGGACAGAAACCTGGCGTGCAAGCTGTCACCTCCTCTGCTTCCTGGTGGCAGATGCACTATGACTGGAAGCTTCAGCTCCCTTTACCTTGGCTTTCCTCCCCACCATAGTGGATTGCACCCTCAAATAGTAGCCAAGATAAGCCCTCCCTCCCGACACACTTAAGTTCCTCTCATCTGAGCACTTATCATCAGGAGCAGGAACTGAGAACAGAGACAAACACAAGAACCATGGACTACGGTTATTTAAATATTGCATTTTCTTTACTCCTAAGAAAAATGCTTGCCCCTCCAAAGGGGCAAGCTCTGCCTGAGTACATAGTTCCTTAGGCTACTTCTCTGGGCTCACCCTCAGAAGACAAGTGTGGGATCCATGTAGTCCCCAGAACTCTAGTTTCTCTTGATCTTCCCAAGTAGAAATAGAATTCTGAGCTTCCTGTGCTGCCCGACAGCCAAGGGTTCTGATTTCCCATAGGGAGCTAACGGAATTCCCCTTAGATGCTTGCTCCTTGGCCATCCTCCCCAACAGTAAGGCCTTCTGCTGCCCAGTAAGGGGCTTCTGTTAGAAACTTTATCAACGAGTTACTTCTTCATTTGATGGCACTTTAAGTTCATCAGAAAAAAGAGTTTGTCATCAACCAGGTCATTCCATACCTGTGAGAAACGAAGACTGACCAGAAGCCACTAGCTCCCACAGAGAACAGGATGGAAGGTCTAGTACTCTCTTGTAGCTATGATAAGGCTTCTATGGGAATTGTGGGAAACAGCTCTTTATTGAGATGGATGGATAAGAAGATGGTCTTCCTGTAGGCTGGGCTTCTGCATCTCTTCCCTCTAAATCTTGTTTCTCCTGGCTCTCTTTCCTTCCCTTCACATCCATCTCTCCCCCTCTTTTCTTCTTTATGGTTCCCTCTGCCCTATTCAATTTTTAATATTAGACATTCATGACCAACGTTCCTCAAAGCCTCTTCTTTTGCTTACAAGTCAGTCTATGCTAATTAGGAAGGTACTGACAGGAAGGGAATCATGAAAGTCTAACACAAGAAAATAAAATTCCACTTCCTTGCTGGGGGCCAGGGGGTGGGGGGCTTAGTTGGGCTTTTAAAGATTGAAGCTAAAAGGTGTTTATGAGGGCCGAGTGACATAAAGGCACAGCATAATGGTTTTATTGAGCATTTTATTGATTTTTCTCAGGAGTTGGCTTGGGATATTCTTCTCAGGTAACCTCGGCAAATGACTCCACAGTGATGAAATTCATTAGCATCAGGCCTGTTTGTAATCATGCAGTATGGATGTCTGAGGGGGCTGAGGGATCAAGAAGGGGGCGCAAGGGGGAAAGGAAAGAAGGGTGCCTGCCAAGATTTCAGCTCAAAGCTTCCTAAGAGCAGATTTACAGAATCCCTGAGTGGCGCTGGGCAAGAACGCAGTTCTGCCTTCTAGAAGCTAAAGTGGTCTTAGGCTTTCAGAGAAATCTGTGCAATGATACAAGCTCCCTAAGACAGTTCCCACAGCCCATAAGACTGAGAAGAGCCGGGTCACAGCAATGCCACTGCTGCCAATGGCCTTCACGAAGTCGGTGTCTAGTCATGGAGAGCATCCGTGAACCAGTGCAGAGTTTATGGTTGTTCCCTTACGCTCCAATAAGAGGAGCCTTTGTGGAAAAAATCTGGCCTTCCTGCCCTTTGAGGAGTACAGTCAACTGTTTTAGATCCACACAGGGATGTTATAGTAAATCTTATAATCAGTTACACAGAAATCCCAGCTGAGATTCTCCACCGTGAAATTACTCATAATGGTTAGATTATTTCCTGGAATTGTAGGGAGGGCCACGTTACAGCCTCCTGGAAACTAGGCTTAGAAAACAATGCTGGATTCTCACCTTAACACCGAAGGATCACAGACAGGGTGGATCATAATCAAAATTTTAGTAAGGTGCTGCTGCCCTGTACAAAATTCTAATATGAAGGATATCGGTAGAAACATCACTGTTTACGTGGTAAGGAAGATGTGAGTTGAGACCTGGTTGAAGCTCTGGGCCCAAAACATGTACTAAGGCTCTATTACTATTTGTTGAGGGAAAGAAGCATGGACAGATGGATGGACAGATGGGTGGATAACACTGTGTTTAAGCCTTTGGTCTGTTTAGCAAAAACTTTTTTTTTCTGGGATGGAGTCTTTAAAGAAGGATTTTCTTTCTTAACACTAAAAGGATTAGGGATTTATCCCTAACTCCCTAACATCTCTCTCTTCCTCATTCCCATATCTCTCTCTCTCTCTCTCTCTCTCTCTCTCTCTCTCTCTCTTTCTCTTTCTGTGGTATATGCACACATATGTGCATGTGTGTGTGGTATATGCACATATATGTCTGTGTGTGTGGTATATGCACACATATGTGAAAATGTACCAAAGTACATACAATGAGTCCAGAGAAAGCCACCAAGTGTCCTATAGTCACTGTCCCCCTCATTCCTTTGAGTCAGGGTCTCTCACTGAACCTGAAGCTAGTCTGGCAGTTCTGACATCTGGACAATCTCCTTTGTCTGCTTCCCAAGGCATTAGGGCTGCAGTTTTTGCATGGCCATCCCCAGCTTTTTACACAGGCTCTGGAGATTTGAACTCAGGTTTCCAGGCTAGTGTGGCAAGCACTTTTGCCTACTGGGGCCTTGGTCTCACCCTTCTTGTAAGTTTTCATTCATATATGGAACCATAAACAAAGGTACCATCAAGTTTTTCTGATTTATCTCCTCAAACATCTTTAAATTTTCAGAGATTCCCTAAGTATGGAAACTTGCTGGGAGCCATGGCCTTGTAGATATTTTCTAGCTTACATAAACAATCCTGAGAGAACATTCATGGTCATAACAGTAAGAATGTTTACGGGAAAAGAGGACACTGTGACCGTTGATTCCAGGAGCTGAAGATTGCCACCTGACGTTCAGAGAGCCCCTGGGCTCTTTCCCCCTCCCTTGGAGCCTCCTCTTGTTTATTCTTATATTGCCACTCCTGAATAAAGTTTTGAGAGCTTGATTAGTATGATTGACTTGCTCTCATTCTTCGTGTCTCTTGTCCCTCCAACTCTCTCTCTCTCTCTCCTGTCCTGGGTACCCACTGATTATCCCTGCAGGTCTGGGGCAGAAACTTAGGGGAGAGTCAGTTGTGTGGGATGGTGTTTTGCTGGGGCAAACATGTAAAGGAGTGTTTTCCTGAATTGGACACAGGTGAAAGACTAAGGCAGACTCGTGAAGGCATGTTTCACTGAAACAGACACAGGAGAGAGGATGTTCTGCTAAACAAGCATGTGAAAGAAGACATGATGAAGGATTCTTTGCAAACAACACACTGTATTGGTCAACCTTACATTGATTGCATAGTTGAGTTCTATTTGTTGGGAATCCATGGACTAGGGCTGATTGGATGCATGTGCTGAGGCAAGGCACACGGAGGACACATGATGTTTGGAGGCTATAAATAGGAGGAAGTGATGAGACAGAGCTTGGCTTGCTAGTACAGCTGGCTGTGCAACACTTGTGGGTCTTGCATCTTGGCTGATCTTCATTTCTCTGAGAGAGGCACAGCTGAGAACTTCTCCTGGTGTACCTGTTGGTCCTTCTGCTGACCGAAGTGGAGGCTGAAGCCTGGCTGTCTCTGCTAGGTCATTTTACCACTGCTGCTAACTGGACTCAACTGCACTAGACTGCTGGTGTATCCAGGAAGTGTTTGCAAATAGATCAAACTGCCACTGCCTGCTAACCGATGAGCTGATCTGCCACTTTCCAGACAACACAGATGGGAGTTGCTTCAAAGAACATTTCTAAACAGGTCCACTTCCCCTTGTATCCTTTCTTTTCCACTACCTCTTGTGGGCTACAAGGGAGGTTAAAGCATTTAAGAACCATCATTAAAAATAGGATTTGAAAAAAATTAAAGCTATATCAGGGTGTGCGTTAGTGATTTGATGTGAGTTGGGGTCTCTTTCACCCCATTGGCTCCCCTTCAACAACCAAGGACATTGGTGCTAGGAATGAGGGATTGATCATGACTAGTTGTGGTCTGGGGGAAAATCTTCTAAAATAAACGTGCTTGCATGAGTCAGATGGAACAGCTGCCAGGTGGGTTACACAGAGTAAATTTATCTTCTAACAGTTCTTGAGATGGGAAGTTCTGGGTCTGTGTCTGCCCAGTCAGGTTCTGTAGAGATCTCTGCACTTAGCCTGTCTTCTCTCTGTGATCTCACGCGGTGGATAGCAAACTCTTGCTGTCTCTTCCTCAAAGAACTCTCTTCCTTTAGAATCTAGAAGATTCTTATCATCATGACATTATCTAACCCTTAATCACCTCAGCACCATTATCAAATGGCAGACTATTGTTGGAGTCTTAATGCTAGTTGAATAGCTCGAAGCTAATTCTCCCTACAGATGAAGAAATGATTAGAATAGGTGGGATGACAACCTAGCATCTCTTCCTTGCGACCTAATTACTCCTAGCTTCTGCAAACAGCCTTCCTTTCTTTTCCTTTCATTTTTGCCTCTCCTTCAGCTCCATGATGTTGTCTCAAGTTGACAAATTTTGCATATTAGAACGTTAGCATAAATCATAACAAACAGACCCCCAATAATATGCACAGCACAGCAAATGAGGAGCTGCGGTACTTGTTCTCCGCCCCTGCCTCCGAGCTGTCTGCCTTTCACAGCCTCCTCTGCATCTTGGATCCTTGAAGTAACCCCATCCCCCAACCTTCCATCTCTGTGTGTTTCTATGCGGAGCAAACACGCTAATTAAGGTCGATGTCTACCTTTGTCCAAATAGCCTTCTGAGCTCAGTGCAAAATCGGGGGTACCCTTTACCAACAGGGCTTCTCAAGAACGTCTCTGACCTTCTCTGGAGAGCTCAAGAGCCCCATTCTCTCTACCCATGGCATGTCATGTAGTATTGGTTAGATGACAGGTTCAGCCTCCTTTCTCCCAATCAGCAAGCACCTGAGATTCCTGGGATGCCTCCCCACACTAATGAGGCATCTCAGTACCTTAGCCTTCAGCCAGTGACCTTAGCCCAACCCAGATATTCCTACCTCCTTCCCTGAAACTATATAACCCTGACTCACCCCAATTAAACTTGATCTGTCTCCTCAAAGCTGGTCCCAGAATATCATTTCCTTTTGTGCTTACTGGCTATCTGAAACCCTGTCTGTTGACTCTGCTCCCTCATCCTCTTGGGCCACTGGTCAGTGACCCTGGAGACAAGGGAGACCCACATTTCTCAAATGTCCTCCTCCTGATTCCCAAAGTGCTCTGTCATAAACTTAACACACATCCTCCAGCCACATAAACAGACCTGCCTGATGAGTGTTTCTTCCATTGGAAAAACTATAAGGAAATAGAACCCTGGTAGAAGAAGGGGCTTAGTAGACACTTATAGAGTGTTTATATTGTCAGTTGGACATAAACGTCACATTCATAAGCAGGCTGGAAGAAAGATATGACCAATGGACAATGTATCATATGTTGTTGTTGTTGTTGTTGTTTAGGTGGTTTTCTGTTTTGTCTGTTTTTTAGGCAAGGTCTGGCCTGGTTAGTATGAAGTTTGTTTTGTAGACCAGGCTGTCTTTGATTTCACAGAGCTCTGCCCTCTTCTACCTCTGAGTCCTGTGATTAAAGGCTTATATCACCAAGCCTCGCTGTGGTGCTTGATTTCTCAATCAGCAATGAGCTGGGTAAGGAGTCAGTGCTCCTAACTCCACCATCCCTTTGTTTCCAGAGCAAACACCTAACTTCTTTGAATCACAATATCCACAACTGTAAGGCATCCATGAGTGTCCATGACAGATAAAGGTAGGAAGATCACCTCATGAGCTAAGGCCTCTGATCTCATTAGCATATGACAGGACTCACAATTGCAAGACCATGTGTATCGACAATACCAGGAACATATTGGACCGGCATCAATAGCTGTGAAAGACGAACATGACTTCTATTGTTTTTTCTTTTTCTTACTAATGTGGCCAAATACATAATAAGGAGTAATGTAAGATTTTGTTTGAGCTCAGATTTTGAGTTAAAAAGTGAAGGGGGCTAGGAGAGCATGGAGTAGCTGATGGCAAGGGATGCATGGAGTAGCTGGGCATCTCACATCAAGTCAGAGAGCAGCAAGATGGATGTTGATGCTCAGCAGCCCTGTCTTTGTTCCCCTTTTCATTCACTCTGGACCCCAGCCTAAGAGTTTGCACCATTCACAAGCTTCCTCTATTAAGGCTGCCTTGAAATGCCCTTAGAAACAGGCCCAATGGGATTTTCCTCAGCAATAAATACTAAATCCAGTTGAGCAGACAATGAAGATAACATTACATCACCTAATAGAAACTGTGAGATTCAACCCAGTCAGTTCTTTGAAAATGATTTCTTAAGGATGCACTAATATAAAGAATGTTATTTTAGTAATAATAAAACAATGCAAATAAATCAATCGCACACATATTATAAATATACTGGGAATAAATAATATGTACCTAAGGTAAACTGAAACAAAATTTAATTGAATGAAAATCAGAAGTAATAAACTGGAAAACTAAAAACAGAACAGTTAGCTCACAAATTAAATGATTCTTTGTCAAACGCAAATGCTGAAATTAATAAATTAGAAGTTCAATCAAGTAGAGACAGAAGCACAATTATTCAAAGAAGCTAAAAAGAAGAAATACCCTCAAATACAAAACCAGATACATTGAATCTGATAGATGAGAAAGGGAGAATAGCCTTGGATTCCTTGCCATAGGAAAAGACTTTCTGAATAGAAAACACTGTTAGCATAGGCACTAAAATCAACAAGGACCTCATGTAACTAAAACTCTTCTGCACAGCAAAGAACACTGTCATTTGGACAAGCAAAAGCCTACAGTATGGGAAACTATTTCTATCAACCACACATCGGATAGAGGCCCAAAATATATAATGAGCTCAAAACACTAGATATCAAGGAAACAAATAATCTGATTAAAGAATGGAATTCCTATCTAAAAGAGAATTCTCAAGAAAGGAAATTCAAATGGCAGAGAAACCCTTAAAGGAATGTTCAACATCCTTAGTCATGGGGGAAATGCAAATCAAAACTGCTTTGAGATTTTGTCTTGCACCAATCAGAATGACTAAGATCAATAAAATAAATGACAGCTCATGCTGGCAAGCATGTGAAGTAAGCGGAACACTCATCCATTGATGGTGGAGCTAAACTTGTGCAGCCACTACAGAAGTCAGTGTGGCCATCCCTCGGGAAGCTGGGAATTGATCTATCTACCTCTAGACCCAGCTCTACCACTCTTGCCCATACAGTCAAAGGATGCCTCTTCATCTTACAATAGAGACACTTGCTCAGCCCCATTCACTGCTGCTCTATTCATAAGAGCCAGAAATTGGAAACAACCAAGATGTCCCTCAACCAAAGAGTGGATAAAGAAAATGAGGTACATTTATAAAATAGAATATTATTCAGCCCATTCAGAATGAAATTTGCAGGTGAATGGATGGAACTAGAGAAAAGAAACATCATCCTGTGTGAGGTAACCTCGACCCATGAAAACAAATATGGTATGCATTTGCGTATATGTGGATATGAGCTATTTAGTCAATGATGACCAAGCTACAATCTATAGAACCACAGAGGTTAGGTATAGAAAAGGGAATTGGGCTGTCAAGATGGCTCAGCGGGTAAGAGCACTGACTGCTCTTCCAAAGGTCCTGAGTTCAAATCCCAGCAACTACATGGTGGCTCACAACCACCCGTAATGAGATCTGACGCCCTCTTCTGGTGTGTCTGAAGACAGCTACAGTGTACTTATTTATAATAATAAATAAATCTTTTTTTAAAAAGTAGAGTAAGGAAATAGAGTCAGGATGAGGGACAGAGAGACATCCCCAGGAATGGGAACTAGAACAGATAGTTGTGGGTGGATGGAGAGACCTAGACTGAGAAGATCAAAAGGTTGGGGAGAGAAAAACAAGGGAGAGCATATGGGAAGAGACAGCTAGAATGAAAGGCCATTTGAGGGGCAATATAGAAGCATAATACAGTAGAAGCTTAAGTTAATCTAACCAAAATCACCAATTAAGGGGGGAGACTGAGCCCCAACTGGGCATCTCTCATCATAAAATTAAATATTCCAGGGCCAGCATTGAGTAACACCCAATTGAATTGTTGGCCAAAGGAGTCCTATGAAAACTCCCAAACAAACCATTCCATTGCCAAGACAATTGGTTGCTCACCATAAACTGACATCAAGGCCCCTTACCATTGAATACAGCACCTAGACCATTTATTGAACACAGAGAAGCCAACCTGAGGCCTACATAAGATCTTTACCCCCTACATACTACCACCTTCAGTCTAGGAAAGTACTATGAACTCTACCAAAGAAGAAACGCCAACACCAACCCAGCCACAACCCCTTTGATCAACAATGGTGTCCTGCCTGAAAGGCACACTAGGGCAATAGTGGCACAAAGAATACAGGAGTAACCAACCCATGTCTGATTTGACTTAAGATGGAACTGATACCAGACACTGCTTGGATGATCAACAAAACAAAACAAAACAAACAAACAAACAAACAAAAAAACAAAAACAAAAAAACCCTGAGACTAGATAGCCTAAGGACCTAGATAGCCTCCGATAAAAGCAAACACTAGTGTTCTAAAAAGAAAAAAAGTAGCAATAAAATGACTCCCAATGACATTCTGATACTCATAGGTCTGTGCCTTGCTCAGCCATCATCAGAGACGCTTCCTCATATGGGAACAAACACAGAAACCCACAGCTAGACATTGTACAGCAAGTGAGAGACCTTGGAAGACTCCTCTCCCTAAATGGAATGCCTCCATCAAATCCTCCCCTCGGGCTTCGCACGGAAGAGGAGGCTGAAAACGGGTAAGAGACAGAGCGGGTAGAGGACCCCAAGGAATCAAAGCCCTTTAGACACACAGGGTGGCCAGAGACTGAGGCAGCGTGCACAGGGCCTGCATGGAGTGGACACACGCCCATCTCTCATCCAAAGGCTATCTCCAATCGATAGCCACTTGCAAATGAAACTTTGTCTTTCTCCAAGGGGTCCCACTTGGGAAACAAACCACTCTTAGGAACAGGCTGCATGCCCAGGAGTAGATGCCAACAGAAAACAGAGCCAACAGAAAACAGACTAGATGGCCTCTCTGGAGGGTGCTTGTCCCTTTTAAAAAGGCTTTTTATTTTGTTCTCTCTCTTCTCTCTCTCTCTCTCTCTCTCTCTCTCTCTCTCTCTCTCTCTCTCTCTCTCCTACAGTTAATTTAGGTATATATTATGGCTTCTAGATTAGTGTCTTTATGGGATTCCTGAATGTGTGAGTAAGTCTCTGTGTCTGTTTCTTGTGCCTTTTCTTGGGCTTTTTTTCCTTCTTTCGTTTTGTCTTATTTCAATGTGTTAGGTTTTGTTTATTATTTCATATTATATTATCACATAGAAGCCTGTTTGTTTTATAGTGAGACAGAAAAGCAGCGGATCTGGAGGGGAAGGGATGTGGGGAGGAGCTGGGAGGACTGGAAGGAAAGGATAATCAGGATAAATCATGTGAGGGAAAAATCTATTTTCAATAAAATGGCAAAAAAAATTAAGTGTGATAAGGAAAATATTGAACAGATACAACATATATGAAGATATTTGAGTGGGGCATTTAATGGAGACACTTGTAAATATGAAACAAAATCCAGGTAATACAAAGAGACATACCCAGTCATGTGATTTCACCTGAAGAAAATCTGTGCTGAGTGCGAAACAGAGAAACCAGCAAATCAGAAGACAGAGAAAGGGGCGGAGGCATTCGCAGCTAGCGGTCCAGACTAATGCGTGAGACCCGTGAAGATTTCTTTTTTTTTTTTCTTTTTCTTTTTCTTTTTTTGGTTTTTTGAGACAGGGTTTCTCTGTGTAGCCCTGACTGTTCTGGAACTCACTCTGTAGACCAGGCTGGCCTCGAACTCAGAAATCCGCCTGCCTCTGCCTCCCGAGTGCTGGGATTAAAGGCATGCTCCACCACGCCCGGCTAGAAATCAACAAGAGACCAGTAACGGGTAAGAAAATGAGCAAAAGAAAACACTTTTTGCCAAAACTCAAAAGTAACTAGTAAACAGCTAACCCCAGATGAATTCACAGTAAAAATTCGGACACCTTTGGCTGCTCACAACTACACCTAACCTAAAAGTAACAGTACCAAAAGGGTGTGTCCTGGATGGCGCTTTGCCTGCCATGCACGGGGCCCCGGGCATTCCACCCCTAGCTAGTAAGTAGAGAAAGCTGGCCCTGTCAACAAAGGCAAGTCCCTGGGTCTTTGTAATTTCATTCCTAGGAATTTTATATTACGGTTAGATCCCTGTGTGGTCTAACACAGCTATTGAAAAAGAAAAGACACAGTGGATAGGGCCTGACATGTCAGCAGTCCCCAGAGTGCAGTACTGTGCATGTAAAGCAGGATAAAAAACCACCAAGAATGATGCTAGTAGTGTGTAGAAGCAGGAAGGAGACAAGAGACACACATTACAGGCGTGCTGCACACACCCACAGGGACTGCCTGGGAGCAGTGTGTAGCCCCCTCCAGAGGCAGAGGTGGGAGGCAGGTGGCTCGCTAAATATATACCTTAAAAACCTCTTGATCTTACATCTTGTGTGTTCATAGTATTTTACAAATAAAATAACCCTTAAAGCTCCTTGCCTTCTTTTTGTTAATGAGACCTTGCCGTTTATAACTAAACAAAGCACATATTAAATATGAGGAGAAAGCACAGGTCAGAAAGAAGACACCAGCAAAAGTCAATGGGCAAAGGCCACAGAAACAGTGCCCTCATTTTTCGGCTGCCTACCTACGAAGCTGTTGAAAAGGTTGTATTTAAGTGGGTTTCTGCCTAACAAGTGTGTCTCTGTGGTGGTGGTAAAGAGGTCATCCTCCTGTCCCAACACATCCCTGTATTTGTGGGAGGAGATTCAGGGCTAGACAGGATCCAAGGTCCCTCTAGATCCAGAATGCTTCAAAGCTTCGCTTTGATCTCTCCCTACAGTCGTTTTGCTAGCTTGTTTCCACATTAGAACACAAATTAGACATTGCCAGCTACTGACTACTGCTGGAAACTTCCCCTTCACCTAGCCTTCCCTCATCGAACTTTCTCTGGATGTCAACGGCAAGAGCAAACTCTCATGTTACTGAAGCCCGTGTTTCTCCCCATTCCAGGGCATAGTAGTTCCCGTTTCCTAAACATCAACATCACCTGCCCTCTAACCTAAGGGTGTGAGATTTTTCTCCTGTCCAGGGATGCTGAGGCAGGCAATGCTCAGGGATGCAGGTTCCCCTGCCTAACCATGTGGAGAAGACATCAGGGTCTCACAGTGGGAATGGGCTAAGAAGAGAGTATGCAAAGACCCCAGTACAATAAGCAAAAGAGGATATAATGTAATGAGTAGTGTTGTCAGATTTAAGGAACGTAACCCATGCCATTCTGAAGATCTGCGAGCGAGGCTGGCCATTGCATTTGACTATTAACCCCTCGCCATTGTCCCTGCGTCCTTTGCAAACGGCTAGACTTGTTCCTGAATCCATCTCCCGCTTAGCGGAAGCCACAAGGCTAGTTCTCACCCGTGGACTATTCGCCACAGTGATGGGTCATCCCTAGGCTGAGGTGGTTAATGCGCCATCTCAGTTCCTTCTCCCTCCTTTTTTACTTCGACATGAAGGGGTGGAGTCACAATGCAAAAGGGGCGTGGTCACCACACAAAAAGGGCGAGGTTGCCCAGTGCTCTATGGAACAGAATTCCCCCTTCTCAGTGCCAAGCAGAAAATTGAACTAAATCTTTACCTGGAGAAGCCAGTGCAATTTTTCCAATTACCTAACTGACAGAATGGTGTGATCAGAGCTACAGATCAAAACACACTCAGAAATGTTTGACAAACAACAATAATAATTGAAAATTAACTGTCTCCAAGTACATCATCGCTGGTATAAATTGACATATACTATGTAGCCATTAGAATACATGTCTTTAAACTAATGTTTAATGCCATGGGGATAAGACATAACGTTAAATAATCTTAACATGATTTTGGCTACAGAGTCTAGCAGCCAAAGAGTAATTGTGAAATAACTCAGCCACTTCATCTGCACTCTGAAGAGGATGTATGGATCGCAAAATTATTTTAAAGGCACTTTTTGCTTTCTGTCAACCCTTCTTACAGAGTGGCTCTTCTGGTGCACTTTGGAACTGCCTGTGCAAACATTTCTCTTGTGCATTCTCCTCTGCCCTAAGCTGGAGGAAAGTCTAACCTGGAAAGAGGCAAAAATGAGCAGGAGAAGTCAGAGGTATTAAATCATCTGTCAGAAATGCCACCTAAAACCCAACAGCCAGCACCCAGTACTAAGCATCCAGCACCTAGTACTCAGCACCCAGCACCCAATACTTAGCACACAAAACTCAGTATCCACCACAGTTCTTTTGTTGATCTTTTGTCAGATCCCCTGGAACTGGAGTTCCACCATATCACAGTCCTACTGATGAGACAGTATTTGTCTCTCATCTGTGGCTAGGGATCTGGGCTTGGGCTAGTCCAACCTCTTGAGAAGCAGTAAATCGCAAAGCAATTGCTACTTGGCAGATGTATTAAACATGGGTGGGTCTAAGACATGATCAGCAGGAATAACACTGGATTGTTCAACTGAGGACAAACTGGACACAGAAGCAAATAAAGGAAATGCAGGGGGCGAGAACAACACAGGATGTTTGCCACCATCGTGGAAAGAACACAAGAGCCCCATAACGGGGCAGCTCTGAGAGAGTGAGAGAGTGAAACAGTGGGTTCACAGCTCAAGACTGAGCCAACTACATCAGCATTTTAATGGAAAGTTACTTTTGCTTTCCTTGGGTCTCATGTATTCAGCTTTCAGAGATGCCGCGCTCTCTGCAGCCCTCTGCAGTGCCCTCTTGAAGTAGCTCGAGGGGAAAGCATGCGATTAGCATACGCTTAAAAAAAATCTATCATCTTTCTTCTGGGTCCTGAACATAACTAGTTCTGAAACCATCACTTCTACTCCCTGGGGAGTAGCGAGAGGCAGAGCATGTGGATCAGAAAAGAAAATGGCCAGGTGAAGTTGTATGCACGGGTGTCTGCTTGGTTTTCCTAGCTACCACCTAGCTAGAAAGAAGCAAGCAGGAGAGAGAGAGAGAGAGAGAGAGAGAGAGAGAGACAGACACAGAGACACAGAGACACAGAGACACACAGAGAGAGACACACAGAGAGAGACAGAGACAGACAGAGACAGACAGAGACACAGAGAGAGAGAGAGAGACAGACAGACAGACAGACAGACAGACAGACAGAGACAGACAGAGGGAGACAGAGAGGCAAGAGACAGAGAGGCAAAAGAAAGAGAGAAAGGAAGTGAGAGAGACAGAGAGAGACAAACAGAGGAAAAGAGAGGAGAGAGAGGAAGAGATGGAGAGGAAGAGGGGAGGAGAGAGAGGAAGAGAGAGAAAGGAGAAGAGAGGCAGAGAAGGAGAGAAAGAAAGGGGGAAGGCTGGGAGCTTGACCAGGCAGGAGACAGGAGGAAAGCAGACCACTGGATGGGAATAGGGAAGGAAGCAGGGAGATAAAGAGACGGAAGTGCATGGCCCAGGCCTAGAGGCCGGGAAGTCCTGTTAAGGTAGAAAGTAGCTTAGAGCCTGCCCCAGCAAAAAGCCAAAAGCCTTATGCTATACAGATGTCTCTGTGTCTTTATTACTAAACCTCAAACCGGGTTCCCCAAAAACTCTCACAGAAGTGCACAGACCACACACACAATTAAAAGTAAGATTTAAATCTTAATAAACAGCTCCTATAAGAAATCATTCTGTAGTCCTTTTACCAGCAAGCACCTCCTGACCAAACGACAGTAATGAAAACCTGATCTTCCAGACATGCATGAAGAAGTGCAGATGAGGTAATGCCTGGCTATGTGTTGCCAAGGCTCCTCCTACCCTTCTGCATCTTCACAGACCCCCTGAGAGGTCAGGAGTGGGTGAGTAGCCTCTCTCTGTTTCTGGTTTCACTTGCTTACTTGAGACATGATTTCAGTAGGTAGCTTACACTGTACAGAGACTGACTACGCAGTCTGGAGTGCCGACGTGAAGCTGGACATCACACTACGCTAGTGACACTGCAGACCAGCTAGTGTGCAGTTTCGGGAGAGCAAGAGGCCGAGGTAGATTTTATCCACCACTGAAAGAAAGGGTGTGGTTGCCAAGCACAGCTGTGAGGTTTTCATTTCTCCTGACCAGAGCCTGGCAACAGGAAGTGACCCTGTCCATAGGTCCCCACATGCACAGTCTGGGACCGCACCCGCTCACATCTCAAATCTAAATTGTGGGATCAGACAACCCCAGCCGTGCTATGTGGGATGCTCTCTGTCTCCTCCTGTCCTTGCAAGGAGAGAGAAAGGAAATGGCCTACAGAAGTGAGGATCTCCTGCCTCTGGAGGGTCGGTGGCGGACATCTGGAGGGACACAGGGTGGCTCTTTGCTATCGTGTTTAGTTGTCCAACATTTCTGTAAGCCAGTGTGTCTTGTAAAATCGTAGTTCATATTCAGATATTGATAAATAATAAAAAAGCAGCCTCCCACTGCTGTCCTCTTCCTCCGTAGCCTCCACAGTTTGCAAATCATTACTTTGGCAGGTGGAAGCATTCCTTCTTCAAAACAAGTTAGACCGGCTCGGAACATGTCACTGTGAAGAGAAAATGCCCCCATAGATGTTCGAGGCTGGGTGCCAGTTCCTTCAGCCTTACCACCTGTTCTGGGCACCTATTCAGTGCTTCAGAATGATCCTATTAGCTGAGTCTTCTAGGTTATTAAGTGTAAATTAGCTAACTAATAAACCCTAGGCGGTGGGCCAGCGGGGGTAATTTATACTGTCGCCTGTCTACCTTACATTTTTGGCAGTGGAGAGATCCTTTTTAATCTATGACCCCATCTGGAAGGTATTTTTCCCATCAAAATGTTTGGAACATGAACCCCAGCCCCTAGAGAAATGATCGCAGGGGCAGAGGCGAATGGAGTCCTCGGAGAACAAGCAGTTGGCTGAGAACATCCCGCCGAAGAAAAGCGACAGGCGATTGGAGGAGAGCATCGTTAAGGTAAAGCCATCTCTTCCAAAAGCACTGAAGGCAACTCCGCCTAAAACAGAGTCGGCTTTCAGAAACTACACAACTGGCATCAGGCTGCACAGAAATCTGAGATGGGCAGCTGAACCAAGAAGAATAGCGATATTGGCCCTCGACGCAGGCAACTGGGAATTTATCAATCTCTGGGGTGAGGGGCATCGGTATCCTAATACTAAAATTCAGTAGAATAATTGGAGTTTTTAATTAATAATTTTATTATTTTCTTGATTGGATGCTGGCATGGAAGATGCTAGAAAGTTGGTTCAGTGGATAAGCCTGCCTTCCACTCCCGGCCCTCGGGTTGGGCAGCGCATAACCATGGTAACATCAATTCCAGGGGACCCTAACACGGCCTTACAAAAGCAGGATGCTATAAAAAGAGGTAATCTGGCTCTCGATGCTCTCTTGCTATCCTCTCATCCTGGGACCTCTCTTATGCTCTTCCCGTGTGAAAGGCCACCATTAGGTGATGCAGCCAGAAAATCCTCACTAGCACCAAGCCAGATAAGGCCACCAGTCTTGGGTTTGCAGATTCCGGAGCTGAGCTAAGTAACCCTCTTCCCTTTATAAAGTGCCCACAGTGTTGCATTACAGCCACCACAAATAAACTAAGACATGACGTGACAACTTTAACAATCATTAGGGGTTCATTTCCAGACTGGGGATGTCTCGCCGGCAACTGCAAATGCGATTAGCTGTGCATAGTATGTGACAGGGTACCGTGGGCCTCATGCACCGTGGCTTTGTGAGTCACCTTTCACGGAACATTCAAATATAACTCAGAGAGAAGGGGCCTGCTGTCACAACTACAAAGAGAGAAAACTTCAAGGGCAAACACTCCTGTGACTACATCCCTGCTGGGACCCTTGGGTGGCTACTAATATTTTTCAATTATACTAAGGGCTGAGATGTATATTCTTGAACATAAATCACATGCATTAATTTGATGACTGCTGCAGCAAAAAAAAAATCCTAAAACTAAAACTGCTGACTAGAAGTGTATGAACATTGTAAGACTGTTTCATATGCATATACACATACATACATACATACATATACATACACATACATACATACATGCATATACACATACATGCATATACATACATACACACATACATATACATACATACATACATACATACATACATACATACATACATACATACATACACATACACATACATGTGTATACGTATGCCACAAGGCATATACAAATGGACAAAAAACCTGCTAGAGAATGTTCACATTATCACTAGCAGCCATGAACACAATGTTTCTCAGCAGTGTGGTTGTATTTTCTTAAAACTGTCCATCAACAAAGTGAGCAAAGGCAGTGCATGTTCACACTTTCTTTCTCCTTGACTGTGTGTACAACGGAACATCTCTGGGGTTCAATGAACATACAATTCCATTCTGCTTTGACTGCTCCATGTGTCCCGCCCCAGTCTCCATCCTGCCTGGGGAGCTTTTGTTCAGAACTTCATGAGGTTGTACTGGACTTTTCAATACCTGGAAGTCATGTGTCCCGATGGGCAGATTGCCTCACTGAGAGATGACATGCCTCACACCTGACAAATGCTGTCATCCTCAGACCTGACTGGAGGTGAGAAAAGCCATGCACTCAACTTAACCCAGTGGCTCATGTACTGAGATCTTTGTGTACTTAGAAATGCATCAGGGACCCAGACAGGAGCTTCGGTCCTAGGCAATGCTGCACCGTGGGAACCTGACCTTCTTCTTGACTTCACTTGTGACTGAATCTGGCCAAGTGCCTATGGGCACACAGCTGTGCTCCTCTGAGGCATGGGGCTGTAAAGGCAAATGAAGCAGACAGCACTATGGATAGCGGAGGGGGCCTGTGAGAGGCCCTGAGGTATGGTGTGGAGAACATGGCCACTTCTCCAAATGGAGACACTGAACACAGTGCTCTGCCCCTGACTATGAATTTGATAGGAAGAGGGAGTTAGTGGGGAAATTCTCCCTCCTTCCAAGGAAGCCATGAAGCAGTTGGTTCCGACTTGATGGTGAGAGGAACAGGTATGGAACATCCAGAGCTTACTACAGGTTATACCCATTGTAGATGTTATGAGTGAAGAAGAGACCAGCACACATACAATTCCAACAACTGGAGCAGCTGAGGCTGGAGGATCACTTGAGTCAATGACTTTAAAAAGAGCTAGGGCCAACATACATATATGCATACACATACATCATATACATATATGCATACATGCATGTAGACATACACATACATATAACATGACTATATACATACACACATGTACACATATACACATGTGTATACATGCAAACATATATAATGTATATGCACATACATATGCACAAGTATGCATGCATATACATATATATGTATGTATACATATATGCCTGTGTAGATATCTATAAAGAGATGAAAACACTTCTACAATACTCTCATGGTGCTTTGAAATAATTTATACAGCTGTTTCAGACATATAACTGCAGCCCCTTGGAGAATAATTATTCTTCTTAGATTCTTGGATTATAGTTGGATAGATGTTTATTAAATGAAAGGATAAGCCAGAGAGGGAGATAGAGAGGGAGAGAAAGAAAAAGAGGAGGGGGAAGAAAGAGGGGGAGGGGGAGGAAAAAGGAGAGGGAGGGGGAAAGGGAGGGGAAGAGGGAGAGGGAACACAAAGCCACACACACCTCAGGCTCTTGCCTTTAGTTTTTCTCTTAGGAGCTGTGTGCAGAGCAGCAGGATTCTCAGCTACTCCCTATTTGCGCTGACTGGAGCATCTTTGCTGTGTTGTTCTGTGCTAGCTGTGGGTAGCTGGAGTGATGCCACATGACAGCTGCCCACACAGGACTCTGGAAAGAGTAACACACATCTCTTTCGCCTGACACTGAAAACTAAACTTCCCAGGGGAAGACCCCTGTACCTGGGTATATTTTATTTACATGTGCAGAAGGTGGCAAGCTCTAGAGTAGCTACCATCATCTCAAGTCCAATGAAACGGCACGTCAGATCCTGAAGGCAACTGAAAAGGATGTTTGCCACAGGCAGATGCCCCAAGCCAAGCCTTAGATGGAATCAGACTTTGAGTCTGTCACAAGAAAGAGGGAGGCTGTTGACAAACTTTAATTATGAGCGGTGTGTGGGTGGAGGCAGCATACCAGAACTCAAGACATCTGGGAAGAAGCAGAGTGGGTGACACACTAGACTGGCTGGTTCCCGCTACACATCACCCTGCAGCGTGCTGACCTCCAAACGTCCCACCAAGAGGTGGGGCCTACTCCAGCTCCCAGCTTCCCAGTGTATCCGTTCTTGAATAATTGAACTTCCGTCCAAATGGTTCTGTTCTCTCTCCATAGCAGCATTATAGCTTTTAAATATTTCAGAATTACTGGGTTGTGTAGGGTCACCAGGCTGGCCCTCTGGATACACAAAAGCCAATGTCAGCTGCTGTGGGCACAGCCCTGATAAAAGTACCCTCCCTCCTCAGTTCTAGGCGAGGCTTTTGCAATGTTAAGACTGTGAGCAGCTATTGAGTAAGCTAAGCATTGTGGTCTCTACAATAAGAGAATGTCTGATGGAGGAGGTTGTGTGGGGGGAGGGAGACTATTGGATTCTCTCCTATTCCTGCAACTGGATGCCTATCGCTTCCTGGTGTGGTGACCCTGATGAGTTAGGCTTCCCACTCACATTCCAGGACCCTTTCTTTGAAGATAAGTTTAGTTCTTCAAACAGAAATTTAGAGACTCATGGGGCACATACCAAAAAGTACTGAGTGATGTATTTCGACAGTACTGTCAATAATGGGAGAAGAAGCTACGAGTGCCTAAGACCCTTGGGTACCATGCATCCTTGCAGGGCACTGCTAATTGCCTCTCTAGAAAGAAGCTAGTCATACTAAGTTTAGAACATCAGAATCCCCAACTACTGGCTCTGTAGACACTAACACCAAGAAATGGAGCCCCGAATAGGACCCTCTAGTCAACAAAATGGAATAAATAACATTACAGTTCATCCCTCTGAGGCTTCAGTTACATTCTTTGTTAATGAAGCCTCGTAGGCGACTCTCAAGAGGCACTGCTCTCCCAGGCTTACTGAGCTTCCCCTATTAATTCTCTGTAGATTGAGTTCCTACGAAATGCTCTTGAAAAGGTGTTTGGGTTTTTTTTGGTTTGTTTGTTTGCTTGCTTGTTTTTGTTGTTCTTGTTTTTGTTTTCCAGAATGGTAAAGTGTGACCGTAGTGACAGGTTCTTCACAGATGTGGTTATGAACTTCAAGTGATTATTTTAAAGAGTTTAATAAAGCCAAAGCTGTGAATCTCAAGCCAGCAATTACATAAGGAAATAAACTAATACTGTTCAGGACATTGGCCTTCTAGCGGTTCGATGACATCATAGTTCTCAGCGTGCCTGAAGGGTGTGTGAGGTGTGGGATTTGTAACATTCTCCCTTGAATGACATGGCTCTCACTACACTACGGTGAGAAAGCGACCAAAAATTTAAGGCTGGGCCTCAGAACAAAGACAAGAGGGAATGTGATGGCTCACACACATAAACCCAGCACTCGGGTCAGATCTCCTTTCTCTGTCAGAGAGAGAAACAAAGAACAAAGAATGGTTAAGGAAGGGAGGGAAGGGGTCAATAGGAAAAAGGCTAGAGGGGAAAGGAAAAGAAAAGGAAAGGGAAGGAAAGAAGGAAGGAAATAAGGAAGGAAGGAAGGAAGGAAGGAAGGAAGGAAGGAAGGAAGGAAGGAGAAGGGGATGGAGGAAGGGAAGAAGGAAGGAGAAAGAGAAGAAGGAGAGAGGAAGGAAGAAGGAAGGAGGGAGGGAAGAAGGAAAAGAGGAAGAAGGAAGGAGGGAGAGAAGAAGGAAGGAAAGAGAAGAGGAAGAGAGGAAAGGGAAAGAAGGAAGGCTGAAGGAAGGGAAAAAAGGAAGAAGGACAAGAGAACCCTTGGTTAAATTGATCATTATGCATAAAACCCATCAGTCTCAGAAACCAGAAAATGAAATGGCAGAAATGTGGTATGCTCAGAGCCTTTCCCCACACAACAGAACCCAGCTTCCTTAGAGATGACTTCCCGAGACTTCAGCCCTGACCTAATACAGGTACCCATTCCTCTACAGATGGCTCCAAAGACCTCAGCTCAGCCGAGCAGTGCTAGGATGCTATTTTAATACACACTGATTGTTCTAGCATTGTGTATTCATTAAGACGCTGGAATCCTGAGGCCACAAGTGAGGGCAAGTGTAGGCAGGCGGAGGGAAGAGCAGCAGCGAGGAAGGTGTGCCTGCAGCGCTCCTGCTGTCTGCACAGCTGGCGCCATGTCTCAAGTGAGCCTTTTAGACTTCCTCCGTTTTTCCTTCTCACTTGTCTGGCTTCAAAAATGGAGGGTTGCCCTAGACTTAACCGCCTCTAAACTTTACTCCCTTCTTAATTAACTCACACAGTTCAGGATTTAAAGATTTTAATCATACATGGACTGATGATTCCCAATTTTTATCTGCCACCTCCAGCTGCTTCTCGGGGCCCAGGAATGGAAATCCAGCTGCCTGCTCGGCATTTCTGTATGCACACCCATGGACACTCTCAGCTCAACATTTCTAAAAGCTAAATCTGGCTTTCAGCACCACCATAGCCTAAATGCCTTCTTGCATGCTTCGTGTGTGTGTGTGTGTGTGTGTGTGTGTGTGTGTGTGTGTGTGTGTTTTGTATGTATGAGGTGTATGTCTCTATGTACATTTATATGTATATGTACATGCATATGAGCATGCACATGTACATATATATGCATATGATGTATATGATATATTGAATGTGTATATGTATATATGAATGTACATACATATGTGTGTTTGTGTGTTATATCATATACATACATATATGATGTATATATATATATATATATATATATATATATATATATATATATATATATATATATTCACTCATATACATACCCACAGTGTTCTCTCTTCAGATGCTCGGATCACAACTATGCATGCGCTGTTGTGCCTAATAGTTCGTACTCAGGGTCATCCGCCAGTGAATCCTAGATGATCTTCCTGCTGCAGCAAGCTGCTTTGCTTAACCCAGCCACTACCACAGCACTGATGCAAGCCACTGCTGCCCCTGCCCAGAAGTTGCAGTTCTCTCCCATGGGGCCTTCCTGCTCCTTTTTCAACAGTCTAACAGTCTGCTCACTACCCTAGCAGGCAGGTGAGCTTCTAAGTGGTTCTTAACCTGTGGGTTGAGATCGCACTGGCAGCCACATATCAGATATCCTGCCTATAAGATATTTACATAATGATTCACAGCAGTAACAAAATTACAGTTATGTAGTAGCAATGAGAATAATTTTATGGTTGGGGGGGAGGTCACTGTCACATAAGGAACTGTATTGAAGTGTCAGAGCAATAGGAAGGTTGAGAATCATTGCTCTCAATGTATGCAGGCCACTTCCTGTCCAGACACAAGCCTCCAATGGCATTTCAGCTCACTTAAGTAGCTACGAAGTCCCTGAGATCCAACTACCCCTTCCTCTGTAGACACGCGCATTCACACCCTCCAAACACAGATATGCATGCACTTCCACACATGCAAACTCACATGCGTGCACACACAGACACATGCAATCTCTGTGCATTCTTCTATACACATATAGACACAATCTCTGTGCATCCTTCTATACACGCACATACACACACACACACACACACAATCTCTGTACATTCTTCTTTTCTACTACTGTCTTTTCAAAGGGTTAGTTAAGGGATTAGAGAGATGGCTCAGCACTTAAGAGCACTGGCTGCTCTTCCTTAGAACCAGGCTTCCATTCCAGCGCAAATGTTGACTTGCAACCATTTGTAGCTCTAGTCTCTGAAAGTCTGACACCATTTTCTGGCCTCCACGGCCCCTGTACACACATGGTACATATAGATTCAGGCAAACACTCATACACATAAATTAAAAACTAATACGATTTCTAATTTTAATTTATTTACTCTATCATTATGGCATATGTGTGTGCTGGGGGAAGTGTGAGTGCCATAGGACAACTTAATTGGGTTGGTTCTTGCTTTCAACTGTCTGTAGGTCCCAGGGATCAAACAAATGTCCTGGGAACATTGGGCTTGAGTAAAAGTGTCTTTACCAAGTGTCATCTTGGTGACTCCCATACTTGACTGTCTTGATATATTCAGGCTGATAGGTCAGAATTCAATAAACTGGTGGCTTATAAATAGCAGAAATTTCTTACTCAAACTTCTGGTTGCTGAAAGTCCAAGACAGGTGAAGATCCAACACCTTGTGAGGACCCTGGATCAGAGGCAGCCACTTCTGTTTGTGCAACCACACATGGCAAGGGGGTAGGGAATCTCTCTGAGTCTGTTTTCAAAAGTCACTAAGCCATCCCTTAAGGACCTGCTGATAGCCCCACCATCATTTTGAAAGCTGGGAGGATCAAAAGGTTTAGTTTGTGTTGTTCAGCATTGTCCTTCCTTCATGAACAAAACCTCTCCCACGAGGCTCTCACACCAGCCTCTCCCATCAGGCTCTCACACCAGTCTTTCATATCAGCCTCTCATACCAGCCTCTCTCATCAGGCTCTCACAACAGCTTTTCACACCAGCCTCTCCCATCAAACTCTCCCACCAGCCTCTCCCATCAGGCCCTCACACCAGCCTCCTCTATCTGGCTCTAACAACAGCCTTTCACAACAGCCTCTCACAACAGCCTCTTCCATCAGGCTCTCCCACCAAACTCTCCCATCAGGCCCTCACACCAGCCTCTCCCATCAGGCTTTCACACCAGCCTCTCACACCAGCACCTTTATGAATGCCCATACCCAGATGTTCCTATGTCTCATTTTCTTCCTGTTTCTAGTCCTGTGTCACCTTGGAGATGCTTATCTTGACCAGGCTTTTAGACACTCCAGACGCATACTCTGCCCCTGCCTATCCCCTTGCCTTGACAGATTTCCAACAAAATCTGCAAGGAACAGGTTCGAGGATTTTCCCCTCCCCAACCCCAAGAATGCTAGAGTCATTTCTACACACGCTATCCTATATACTTAAAAATCTCTCTAGATCTCATGCAACTCCCAATACAATGGACACACATTGAAATCATTGCCCTCCTGCATTGGTTACAGGAAAACAACAAGGTGAGGGGGAAAGACTGCCTAGTTCAGTGCTAACACAATCTTTCCAAGCATTTCAGTCCATCTGCTTGAATCCGCAGATGCATACATACATAGAGAACATGTTTGGAGAGCTGATTGTGTGATTAGCAATGGCGCTCTCATCCCTCCGCACAAGCAGAGGCTCACCGAGAAGGACCCTGCTTTAGTTTCTGGTTCCTCCCACCGCATACAGCACACCTTGACCAGGGCCTAAATATATTCCTGCTACCTCTTAAATGATAGCGAGAGCATCATTGTTCAATTTCACAGAGCGGGGAACTGAAACTCTTGGGAGCTAATAACCTGCTGGAGCCTCCAGATGCTGGAACAGTGCCTCAAAGCCTCAATCTAGGAGGGTCTATGGTGAAGAGGCTCTCATGGCATCCTTGGCCTCGGAATCCAGCACTGTTGGCTCTGCACACCCCTGTTTTCGCAGGGGTGCTGCGTCTCCTTCCCACCTTCCTCCCTCTGCCTGCCCCAGGAGAACAAGCAGCCACAGGCAGCCTCTGTGGAGGAAACGCAGAAGCGGTTGCAGCAGGCAGCAAAAGATGCAGGCTGCCCAGGGCTTACCTCGTGCCTTTCACCCTGCTGCTGTGTGTCACAACCGAGCTCCTGAGATGTCAGCAGCTGGCATCAACTCCAGAGCACCTACCTTCGAGGACCAGCAAGAGCTCCAGGAGGCTGGGCTTCCTGCAGTGACCTTGCTGTGGCTGCTCGGACCTGCCCTCTAATGCACACTATTCAGGATTTCTGTGTTAATTGTGAGACACAGAGAAGGGCAGGAAATCTATCTCCCTAATTACAACTTAACTGGATTCCTGAGGACCTTTTGCACCCCGGCAATGAGAGCCCTGTTTTGCCAGCACTGCAAACCATGCAGTGAGCCAAGGCCACCTGGCCCCTTCCCTGAGCACAAACAACTGCAGCTGCTTGAGACCTGCCCCCAGAGCACCCCAGCAGCAGGCAGACGTGGCCCCATCCAGCTGCCAACCAGGATGAGAGCAGGAAAGAACAAAGGTAGTATGTCCAGACTCTTCTCTTGGCTCGCTAGAGCCTTGAATTGTCGCTGCGGAATGGTGACTCCTCTGTCCCTTCCTGTTAGCTGACAGGAGCAGAGAGCTCAAATGGTTTTCTGTCCTTTACCTTGCAGGCTCTCCCCTAAAAGCACAGGGGGGAGGAAATAACATCAGAACAGCAGCCTATTGACTAGTCCATTGTCACTCCCAAGCTGCTGCTCCTGCATCTTGTTCTGCCTTACCTGCTGCTCCAGAAGTGCTGTGCTGACTGTAGCCATGTGCTGTGCCGGGTGAGCTGGGTGACAGTGATGGAGGAGAAAGGAGCCCAACTCTAACTGCACTGGAGACACAGCAGCACATTAGGGCTCTTAGCGGGAGCCTAGGGGTCCTGCTTCTTCTGTTCCACATAGGAATGCAAGAGCTAAAAGTGGCCAACAGCCTGGGCCCCATCA
The DNA here is from genome assembly GCA_902729485.2 of Mus minutoides. Lineage (NCBI taxonomy): Eukaryota > Metazoa > Chordata > Mammalia > Rodentia > Muridae > Mus > Mus minutoides. The sequence continues at coordinate 43,356 of LR752083.1, read as the reverse complement.
CCCAGTGCTCCCTCAGTTGCCACGCTAGCTGTCACATCCTCTTCATGTGACACTTTCCTCATCCAGCCACTTGCTGCCTATTGTCCTATTTGTCAACTCCTGGGGTCTAGTGTTTCCCCAGAGTGAAGATTTGTGTTATGGAAGAGGAGGGGTCAGAAGGGGCATGCAAACACAAAACAGAGAAAGTCAGAATGTGTGGCCTCTTCATTGAGGGACTTTCAGGGCCCTTTAATATCTAGGTTGAAGTTGCAAATTCTTATGAGAAAAGTAGTAGCAGTGGCCCTTCAACTTATTTCACAAAAGAATGTGTTTCTGCACTCACCTAAATGATGGCTTTAGAAGCATGTGCGTGCACGAGTGTGCGTGTGCACATGCATGAGTGTGTGTCTGTGTGTGTGATGTCACCATAGAAATAGATAGTAGTCACAAACAGCGTAAAAATGGACATATGACGTCCATTTTTAGGGGAAGACTTAGGGGAAGCAAGTCATGCCATATGGTGAGAACAAAGAAATCCTCCTGTCAGAGAGGCAAGATCTCTAGGCCTTGTATGTCCCATCACCCTAGCCCCACTTTGGAAGAACCTGCCGTGTGTCTTGGGAAGAGGCCATCTTTAGACCACAAATGAAATCCTGACACAGTAAGATGCACCTTGAGCGTGCCATCCCTCTAGGTACAGCAGAGGTCCACATATCTGCAGGATGCTAAAGTGGTATCAGGCCCAGGGCCTATGGGTGCAGGTGAGAGCAGGCAGAGAACTTGAAGGTAGAGGCCCTTTCAGGTTAGTTGATGTAGATGTTCAGCAGCTGCTGTGATTTCCAGGCAGGGGGCAGGTGGTCTGCCATGCCTGACTCCCCTCCACATCTCCATTGCTATGCCAGCTGCCACATCAGATAAGGAGCAGGAAGCTGGCCTCTGCCCTACACTCGGACACGTGTCTCCTAGGTGATCGCCTCTTGCATCACGGTTCCGTGGTGGTGATATCAGAGCTAGACCGAGGGGAGACAGCCTCATACACACTATGCTTAACCATTTCGAAGTGCCGAGCTGAACACATTATCACGGGCTTTCCCTGCCTAATGGAGGCACTTGCATTAATAAGGACATCCTGGGGAATATTGGTACCTTGAAGCATCATTTTCTCAGGATATGCTTTATCTGTAGTTTCATGTGCTCACCTTAGCAAAGTCCTCTTTCATAGGCTAATAAACATGTTGGTTTATTTAAGGTGACGCATATCTGGGAACGAAAGCACATCACGATATTTACAGTATCTTGATGGAACCTTATCACGGAAGAAGGATGCAGTGCTCAGCAGGGTAATTCATTGAGGTCACTGGCCTTGGTTAACAATTGGTGCATACATTCGACCAAAAATAAAATTTAAAGATTGTCCTCAGCAACCAGGTGGTGGTGACACACACCTTTAACCCCAGCACTCAGGAGGCAGAGGTAGGTGGGTTTTTGAGTTAGAGACCAGCCTGGTCTACAGAGTGAGTTTCAGAACAGTGAGGGCTACACAGAGAAATCCTGTCTTGAAAAATCTATGAGAGAGAGAGAGAGAGAGAGGGAGAGAGAGAGAGAGATTGAGAGAGAGAGAGATTGTGTTTAGCAAATACCTTGAAGTTTCACTATGCACAAGGAACCATGACTGGTTTGTGGTGGATGCAGTTATACAGGGCCATGCTCCCCCACCCCAAGCTCTCTTACACATAAATACAAGGCAAAATCAGGATGTTGAGTAAGAGAGACACAGGAAAGCAGCTTAGGGGTCTCAGAGGAGGGAGCACTCCTTCCAGAGGGAGCACACCTTCCAGCAAGAAGTATGGAGAAAGGAAAACAAGAGGAGGCAGTTTGGGGGATGTTCTTGAGGGGAACGATGAAGGTTTTGCCCAAGATGGTGGAGGCAGGGGGGCGCTCCTCCACGGGCAGAGCACAACCGTCCAGGAGACTGAGAACGAGGTAAGTCACGTGATACAGCAGAATAGAGGTTGAAAGAAGGGCAAGGGTGTCTGACTGCGCTTCTGAGTCGTTAAACTCAGCAGAGAGTTCTAACGGGGGCATGCGTGGGGCGCTTCAAGGGTGGAAGGATAGCTTGATGAGGCTGCGTTCTCCAGGTGCTGGCCACTTGCAATCAATCCTACCTTGTTTTTTGAAGACACTTGACGTACCTGAGACTCTCAGCTTTTTGCCCCTTTATTCTGTACCTGTTATTGGAGTCCCCCAAATTGCAGGAGACTGAGAGGGTGTGCAGGTGCGTGCATCGGGCGCTTTTCGGATCAGCCTTGCCGCTCACCCTAGGCTAGCTCACCCTGCTGGCTTGCTGAAGACCCTCCGTTCTTAATGAAAAAGAAAATGGTCCCGTACTGGTTCAGAAGGCTGATCTCCTCCTCTGACGAGGTGTAATGCAGGCTCCACAGCAGAGGGTTGCCTCCATTCTTCTGGTCCACCTACCTGAGCTTCTACACATCTGCCAGCACACCTACTCCACAGAGGCAGGAATGAGCACAGTTCGTGTCCACTGCATTTGACTTCCTCGAGTTCCAGAAAGGGCTAGAACTTGTTTGGATAAGGGCTATAGATAAAAGCATGGTGAGTTCCAGATTCAGAGAACCAACTTCAAGTCCCTTATTGATGCAGATGAGAATTCCTGGAAAGAATTCCTATGTGTACCATGGCCAACTGACTGATCGAAATTCCAATGACCATAGTGAGTTTGAATGAGGAGGTTGCTAGATCCCGTTACAATTTTTCCTGGGCTATGTTTAGCCACCTAAACAGCTGCTACTTTCTAACTTCTGTGTCAGACCTAATGTCAGACCTAACATTCTGTGACTAGCAGATAAAGCTAAACCTAGAATCCCGATTAACAGAATAAAAACTTTTTTGAGATGTATTAACAAACTCTGGGCTCCACCAATCAAAGGGCTGAGAATGCTCTCAGAGAGCTAAGATTTCTCTGTGAAGCTAAGCTGTCTGCTTAATGTTTCCATCGATGTATTTGAAGTGCTTTGGCTTATGACATTCTTTGTGCTGTTACTATAAAAATTTCATGAAACTGCTACTTCATTGAAACAGAGAATTTGGAGTGACCTAAATTTATGTTTCCAGGCCGTGGTCACTCATGTTTGTCTCTAGAATAAACTGTCTTCTATCCCATTTGAGATGAGAGTTGTGTTGCTGTACTGACACCAACTATTGGCCGTGTTATTTATTCCTAGTCCTGGTTTCTTTTGCTTTAAATGAAGATAAAGATTTGTGTCCAGAGAAGGGAGCAGGAAACAGAAGGTTTCACCAGGAGGGGAAAAGGAGGAGTGAAAACAAAATCAAGATGGAAAACGTCTAGTGATTCCCTTTCTCTGGTTAAATCTCGCTCATGACTAAACTATGCGAATGAAAGGTATTTATAATTCTAAGAAGAATGCAAGAGCAAAATATAACTGCAGTACACCCACTGGCTTTGCAGTAAACAATGTTTGCATAAGCCTATAATATAACAGCCATTAACCTAAGATGTGTGCTATGACCACATGGAGGAGAGTCAAGGAGACAGAGACACACACAGGCAGAAGGAGTGAGATGGTTAACCCTTCAAGGGCAACACCTCACTGAGTTTAAAAGCAGCAGCAGACCTCAGAACATGGTCCCCTCTTGACTCATCTAGGCCTCTGCTTCAACATTAGATCCTTTGTCCAATGTGTCTGAAGGACTGGGCCTCCAGGCTGTATCTCCCCAATTCTGCCTTGACCTAACCCCATCTAAGACAGCCACATAGCCTATCACTCACCCCCTAGGAGATCATAACAGACATTGGTTGAATGAAGTAATGAGTGAATTACCACAACAGCAAATAATAACTCCCTCAAGATCTCCCTCAAAGCCAATGTGTCCACTGAGTGGAGATAGTCCTGTGCTCATGACACATGGCCTTAAGATGTCCCTCTGCTATTTCTTTCTCCTTTGGTGTCTTCTCTGCAGTGATTTTGGTGAGACTACGGTTAAAGCAAGGGACTGATTCATGTAGTTCCAAGGTTGGCAATTTGAAGAAAGGTTAGGACCTTTTATTAGTGAATCTGAGATTTCAGTGTTGGATGACAAAAGGTGGCCGGTCGTTGGAGGTGGTAGTTGAGCAAGTGTGACTGTCCTTTGTTCCACTGAGAGATATCCTTTGAAAATGGTTTCTGCCATGGAGTTTCTATTGTGTGGATTTTACTACATGAAAGGTATCTTTAAAGCCTCCTTTGGGAAACACAGACAGTACCAGAGAAGAGAGCCTAAAGACAGGTATTTCTACTAAGACGGGCCCTTAATCAATCAGAGACTACTTACAGAGGGTAGATCTAAATACACCAAAACAGTGGCTCTCAACCTTCCTGATGCTGTGACCCTTTAACACAGTTCCTCACGTCATGGTGACCCCCAACAGTAAAATTATTTTCATTGCTCCTTCCTAATTGAAACTTTGCTATTGTTATGAATCATTATGTGAACATCTGATAGCAGGGTAGGCTTAGCTGACCCACCATGAAAGGGTCACTCTACACCTAGAAGGGGGTGGCAACTCACAGGTTGAGAATTCTGCTAAAAAGAAGCCCTGGAATGGTATAGCACCTGCCTCAGATTTACCTCTACATGGGAGCCAGGAAGAAGGCAATTTATACACCAGTTCCCATCTGCTTGAAAGCTGCTCCTGGGGAAAGAGGCAGCACTTCTGGCTTGGTTCTTGTTTCTCTAAAGAAAGACCTCAGGCAAAGGGAGGTGATATCCATAGCTAGATAGATGCAGGCTAGCTGCTGGTGAGGAACGCCTGGTGGATTGGGCCACCCATAGGTAAGTCCCGTGCAATGCCTAAAACCCGCCCTTCACAGAAGCAGTGATTATAGAAACAGTTAAACGTCGGAAGACCCACTGGCAGACTCCAGAGCATTGAACCTGTGGACTGGGGCTCAGAAAAACGCATAGTTCTGTCGTCTTGAAGCCTCTTCAGACTTTCTGAAATCTTGTCTCACTTTTAAACTGTGTCCATGCCTTATTTTGAAAATAATAAGCCAAATTTAAAGTGAATATGAATATCACCAGGAAGTCATCCCACACGGAATGAATTCTACTTTTCTTTTTCTCCCCCAAGGGAAAATGTCACAAAATGATTAACCAGCCTGTGAGGGAGAGTGAGCAGCGAGTGGTAATTGAAGAGAACCCAAATCGAATACACGGGAATCCAGACAAAATTGTAGTCAATTCCAAACATGGTTTGTCGGCTCCTACACCCTTCTGTATCTCCTCACAAATCATGATGGCTAGTTCTAGTCAACTTGATACAAGCTTGAGTACCTAAGGAGATGGGAGCCTTGGCTGATGAAGTGGCGCCATCAGACTAGCATATAAGCAAGTCTATAGGAATTGAGCTTTTGGTTAATGACTGATGGAGGAGGGCCCATCCCACTGTGGGCGGTGCCACTCCTGGGCAGGTGATCCTGTATTGTGTAAGAAAGCAGACTTAGTGAGCCACGGGGTGGCCTCTCCAAGATGCTTTCCGTTGAGGTGTTTAATCACAGCCGCAGAGAAACACACTCATTCTCCACCATTGAGTCTGAAGCCAGCTGGCACGCAGAGCCGGGATGTTTACATGGAACCCTGGGATAGAAGTTGGGCTTTGAAGAAAGGTGACAAACAAGAGGATTTCCCCCACAACCATCACCTCCAGTCCCTGAACAGACGTGTCTTCTGGTTTCACGTACTGCTTCCGGTTTCACATACTTACTGCTGAACCTAAGCTCAGCTTCTATCTGGAAACTCATTGTGCTGAATGATGTGATAAAGGCAAAGAATTGAATGATCACCTGGAGAGATCTGGCGTCTCCAAACATGCGATGACAGCTGCCATTGAGGGAGCCATCGGCAAGGGCATGCGACAGCAGGAAAGCATCCAAGGAAGGACACCCTTTAGGGACAGGGTTGGTGTCATGACAGAGTGCTTCAGGGCAGCCACGTGTGGTACTGTGAGGACAAAGTTTGGGGTGCAAGGCAGACAATGGTGCAGTTGAAGACGAGACAAAGGCAAGGAGGCGAACACTTAAAACACCATCCTCAACACTTCCCCTTCTCTGTCAAGGAAAGGCCCACTCAGAGTGAACAGCATTGACAAAGAGCAAGGGCAGGCTCAAAAGAGTGCTTTCGTGTAAGAATGGCTTCCAGAGAAGAAGAGTCCGAAGGGCCAGGTTTTAAAAACAGGGGGCAAAGGCTCTTCACAATATAGCTGCAGTTGCAAGCAGGTTGACTGTGGAATGTTACAGACAAGACTCCACTTCCTGGATTGGAGCAGGGCAGGACGCAAACTGAGACAAGCAGGCAAGAGGAGTGAGGGGAGAGGAGTGAGGGAATGCTCTCTCTGGACTCAGCCCCAATTTTCTTCTTTAAATTATGAAGGGGTGAGGGGATGCTGTTCTTTTCTCAGGGGTGTCCCTGTTCTACCACAAGTGGCCACTAGAGGGAGGCAGGAGAAGGAGGAGGCCTTCCCAGCTGAGCCAGGAACAGCAGTGGGTCAAGCAGGCAAGGTTTCCTGTCAGTGTCATACAGGGCAGTTCCCAGCCTATGGGTTGCAACACATTTCATAGGGGGTCGCCTATGCCCCCATAGTCATCAAAAAACATAGCTATCTACATTGCGGTCCATAACAGTAGCAAAGTTACAGTTAGGAAGTAACAACCAAATAATTTTTATGGTTGGAGTTGGGGGTTCCACATGAGGAACTATATTAAAACTGTAGCAACAACATGAAGGTGGAGAACCAGTGCCCTAGAACACCATCCCTAAGCAGATTTCCAGAACCAACATCAGCCAGGCAGTGGCCTCGGAACCTTTTTCTGCACCTTCTGCTTGTTATAGTTTGAACCTGTGCTGTCGGTCACAGGGGGTGCTTTGGTTCAGCCCCCAGCTGGTGGGACTATTTGGAAAGGTGTTACACACTTCAAAGGTGGTAGCTGGTGGAAGTGGATCACCAGATCCGACCCTCAGAGGTCATTTCTGTCTGCCTTCGCCATCTGTGGACCATCCAACATGCACTTTGGTGGTCGCAGAGCCACCGTGCCTCTCCCTGTGCTGGATGCCTTGAAACTGTCAACAATAAGAAATCTCCATTTCCTCATTGTCCTGTCGGGAATTTGTCTCAGCGACACAACAGGACTAACAGTGAGCCTTAGTCTCCCGAGAGGTGGGTAGCTGGTAAATTGTGTTCTCTTGCCCTGGCCTGAGTCTTGCTTCTGCCAACCCTTCCTCAAAGCTTCTGGGTCCAGCCTCAGTCAACCTCTGCCGGCTTTGACGGGTGGCTGTTTCCTACCCTTGTCTGAGTACCCGCACTTTCATGGTGCCCTTTAGCCCATTTTCCATATTAAATCGCGTCCTGAGTGGCTGAGATAACTGGTGTACAGACAGTCTAAGGAGACAGATTCAAGCCACAAAGGGGTTTGGAGTTATCTGGTCTTATCTCCGGGCCTCTGGGAATTGCCAAGTGGGGGAATCCAGGAACCCATAGTCTGCAGTTTGGAACAGAAGTGCGGTTTGTGGTGGAAATGCAGTTACCTTTATCATGTGGGTCGTGGTTAACCCCTCAGGAATCAGAGGATGGGAGAGGAAGGACAGGAGGTGGAGATGCAGGAGCCCAAAGAAAGAGGCTGATGTAAGCCTGTGGCAGGAGCAGAGGAAGCCATGATATTCCAACAGCTAGGAGATATCAGCAAGGTCTAATGTTTCCTTCCCCCAGAAAAACACTTTGAACAGGAACCTTCCTCTCTTAACTATTCTGCAATACATAAGCTAATAAATAAAAAGCATGGTGTCTCACACCTTCCATCTCAGTACTGGGGAGGCAGAGGCAGGCATATCTCTGCATGTTTAAAGCCAGCATGAACTCTGTAACAAGTTTCAGGCCAGCCAAGAATACCCAGTAAGACCCGGGGCTCTCAGACAACTCCTGTGGGTTCGGTGATGGTCCTCCTTGCATAAGAAGGGAGGCGGAGCCCATTGGAAGCAGACAGTGAGAAATACTGATAGGGAGAGGACTAGAGGGCAGTTCCATCTTCACATGAGGGACACTGGAGTCCCCTTAGAGGCTGTGGGAAGCAGCCAGGCACAGTGAGGTTGAAGAGCAGGAGTGTGACAGATAGCCTGGAGGACATCTGCAGCACATCTGCAGCACATCTGCAGCAATGGTGCCAACTTGCTCTGAGGCTGCTAATTCACCCAACAAAATATGTCATCGCCCAAAGCTGCCAGATGCTGCCCTAGATGAGGGGGTAGCAGTCAAGAGAAAGATGAAAGCCAGAAGCTGGAAGCAGGGTGGTCCAAGTAGCAAGTCTCT
>LR752083.1:0-32500 GCA_902729485.2 Mus minutoides | reverse complement strand
CCGGTTTCCACTAAGTCACAGACGGCGGCTCTGGCACCCACAATCGACATGGTTGCTGGAGCCCTGTAGATGCTTGCAGATCACAGTTCCTGTTCCCCAGTCCATCCTTGAACATGGAAGTCGCCTGAGGCAAGAACTGCCTGACCCATGAAGAGAGAGGCCCCATCGCCAGGAGCCCCCACAGCAGCACCTGCGGGTTATCAGTGTCCATGCATCCTGCAGCCGCCTCACCTGACCGGCTACTAAAAAACCCCTCCAATTTCCCTCCATTGAAGTCTCTCCTTTCTTTCCCTTCCCCACTATGTCTACAAAGTAATCCACACAATGGGCTTGAACCTCGAACAAAACCGAAGCCCAGAACAAACTCTTGGTGGGAAAGAGCCACGCTGTGAGCTAACTTCTCTGACTTCACCGTTTAAAACATGCTGGAGCAAAGACTGAGTTTGTAAAGCAGAGACCTGCCCCTTCCTCTCAGTTTTAGATAATTGCTACAATTGTCTGGACACAAATTAAAGGAATTGAAACCATCTAAGAATGCTAAAGACTGTGCCCACATGAGAGAGCAGCTATGTTCTGTGTGTGAGCCACTCCCCCAGGGACTGAGGTCCCTTCCCGTGTCCCAAATGGTCCTATACTGTTATTAGAGTACGTAGGTGTAACTTGCTTCTCTTACACTGGGCTAAACATTACCTGGCATATGGTTTGCCACTGTATATTGCGATGGTGATTGCTGTGACAAAATACCTGAGGAAAGTCAACCTCAAGAAGAAAGGTTTACTTTAGCACATGGTTTCAGTCCATGGTTACTCTTTGAGTCCATTGTTGCTCACCTGTGGTGAGGCAGAAACTATGCCATGGAGCCTGTGGGGACGACAACCTGCTCAGGTGGTGCACGCTTTTAATCCCAGCACTCGGGAGGCAGAGGCAGGCGGATTTCTGAGTTCGAGGCCACCCTGGACTACAGAGTGAGTTCCAGGACAGCCAGGACTATACAGAGAAACCCTGTCTCAAAAAACCAAAAAAAAAGAAAGAAAGAAAGAAAGAAAGAAAGAAAGAAAGAAAGAAAGAAAGAAAGAAAGAAAGAAAGAAAGAAAGAAAGTGAAAGGCTCGGGGACAAAACACAGACCTCCTGTGCATATCCCTCACCAGTGTCTGCCTTCACCAGCAAGGCTCTGCCTTCTTCTGCAAGGATCCACCATCTCCTGCAAGGCTCCGCCTTCTCCTGCAAGGCTCCGCCTTCTCCTGCAAGGCTCCGCCTTCTCCTGCAAGGCTCCGCCTTCTCCTGCAAGGCTCCTCCTTCTCCTGCAAGGCTCCGCCTTCTCCTGCAAGGCTCCGCCTTCTCCTGCAAGGCTCCGCCTTCTGACAATTCCATCACCTCAAAGTTCAGTGAGCCCACTAGATGAGTCCATTGGTGAGATTCAGCTCTTGTGATCCATTGTCCCCCAAATATCCCGCTTCTCATACTGCCCACCATACCTTCAGCAACATGAATTTTTGGAGGATTTCAAATCTACACTGTAACAAGTACCCTCACTGCACTCTGGGGGCACTCAGGAGCGATCTCAACTCTCCGGAGGCAGGGACATTTAGGATCGCTACTAATTTAAGAACAATGAGCCAGAGAAAAAGAAAAGCAATATTACTTAAGGATTCCCTTGAAGCAGTGAAGTGCATTCGAGTTTTAAAATCAAAACCTTGGTGAGCACACTTTAAGCGTCCTCTGTATAGACTAGGAAGAAGATATGGAACAATAAAGACCTCGAGCAAATGCTTGGTGTGAGCTGACCCAGCATCCTAGCAGAGTGCAGTGTATTCTGCTCTAAAATGGGAATATCTTTTGGGCTTCTCTTTTAGGGGAAGAGTCTGAGACCGAATCCTAACCTGTAGTCTGGTCTAGAACTACGTAGCCCAGGCTGGCACCCAACTCATCATAGACCTTCTTCAATTTGCCCATTTCTGAATTAACAGGCACAAGCCACCAACCCCAACCAGGCTCATGCCTTGGGTGTTCATTCAGCAATTCGTTGTGTTGTTCGGAGACTGACTGACAGAAGTGGGTCACTTCCTGGTATCTGCCATGCTCTTTGCTTCCTGGCTGACCATCACGTGAGAAGTCCCCACCACGACATGCTTCACCGCCATGAACTCCGCTGTGCCTTCCCTACTATGATGGAAGGTGTGAGTCAAACAACCTTCCTTCAGCTGTTTTTATCTCGGCAACACACAAAAAAAAGACACCATGGTTATGTGAAAACAGATACTAATGGAATTTTTCATTATTCAGCTCTGAATATTGATATAGACATTTACTCAAAATGAATGAGGTGAATCTTTGACTTTGGGGAAATGGACATTATTTGTTGCTTGTGGCAAATGTGGTATTTCAAGCAAAAACTGGAAGTTTTAGAAACTCCCCATATAACAGAGATTCTTCTGCTGATATCATGGAAGAGTGCAATCTGTTAGAATAAAAGTACCAGAATTGGCAATGGCTGTGCATCCCAGAGAACTGGGGCCCAAACAGACAGTGTGCAATGCTGCAAAAGCATGCAGAAGCAAATAATTCACTCAGAGTGCAGAATAAACCAACAAACGTCATCTTAACAGAGAGGAAAGGTCACCGACATGGTTTCTGATTCCACATAGCAACTAGCCTTTAAGAAACTACTACTTGTCAAATTGGTGTGCAATCAAAGAATAATAGCCTAGATTATTTGAAAAGACTATCATTTTTTTCTAACTACAAACCCAAGCAAGGGCATATTTTCTTCGCATACCTCATGAAAATAGCAGTTATAATTCTGAAACAAGATAAGGAGCTACCACTCTTTTGTTGATATGGTTTTCAAAAGGGTAAAACAATACCACATTTTTCACGTTTTAGAAAACAGTCATTTTTATTGAAAATGTTTTTACATCAACATATAGTCGGTCTGGGATTGTTTATACATTGTGCAATTTTAGCCAACAAATATGTTTGTGCATATTTTTGAAATATATGAGTATTGGGATATGGCTAAATAAACTAATTAACATATATTATCTCACATGAATATTGTTTCTTAGAATAAGAATATTTAAAAATCTACTCTTTGGGCAATTTTCCAGAATATAATACATTACTATGAACTTTAGTTACATGATACACAATATATTTCCTGATTTATTATTCCTATCTGAATGAAATTTTGTATCCTTTGAGCTGCATGGTAGTTACCATTATTCTCTCTGAAAAGTGTGTGTGTGTGTGTATGTATGTGTGTGTGTATTTGTGTTTGTATTGCATATGTTTGTGTGTGTGGTGTGTTTGTATGTGTGTGTGTATATATATATATACATATACATATATATATATATATATATATATATATATATATATATATATATATATGTGATGTGTGTATGTTTTGTGGTGTATGTATGTCAATGTCTATGTATCTGTGTATATATATGTGTATATGTGTATGTATATATGTATATATATGTATATATGTATATATATATGTGTGTGTGTGTATGTATGAGCATGTGTGAAGTGTGTGTGTAAGTATGTGAATGTGTCTATGTCTGTGTATGTATATGTATGTGCATGTATCCATGTGCATGTGGGTATGTGTGTGTGGTGTGGTGGTGTGTATGTATGTGACTGTGTGTGAGTGTGTGCATGAGAGAGAGAAAGAGAGACAGAGACAGAGACAGACAGAGAGGATTGAACAAAAAGCCTCGTGAGTGCTAGCCAGTTTCTCCAGCTAAGCCTACTATCTATTTCTATGAGTTCAGGTGATTTAGATTCCACAATTAACTACAAGTCTAAGATGATTACTTTTCTAGGTCTGGCTTGTTTCTCTTAACATTATGTCCTCTACCATCACAAATGACAAGATTTTCTTTTGAAAATGATGAACAGAGTTCTGTTATATATACAGACAGTCCCCAATTAACAGTGGCTAGACTTGTAAAGTTTTTATTTCACAATTGTGTGAAAGTGATTCACATTCAGTAGAAACAAATCCTGAAGTTGGATCTTTTCCTAGCCTAGAAAATTGAGGTGTGTGTGTTTTATTTTGCTAGAGGAGCAACAAGCCACTCTGTCAGGAAGACAACCTATTCCGTATCCCCTGCTAAATTACATCAACAGGCCATCATATTTGGTGGTTGTGTGTTGTACTATCTAGGGTTAGCTGGAGGAGAATGGACAGATGGGGTAACTAGAAAGGATGCTTATTAGATTGACTTACATGAAGCAGTTAAGAGTTGTCCAACAAGGGCTTTCTCACTAGAAATGCTGAGTACCCCCTAGCTGCTCAGTCCTTGAGGCAATGTTCCTCAGTTGTCGCCATCTGGTGCTGAAAACCTGGAGGACTCCTAGAGAGCTGCTTCAGTTCATGTTGGAAGCCTGAAGAAGCTGCTTCTGGTATCAGGGAAGGATCAGTAGTATCTGCAACAGGCTTGATGGATTTGTAAGCAAGACCAAAGGTCAAATGGTCAAAGACAAAAATCTTGTGTTCTTCCCCATCCTTTTATCCGCACAGCTATCAGAAGGTGCTGCCCACATTTGGGTGTGTCTTCCCACATCAATCAACCAATCAAGACAGTCCTACAGACAGGCCAGTAGGTCGTCCCAATGTAGAAATCCCTCATTGGGGTTCTCTTCCAAGTTATGTTAGGTTTATGTTAGGTGATAATCACAGTTAACCATAACAGGTATATCAAGTGTATTTCTGATTTATGGTTTTTATAATATAGAACAGATTTGAGATGAAACCCCGATGTAAGTCTACATAGACTGTGTTTTCTTGAGTCACTCATTCATCGATGAGCACAAAGTTTGAATCCATGTCATTTGACTTCTGAGAACAGTGTGCCACAATAAATCGCTAAATGACGACATCTCTCCAATCTTTCCTCAGAGTTGCACCCAGTAGTGGGCTCCCAGCCTGGGTGGCAGTGATGTTTTCATCTCTGAGGGAACCTTCCTGCTTTTCCTATAATAGCTGTATTAATTTACACCCCTGCCAAGAGTGTACACTGTCATCTTTCATCTTCTGCATAATAACAGCCACTCTAGCAGGTATGAGTGGCTGTTTACAGGTGTCTCATCTCCCTGAAACTTTAATTTGCATTTATTTCCCTTATAATCAGTGAGGCGAAGCATCTTTTAACCATATGTGTGTCTTCTTCAGAGAAATAGCCATTCTGCTCCTTTGTCCATTTTTTAATCAGATTATTTCCTTAGTATCAAGCTTTTTCATCTCCTTATGTGCTTTAGACACAAGCCATTTAGTAGGCACGTGGTTTGTTAGTTGTCTCTTCGCACTGCTGACTGCCTCTCGTTGCTCTGTTTAACGTTCCTTTGGCCAGGCAGAAGCTTTGCAGTTGCTGTAATCCACTTTCACTTTTGTTGACTATGTTTTTCAGATCATGTGCAAACATTCATGGTTCAGACAAACATCATGACCCTCTGTATTTCCTCCTGGTAGTTTTTCATACATTCAGATTTTATGTCTTTTATCCATCTGAGATGGCTTCTGCATATGATGCAGAGTAAAAGCCTAATTTCATTCCTCAGAACATGGAGATCCAATTGTCCCGAGATCTTAAATAATTTAATGAAAAAATTTGACTTTTATTAAATGTAATTTCTAACACTATCAATATAAATAGAAGAAAATATAAAATTAATATCTCTTAAAAGTCTCCAATAATTTTTTTAATTAAAGGTCTTATGCCATTTTAAAAGCCTTATTATAAAGAAATTCTTGTTCATAAGCAGGGTAAGAAATACACAAGAATATTTATTGCACCATCACTAGTAATTGTAAAACCTGTAGGCCATTGAGCACGGTAAGTTTAGCGTGGTATGCTCACATAACGGAATAACACAAAACAATAGAAATTGATAATCCAACAGTAGAGATTAACATTGCTAATATGACGTTGAAGTGGGGAAGAAAGCTGCAGAATATATCTATACTTCCATGAAACTGATAAAACCAAATATAAAAAATTCAAATGTAGACAACATATATTCATTTGTGCAAATTTTACGATAAGGAAAGGAACTGAAAAATTCATTTCACTACCAAGTCCATCTCTGAAGAGAGAGCCTAGAAGACTGGGGTATCACACACCTGCTGCACTTTATCATGTACCATGTACTGCTGAAGTAAGTACATGGGTAATTGTGTGTTTGATTTGCATTGTACACCTCCTTTATGAATTTTTATATGTATCTAATTTTATCAATCAATAAAAGTTAAATAGAGAAAAAAAAGCTCACGAATACTGTTAACTTTGATAATGAAGCTTGAAATAAAAATGCTTGTCCTAAATGTACCATGAAGTCATAATAAGCCAGGCATTTGTGCACAGTTTTTATTCTACCAATTTGGGAGGCTGAAGCTGGAAGATCACAAGTTCAAGATCATCCTGGAATACATAATGAGACTTTATCTCAAAACAAAACAATCTATGATATTAAATAGTTTAGCACATACAAAACCAAAACAATCCGAAGAAAGAAAAAAAGCTGTGTGTGTGTGTGTGTGTGTGTGTGTGTGTGTGTGTGTGTGTGTGTGTGTGAATGTGCATATGTGTTATACATTCCAATAAATCAAACTGCAGCTGATGCTATGAATGGTATTAGGGGTGTCGACTGGTTAAATTAAAAAAAAAAAAAAAAACAATGCTTCGTCTTTACCTAACTCCAAATCTCAAGATGAACTTCAGATGTCTTGATATTGAAATACAAACAATAAACTATAATATAAATGACAATGAAAAAACTATTTCCTGAGACTAGAAAATAAATTCTTAACTCAAATCCACAAACTACAGGAGAAAATTAATGGATTTGATGACATCAAAAATTAAGGCATTCGTGCAATGGAATTACTTGGCAAATAATAAAATGGGAGATCTTTATAGAATCTAAAATAGACAAATAATTAATATTGAAGATCCTCAATGAACTTCTAAATATCAAAGAGCTAGCAAGAAAAAGTCAGAAGCCCACACAAAAAAATTAGTCAATGACTTTGAAGAGCAGTTTATGGAAGGTGAACTTCTGTACATTTCTGTGCCCTGAAGTACAGCAAAGGTATGCTCTAGTTGACTGGTACTTAGAGAGGCGCAATTAAGATACCCACTTGCCATCTGTCTTCTTGGCAGGCATTGGAAAGCTGGGTAGTGCTGGTGGTTTGGGGATTCTTATGCAATGCTGGTGAGCGTGTCCACACGGAAGCCACTCCAGGAACTACTATACTGCACTCAGACACTCTATGGCTAGCAATGCTGCCCTTCCTGTCGACTGCTGAGAATTCTCCCAGAGGCACCGAAGAGGTTCATGTGAAGTTGTTTGTGCTACTGGCTGTGGTGGGTTTTGATAGCTGTTTGCTTCTATGGTAGAAATCTAGAACAACAGAAACACAGTGTTAAACCATACAGAACGCAATGCAGATGGATTGTAGCACTAAGTGCCTACATCAAAAACTGGAGAGATCAAATATTAATATTCCAATGTCACACGTAAAAGCTTTAGAACAGGTTTTCACCCTGTTGGTTGCAGTTGCTGGAAAGCAGATATTTCAATGGTCGTAGGATCTGAGACACTGCTCCAGAGCACAATTACCGTTAATGAAGTAACAATGAAAGTAATTTTATAGCCGGGGGCCACTACAATATGAGGAACTGCATTAAGGAGTCCTAGCATTATAAAGGTTGAGAACCACTGCTCTAGAAAGACAGGAAGAAACAATAATCATAAAATGTAATTGGGAAGAAATTATTAAAATCAATGAAATAGAGACAAAGCAAACAGAAAAATTACAAAGAATCAAGAATCCATCAAAAGAACAGCTGGATCTTTGAGGAAATCAACAAGATTGACAGGCTTTGGGCCAAATTAACAAAAGTACAGAAAAAGAAGAGCCAATGTAAAAAATTAGAAATAAAGAGAGGAGCCAGGCGGTGGTGGCACATGCCTTTAATCCCAGCACTTGGGAGGCAGAGGCAGGCAGATTTCTGAGTTCGAGCCAGCCTAGTCTACAGAGTGAGTTCTAGGACAGTCAGGGCTACACAGAGAAACCCTGTCTCGAAAAAAACAAACAGAAAGAAAGAAAGAAAGAAAGAAAGAAAGAAAGAAAGAAAGAAAGAAAGAAAGAAAGAAAGAGAGAGAGAAAGAGAGAAAGAGAGAGACATCACATGGTTAACAAGGAAAACCAGATAATCATATGGACATGCTTTAAAAATCTGTAGTTGAACAAATGAATGAATATATATATATATTACCAAATTTAAATCAAGATGAAATAAACAATTTAAAAAACAGACTCATAAACCCTAATGAAATAGAAGCAGAAACTAAAGTCTCCAACCAAAGTTAGCCCAAGGGCAAATGGATTCATCCCATAATTCTACCAAACCTTCAAAGAAGAATGAACATCAGAGTTCTTCAAATAATTTCACAAAATAAAAACTGAAGGAACATTCTTTAACCCTTTTCATGATGACACTATATCTTTCTCCAAAACCACAAAGACCAAACAACCTAACAACTGTGTGTGTGTGTGTGTGTGTGTGTGTGTGTGTGTGTGTGTGTGTAAGTGTGTGTGTGAGAGAGAGAGAAAAAGAGAGAGAGAGAAGATTATAGATCAACATCCCTTGCCAACCCCCCCCCAAAAAAATTGTAAAGATTATCAGTAAAATACTTACAAACTAAATCTAAGAACACATCAAAAAGATTATCTACCATGATGCAGTTGGCCTCATCCCAGAAATTCAACGAAGCTTCAACATATGTAAATGAATAAACACCATTCACCACACAGACAGACTAAAAAATCAGAAACAACATAATCATCTAATTAGATTAGAAAGTGCCTTTGACAAAATCCAGCATCCCTTCCTAGGGAACATCCTGGAGAAGCAGAGACACAGGGACATGCTTCTGCATAATAAAGACAGTTTGCAGGAAGCCCACAGCCAGCACCATCCTAAAGTGATGGGTTCCAACCTTCCTCATGCTGTGACACTTTAACATAGCTCTTCAGGTTGTGGTGATCCCCAGTCATAAAATTATTTTAGTTGCTACCTCATAACTGTAATTTTACTACTGTTATGAATCATAATATAAATATTTTTGAAGATGGAGGACTGCCAAAGGGATCAGGAAGGACAGGTTGAGAACCACTGCCCTACACAGAGAGGAGTCTATTACACTGTACAAATCAACTCCAAATGAATTGAGAACCTCAAAACAAGACTGCATGTCCTGAATCTGACAAAATGAGAAAGTAGGGAATATGCCTGAACTCATGAAAGGGATGTCTGAGCAGGAAATCAATAACACAAACATTAAGACCAATGATTAATAAACGGGATCTCATCAGGCCTTCTGCGTGGCAAAGACACTGTCATGTTCATTCCTGACCTCTTCATCACAGCCAGAACCTGGAAACAGCCTGCACATCCATCAACTGATGAATGGATAATGAAAGTGTTGCATATTCACACAACAGAATATTACTCAGCTATTAAGAAAAACAAAATTATGAAATTTGCAGGTAAATGGATGGTGCTAGAAAAATCTGAGTAAGGTAACATAGACCCAGAGAGACAAATATATCATGTCTTCTCTTATATGAGGGTGTGAGCTTTTACCTTTAGACATATGTATTTTAATCTCAATAACCTCTAAGGTCAGATCCTAGTAAGGGACCAGGGGATGTAGAGAATGGGATCTTCCAAGGAAGGGAAGATAGAATATGGTGTTATCAGGAAGTCAAGAAGAAACCAGACTAGGAGAATTAAATGGGGGAAGGGATGAGATTTGAAGGACAGGGTAAAGGAATAACTATGGGAGGGACAACACCAAAGACCATTGGAAAAACCATATGGAAGTTTACTTCCATAGATGCTTCCACACATAGATGTAAGAAAGTAACTTTAAAGGAGTCACCATATACTAGGGGATACAATGCACCAACTAGACACTCTATGGCACCAATTAAAAGGCTTCAGTGCCAGGAATGGGATAGATCTTGTTGAGTCATTGGTGAACAGGGTGCCATAGAGGCCTCCAAATATCACAGGGCATTGACAAGGCTGCTACTCTCTATGACCTGATAGTACGTACTATTGCTGAGGAGACCCCTTATTTATGTCATCCGACATGGAGAAAGGAAGCTGATGCCCATCAAGAGGCTTCACCCTACTCACTCCCATTCATGAGTCTGGAAGGTCCTCTATCTGTTAGGGTAGGAGCAGGGTAGTCATCAGTCACACAGCTGCAAACCCTGCGACCTACAATAGCAACCTGTCTGCAAGATACAGCAGTGCAACTATGGCACAAGCGTTATGGGGGCAAACAACCACTTATAGATTGGATTTAAGGTCTACTCCATAAAATGGAACCCATACCTGGTACTGCTAGAGTTGCCCAAAATCTGAGTCTACACAAATCATAGGCCTAGGGGGAAAGCTATTACTATTATTTTACTAACAGAAAAATAGCAATAAAATTGACTCCCAATAACATTCTGTTATACCCATCGATCAGTGCATCACTGAATCCTCACCAGAGAAGCTGCTTTTTCATGTAGGTAGTCCTGAGCACAGAGAACCAGAATCAGATCATGGGTAGAGAGTGGGAGACTTTGGAGTACTCAGTCCGAGTAAGGAGGCTTTATAAACCTCTCCTTCAGAGACAAGGGATCTATGTGGAAAAGAAAGAGGAAAGACTGTGAAAGCCAGAGGTGGTGGATGACCACAGAAGAACAGTGTCTTTCAGACACACTGGAGATGATACACATATGAACTTCCAGAGACTAGGGCAGCATTCACAAGACCTACACAGGTTCAAACAGACAAAAATCCCAGAACTAAAGAGGGGAAATAGACCAAAGGAAACAGTGTCTTCATATACAATGAGGCTGATAGACACAGAGACTGTAACAGCATTCACAAAGCCTACATAGGTTTAAACTAGATCAAAACCCACCACAGAGAAGGAGGTGTGGACACAAAGTTCCATCCTTAACCAAGAAGCTACCCAGAAAGTTACATCCTTAACCAAGAAGCTGCCCAGCTACTTGCAATTGATACTCACTGGGAAATTGCAGTAGGCAGGCAAACATGGTGCTGGAGAAAGAGCTGAGAGTTTTACATCTTGATCTGCAGGTAGCAGGAGACTATGTAGTACCCTGGGCATAGTTTTGAGTATGTGAGACCTCAAAGTCCACCCCTACAATGACACACTTCCTCCAACAAGGCCACACCTACCCCAACAAGGCCACACCTAAGAGTGCCACTCCCTGCGGTCTAATCACTCAAACATGAACAGAAATGGAGGCCATTTCTTTCAAACCACCATACCTAGTTATAGCATCGAGGACCAGGCAGAGATCTCAGCTCTTCATTTGCTCTAAAGCAGTGGTTCTCAAGGTTCCCAACGCTGCAACCCTTTGATACAGTTCCTCGTGTGTGGTGACCACCCAATCATAAACTTATGTTCATTGCTACTTTATAACTGTAATTTTGCTGCTTTTTTGGAATCATACTGTAAACATCTGTGTCTTCTGATGGTCTTAGGCCACCCCTCTGAAAGGGTCATTCCACCCCCCAAAGGGGTCACAAAAAATGCACAGATTGAAAATCACCTCTCTAACCAATTGCACATCTCCGTGCTCATTACGTTGTCAGATGCTGGCACATACAGACTCTAAGAAGCACTGTTACCATTTGCCATAAAAAAAAAAAAAACCTGTTCTAAAGAGATAGGATGTTTCAGTGCTCCCATTTTCACAAGTTCCTGAACTCCAGTGTATTGGTCTCCAGTGTAATAGAATTACAGCTCAATACCAGACAGTAAGGAGAAATCTATTCCATGGTGGTAGTTGAGGTGTCTGAAGCTGCCTCATTCCAGCCTTCCAAAGGCTTCGTTACCCAGAGCTTCTCCCAGCTCACCATGATGAATGTGCCAGGACAAACGTTCAAGGAACCACACAGTGCAATGGTTTGAACAGAGGAGGTTTATGCTTTTATCCAGCTGCATTCCTTTGGGACAGCTTGGTCCCATGCCCCCTAGCTACTCACGGCTCTGCTGTGCTGCAGTCTTTAAGACTTCCAGGGGAAGCCAATCCCAGAAGGGCGTGGGGGAAACAGGGAGCCAGGAACCTGTGAGGTCTCAAGGCCAAGCAGATATAGCTCATGAAACTTCCGGGTTTCATGCCTAGGCACATCCGTAACTGTAAGGGCAGGCCTGGGAAATGCCGCTGGCTGGGGAGTCATGTCCTGCTTTAGCCTTTACTGTGTGGAATGAGAGAGAAGCTCTCTCTCGAGCGTGCGCCCTCAGTAGTCTCTGGGTATCAGGATTACTAACAAACCTGTTTTCCTTCCAAGAGAAAGAGTCCATCTCTTTCACCCGCTTTGAATCCAAAACTCAATAGCTACAGATGAGCGGATACATCACGTCCTCCTTTGGTTATAGATACAGCCCACCAAGGACTCTGCACTATATTTGCAACCGCAATCACCTTCTTTTTGACAGAGAGAAACCTTTAAGCGTGGAGAACCCACCAAATTAACCTGTCCTCAGACAGACGCCAAACCAGCCCAAGCCACATTCTTCCTGCTATCTCTGCAACCCAAGGATGCTGTCTTAGTCGGGTTTACCATTGCTGCGATGAAGTACCATGACCAAAGCAACCTGCGATGTGAAAGGGTTTATTCAGTTTACACTTCCACATCACAGTTCCTCATCAAAGGAAGTCAAGACAGGAACCGACACAGAAACCTGGAGTCGGGACCACCATCTCAGGGATGGCACCATCCAAAATGAGCAGGGCCCTCCCCCATTAACCACCAATTAAGAAAATGCCCTCCGGGTTCACCTACAGCCCAATTTTACGAAGTCATTTTCTCAAATGGCGTTCCCTCCTCTCAGAATACATTAGCTTGTGTCAAGTTGACATAAACTATTCGGCACCAGACACCATGCACATCTTAGCTAGTAAGAATTCTGTGACAAATTACGTTTAACGTAAGAGGAAACTCAGAGAAATAATCACCACAACAGAAGCAGACACTAGAGCTGCTCCAGCAACAGCAAGACTGCCGAGTCCCCAGGAGAGTCCCCAGGTCTTGGGCCAACATGTCCTGAGCTTCATAAATCACAGGGTGACATGTGCTCAATTTCACTAAATAATATAACAATAAAAGTAGTAGTGATGGTGATGATGATGGTGGTGGTGGTGATGTTGATGATGGTGATGTTGATGATGGTGATGATGGTGATGTTGATGATGGTGATGGTGATGATGGTGATGATGATGGTGATGATGGTGATGTTGATGATGGTGGTGGTGATCTCTTGGCACTCTCTCACTCCACCTCCAAATCATCCCAAAAACCTATTCTATTTCCCCTTCCCAGGAATATCCATGTGTTCTCCCCTGCGCACCTCCCCACATTGAGCCCTGCTTGTCACTTAGCCTCTCTAGGTCTCTGGATTGTAGCACGATTATACTTAAAAGTGAGTATCCATTTATAAGTGAATAAACATCATTTTGTCTTTCTGGGTCTGGGCTGCCTCACTTAGGATGATATATTTTTTTCTAGTTCCATCCATTTGCCTGCACATTCCATGATGTCATTTTTTTAATAGCTGGGTAATACTCCACTGTGTAGGCATACCTCATTTTCTTTATCCATTTTTCTGTCAAGGAACATCTACGTCATTTTCATCATAGCAATGGTGAACAGAACTGCTATGAGCAAGGTTGGGCATGTCACGGTTGTGTAACGTGGTACTCTTATGGGACACCTAACAGTGGGAGTAGGGGTGTCTCTGACTCTTTCACCAGCTCCTGGGATCCTTTTCCTCCGCCTGGGTTGCCTCGCCTTGTCTTGATATGAAGGCTTGTGCCTAGTCTCATTGTAAATTCTTTTGTTTGGTTGTTTGGTTGTTTGGTTGTTTGGTTGGTTGGTTTTGGTTTTTTGGTTTTTTTGGTTTTTTGGTTTTTCAAGACAGGGTTTCTCTGTATATCCCTGGCCGTCCTGGAACTCACTCTGTAGACTAGGCTGACCCTGAACTCAGAAATCTGCCTGCTTCTGCCTCCAAAGTGCTGGGATTAAAGGCATGTGCCACCACCACCCAGCTTCATTGTAACTTGTTACTTCATGTTTGGTTGACATCTCTGGGAGGCCTGCTTTTTTCTGAAGGAAAATAGAAGAGGATCGGAGTTGGGGGTAGGGGATAGGGGAGGTCAGGGAGGGGGCTGGCAGGGGTGGAGGGAGCAGATGTAACATATGAGAGAAGAAGGAAGAAAGAAAGAAAGAAAGAAAGAAAGAAAGAAAGAAAGAAAGAAAGAAAGAAAGAAAGATCAACCATTATCATCATCATCATTTCTAATGTCTAAAACGCAGGCTGTTCCTAACAGAACACCCTTTTCAAACAAATCTCACATCCCACCCACATGAGTCCTGATTAGACCACTGCCCAGCACCCAGACTGGGGCACACTACTGCCAGGGATGGGTAGGCAATCTCCCAAAAGACACCAACCAAACCGCTCTGTGATGCTACGGCTACTTGGTGCTACCAGTCAGCAGTGCCATTTGCCTAGGTTTCAATTTAACCTTGTCACGCCCAGAGTCTACCGATGCACAGAGATCTCTACCCTTCCCCCCAAACGAGTCTGCCTCATTTTGCACTGAACAGCAGTGAGCTTAGTAGGCCGTCACCCTTGGCTAGCAGTATCCCTTGCTCCTCTCTGCCTTTGGCCGGATTGCAGGCCCTCCTTGCTTGTAGGAGCTGCAATGTCTAGTTGTTTTCTGTCAACTGTTTATATTGCCTTCCACTGTGACTAATAGGGCTCAGAAGAATTACAACTACCAAGTACTCCTTTTAAATGTCGTTAGCAGGGATGTTCAGCACTTGTGCTAATAACACCCCGACAGCCCTTTGCATTTTAAGTGTGGTATATGTAAGTGACTTAAGAAAGATGCCATCCCAGTGTAGGGTCACTTTCTGTGTGTCCAGCTTGTCTTCCTTTGGAAGACCTGGAGATGCTATCCAGCGCATTAAAGGGGAAGGTGACTGGCTCCAGGCATTGGCCAAACTCAATAGAGAAATACTTCTTAGTATTGCTGGTGTTTAAGACTCTGAGGCTGGAGTGCAGAGTTTCTGTTTATTCAGTACAAGACAACCACTTTTGGGGATTGATGACTCCAGCCCCGTAAGCTCCTTTCACTAAGGCTTTCCTTAAGACCTGAGACAGACAACAAAAGTTTGTTCTCAGGGTCAGGGCTGGGAGCTGAGTTTTCTTCCAATGTTTATCTGTAGGAAAGCATAAAAGTCACTCTGATCCAATTGCTAAGGGGCAGGAAATGGGTGGTGGTGGGGAATGGGGGTGAGGGTGCGCAGGGGGTGGGGGACAGGTAGCAGGGTGAAGAAAATGGACCTGGTACCTGAAACAAGGTGTTTCCAGCTTCTGAGATCTTCTAGTGTCTTGTAAAGTTCTTATTGTACAGACATTGGGAGATCTTGTGATATGGTGGAGACCATGGGAGGAAGGGAAAGAGTGTGTGTGCGTGCGTGTGTGTGTGTGTGTGTGTGTGTGTGTGTGTGTGTGTGTAGGTGTGTGTGTGTAGGTGTGTGTGTATAGGTGTGTGGGTGTGTGTGTACACATGTCCTTGTGAATGAAAGTGTGTGTGTGAACCTATGTGTGTATGCACATGTGTGTGCATGCACAGAGATGCGGGAGGTTAACCCCCAGTGTCATTTCTCTGGTACCATGAATCTCGTTTTTATGACAGGATTTCTCACTGGCCTGATACTTACCCTGTAGACTAGGCTGGCTAGCCAGATAACACCAGGAATCTGCCTATTTCTGCTTCCTGGCGACTAGAATTACATGTTATGTGACACCACACCCAGATTTTTTTTCTATGTGTTCTGTGGATTGAACTTCAATCTCCATGCTTGCAATCACAAGCACTTTACGGACAGAGCCACCTCCCTGGCCTTAAGTGCCGGGATTCTCTCATTGTATCGCTGTGGAAACCAGGCAGCATACATTCCGAGTCAATGTATCCAGTGCGCTCCTGTGGACATCAGCTGTTAATGCCACCTGGTAACAGATGGCTACATGTCAGAGGAAAGGTCTGGAGTGCAGCACCAAGGCCTGCTCACAATTCCCAGCCCTGCCACTCACAATCTGCATTGTCTGGAAGGAGTGGCTTTCCTTCCCTGGGCTTCATGTGTCCATCTGTAAGCTAGCAGGGCTGTGCTCTCCAGAGCTCTGGGCTCTCCCCTGCTGCCAGCTCTCTTGTACCTGTGGGTCCCTTTGCTACCTAAGCTCCCACCTCCTGCACCTGCTACGTGCATAACTAGCAGTCTGTTCACTTCAGGTGTGCCCTTGGGCTGACAGAGCCACTGTGTCCTTGGGCTCAGAGGATGGAAATATCTTGGAGTTAGGCCCCTCCTCCCTTAGACAACCTATAACTTGGAAGTATGGAGGCCCCCCACCCCTTCCCAACTCAAGACCTTCTGGTGACACTGTAGCCTCCTGCTAAGTCAGCCTCGTCCTGGCTCCCTCGCTTTCCCAGACAGCTCACCTTCCCTCCCAATTGGCCAAAAAAAAAATGCATATTGACAAAACAGAGCTAAGTAACAGGAGGAACAGGGAAACAGGTTCTTCGCTGAGATATTTCACTTCTGGAAATTGGGGATCTGCAGACTTGACCAAAACAGGCTCACTGCACCTCAGATCTCTAGCCATATGGAGATGTTCCCCACTGAACTGCACTCTACTTTCTGAATGTGCCCTGTCCAATCACAGTCAAAGAAATGACCACAGTGAACAAAGCCTTGGGAAACTGTGAGATGCTTCAGGACAGAAGGCAGAAGAACTTTTACCTTGGGTGCATTTTCTTCTCTATGTTGTTTTTGGATGTGATCTCGTGCCTCCTGTAACAAACATTTACATTCAATTTATAATGCATGTTCATTATTGTTGAATGTCAGATCATTGCTATGGAACCTAATCTGGTCCGTGTACCTTGAACTTGGCATGCCTTGTTTTCATGCTTTCCCAGATATAATCTATAGTACATGCCAGACAGTTTTGTTTAAATTGATCTGTCCTGAGAAAGTTCTGGGAAAGGGCTACTCTGTCAGTATTTAGTAGGTGCTTACTGGTATCTATTTACATGTTTTTCTGATCATGTTTTCCTGAACTCAAACAACCTTCCTTGCATGGTTGCTTTCTTTGTTATATTCGTGCATAAAAGTACGCTGAGACTGAAGGAAGTGTGTCAATAGCATTAGGCTGTAGTCCGTCCTGTTCTTTCCAGTCCTCAGATCCCAGGTCTCAAAAACACAGATCTACACAGGTCAGTGAAAGTCAACAGTGCCCCAGGCTTGGGACTCCATCACATGGTGGGTATGGCTGGGGATGTAGCTCAGAGGGCTCTTTCGTGACATGTCCTAGGTCCCATCCCTAGCACTGCAAAACACAAATTTACTTAACCAGCAAATGAGGGTAAAGGTCGACTGAGGATGAACCATACTGCAGGACCAGATGGAAGTTACTGAGTACTGCCCTACTGGGGAGCCAAAGCCCAAACCCAAAGACTGGCTGAAGAGTACAGTCATTTCCTTCTTAAATGCTTGCAGACTTCTCTTTGCCTCTTCAGTGAGACCTGGTTCTCTTTGTTTTGTCTTGAATAGACATGAACATCTATATATGAGCAGTAAACTTGAGGGTCCTGACCCTGGGGTCTACTTTATCAGGCAGGATAAACAAAGATGCACAAGCATCAGTCATCTATGCTGGTTTATTTTATTTTTTTCCCTTGTTCCGGTCAACCCCGCTCGGGTCCGCTTGCTCCAGCAAGCCCCGCTCGCTCCGGCCACCCCATACGGCCCCACTCGCTCCAGCTGGCCGGGCTCACTCCAGTCGGTGCCGCTCGCTCCGATCGGCTCCGCTTGCTCCGGTTGGCCCGCTCGCTCCAGCCAGCCATCTATGCTGTTTTAAAAGCCAAGAGAAATCCAAGAGAAAGTCTAATGGTTGTAGGGTGTGCTCCCCCTAGAACAGTGGTTCTCAACCTCCCTGATGCTGTGATTGTGTGATACAGTTTCTCATGGTGTGGTGACCCTAACCATAAAATGATTTTCATTGCTACTTCATATCTGTAACTTGGCTACCATTATGAATTGCAATGTAAATATCCATGTTTTCTGGTGGTCTTAGGTGACCCTTGTGAAAGGATCATTCAACCCCAAGGTTGAGAATCATTGCCCTAGGAGCTACATGAGATGGATCTTGAAGGCATTTGGTAGATGCAGACAGGTGGAGAGGGGTGTGAACTTGGAGAAGGGCAACAGCAGTAAGTAGGAGAACCAGAGCTGGACACGGCAGGGACTTCCAGACAGTAAGTCCCAGAAGCCACAGCACTCCGTGAAAGAAGAGGTAACGAAGAAAGATTTCACTATGATGAGACAGGAAGCAGGGAACAGCAGGAGACCTTTCCACCCTTCCACTCAGGGCTCCAGCATTCACTTCCAGTCTGTCCAAGGTCATGTCTTCATCTTTTGGCCCCAAATCCAGACCCGATGGGTGCATAAGAGGGTTTGTTACCTCTCTCTGGCCTCCTTATTTCTGCCCCTCTAAGGATGTCAGATGCAGAGCCTGCTAATTTAAACCATCGTTAAACCCCTATGCAGAGCCTGGAATCACTTAATGAATAGAGTGTGATAACCTGCTCTTCACAAAAGGGGGAATTAAAAACTCATTTATATCAGTGACAGAGTTAGAAAGAAAACAGCCATCTTGCTCCGGCCTGATAATGGAGATACCAGCCCTGCTTTATGAACTCCTAATTAGATCTCCTCCATCTCTTGTTTTGATTTCATGTTTGCCTTTTTTTAAAGCGAAAGGAAGAATAGCCACCATGCCCCGCCATGTATTGTATGGGCAGAATACAGATGAGGACGTGTTCCACAGCGCCACCTGGAGGCTAAGGAGGGAGGAACCCTCTCAGGCCATGAGCTCTTCTGTCTCTGTCCACGTTCACATTGAGGACTTCTAGACAAAGTCAAAGAGATTTCATCTGGTCTCTCCAAGACACAGAAACCAGCCTGGACCACAGTCTAAATCTCTCCATGGAGAAATGAAACTGTTCTACCTGGATTTGTGGTTGGGAGGCGCTAAAAAGTTTCAACCGCAGAACGTATAAAATGTTAAAATTAACTTCTCAGCCGGGCGTGGTGGCGCACTCCTTTAATCCCAGCACTCGGGAGGCAGAGGCAGGTGGACTTCTGAGTTTGAGGCCAGCCTGGTCTACAGAGTGAGTTCCAGGACAGCCAGGGCTACACAGAGAAACCCTGTCTCAAAAAATAAGAAATATAATAAAATAAACTTCTCTTCTCCCCTTTCTTCTCCTCTTCCCTTCCCCTTTCCCTCCCTCCCTTTCCTCTCCTCCCCTCCCCTTTCTTCTCAATCTATCCCAGACGTATGTTTCCACATCTTTTTTTCATGAGTAACTCTGGCCTCTCTCTTGTCATTGGCCTTTCCTCTGTGTACCTGTGGAAGGGTCATTTAGAGCTGTACTCCAGCAGAAACATGGCTATGGGACACAGTGACTAGAATGGAGCTCCCAGAACAGAAGCAACAATCTGTAGGACTCAGTAAACAGAAACAGATCAAAGTTAGGTTTGAAGCAGATGACACAGCCCGGCAGTAGGGAGGCAGAGGCAGAAGGATGGGAGTTATGGATCAGTGTGTGTAATGCTATTCTTGGTTGTAAGCCTGACCGTATCTGGAATGAACTACAATCTAGAAGTGGAGAGCACACCCGCAGTGGTTTGCAGCAGGTGAATCCACTTGTAGTCTGGACCTTTGAGGTTTTTAAGACACACCTTTAATCTGAACCACACCCTCTTCTGGAAGCCTTCAGGAGGACACAGAAAAAGGAAACATTTGCTCTTTGCCTGCTTCTTCGCCTTGCTAGCACATCCATTCCTGGCCTCGGAGCCTCCTTCTTTGGGATTCCACCATAGACAGAAGACTTGCTGAGACACCCAGCCTTGTAGAACTGAGTAACTGCTAGATTTATGGACTTTCCATTCACAGCTAGCCATTGCACTGCAGCCTGTAAGTCATTCCAATAAATTCCAGATAGATAGATAGATAGATAGATAGATAGATAGATAGATAGATAGATAGATAATATTTAGAGAGGGAGAGAGAGAGATCCATTCCATAAATTCTATGAATCTAGAGAAGAAGGAGGAGGGGGGAGAGGAGGAGGAGGAATGAGAGGAGGAGGAGAAAGAGAAAGAGAAGGAAGAGGAGGAGGAAAAGAAAAAAAGAGCATATATCTTTAATCCTAGTTCTTGGGAGACAGAGGCAGGTGGTTGTCTATGAATTCAGAGCCAGCCTAGTCTACAAAAGCAAGTTCCAGGCCAGGCAAAGAAAATGACATAGTGAGACCCTACGTCAAGCAAACAAATAAAAACAAAACAAACAACAACAAAACCACAAACAGGCTGTCAAGTCATCTGACTAAATCAGCTTGGAGACAAGACAACGCAGCCTGTGGGCCAAACCCTTCACCCCTCACTCTTCAGGGACAGTCCCCTATTGTCTGTGGCTGCTTTCACACCTGAAGCAGAGCTGAATCACTTCAGGAGGCCGAGGAAGCACACAGTGTCCTTGCCTGGTCCTTAGCAGGAAACATTGGGCAACTTTAACTTGACGTGTGCATCTGGGCTGCTCTCTCCGTCTGTCTGAGCATGCATGCCATCAGGAGGCCAGATCTCAACTTAGGGCAAGTCCCTGCAAATGAGTGGCTGGAGAAGCCTTATCCCTCATGCCTGAGGATGAAGAGGGCCTGTACCTCTCACGTGCTAACCATTAGGATCACAGGAAAATATACAACAGCCGGACTATGTACGAGTAGGACAGGCTAGGAGCCCTCCTCTCTCTGCAGAGAGAGAGGCTGCTGCACGCTCCTGCAAGAATCCAATTCTTTGCTTTGCCCTGTGATTCTTATTGCACCCACTGCTGCCCAGGTTTGACTTAGGCCACTGGCACCAGCTCCAGGACCTTGTTTGGGCTGCATTTAGTGCCTCAGACACCAAGCAGTTCACTTCTGAAGACAGGGCTGTCAAACCGTTGTCTTGATTAATCAACACGGGGGGTTTAAGATGTGAAAGCAATCTCTTTGAGCCGCCTGCTTGCTAGCTGGTGACTGCACCCTGTATGTGCCCAGTACTCAGCTAAGCACCAGGAAAGCAGACACAGCAAAGGCCACACAAGATCCTACTGCTCGCTGCCTGCTGCCCTACAACATCAATGGTGCAAAGGGGAGAGATAGAGTCCTACAATTGATTAATATATTATAATTTCTAAGTTGCCAAGTCCTCAGAGACTGAAAACTATAAAGAGAACAGAACTGGTTTAGAATAAGTTGCATATTGGGATGGTTAATATTTGTCAATAGACTGGATCGATGGATGGCAAGCATACACCAAAGATGACTGGGTTGTGTGTCCATGTACTGACAGGGGAAGACACACACTGGATGTGGGTAGCATCATCCAATAGGCCGGGAGTTCGGACGGAACCAAGGGGTGAAAGGGAGATGTATTCATGACTTTTCTCATTACTGGGGAAAAAATACATGGTGAAAGCAACTTCAGAATGTGTGCCGGACAGTTTTGTTTCAACTTGACCAAAGGTAAAGTCATTTGAGAGGAAGGAATTGCAATTAAGAAATGCCTCGGAGCCGGGTGGTGGTGGCACATGCCTTTAATCCCAGCACTCGGGAGACAGAGGCAGGCGGATTTCTGAGTTCGAGAGACAGAGGCAAGCGGATTTCTGAGTTCGAGGCCAGCCTGGTCTACAAAGTGAGTTCCAGGACAGCCAGGGCTACACAGAGAAACCCTGTCTCGAAAATCCAAAAAAAAAAAAAGAAAGAAAGAAAGAAAGAGAGAGAGAGAGAGAGAGAGAGAGAGAGAGAGAAATGCCTCCGTAAGATTCAGTTCTGAGGTATGGTATTAATTAGTTCCTGATGTGGGTGGGCTGGGAGGGCCCAGCCCATTGTGGGCGGGGCCCTCCCCAGGCTGGTGGTCCTGGGTCCTATAAGAAAGTAGCCTGAGCAAGCCATGATGAACAAGCGTTCTCCGTGACCTCTGCATCAGCTCCTGACTCCAGTTTCCTGCCCTGCTTGAGTTCCTGTCCTGACTCCCTTCAACAATGAAATACAATGTAAGCTGAATAAACCCTTTTCTCCCTAACTTGCATTTTCGGTCATGATGTTTCATTATAGCAATAGAAAGCCTAACTCAGATGAGATATAAGCATCATTGAGGCTCACGGTTTTAGGGAGCCATCACCTGCATAGGAAGGCACGGCTGATGGACTATGAAGCAATTGGTCGCACTGGCATGGAGAGATGGATGCTAGAGGTAACGGACTTTCTCAGGTTTGTCCTGGACTCAGCCCATGGGGCTGTGATGCTGACATTCAGGGTATCTTCCAGTTTCAGCTAAACCGCTCTAGAAACATCCCTAAAGACATGCCTGCCGGCTCAGAATCCAGTCAAGCTGACAACGAGGATTTGCTGTCACAACAGGAGGCTCAGCAGTCTTTTCTCCACTGATGCCCTTGCCTGCAGACATGACGCTTCAGTCTTATACACACACGGAGTTAGACCAGAGACCCTAAGATGGCTCTAGACTCTCAGCCTCACACAGTGGCTGCATCGCCAGTCTCTCTTCTTCTAAGGTTTCAAGCTTCTGGGACTGAAAGCTCTCCCAACCTGCAGACAGCCCTTATGGGATGAACCCAGCCTCAGGATCCACCTATAAATTCCGTGTTACTGTTGCATAGACATTTTTCGGGTCTATCCGTCTAAAGAACCCTATTGCAAATACTTAATTATATTTTTCATATTATATGAGTAGGTTTAGAATAATCACATTTGTTCAGTAATAGCAGGTAAAGGAGAGTTCTGGCTTTGCGCATTAGAGAAGAACTTGGAGGAGGAACACAGATACAATCAAGGAGCCCATGGAGCAGAATGGTGGGCACAAATCCTCCTATTGACTGAGAAGGCCCTTGGTTTGCCACACAGGTCTCCATAAGGGCACAGCTTTAGCATCAGTGGAGTGGGCATCCGGAGAAAGAATGGAGCAGAGGGAGGGAAGAGGAAGACTGCTGTGTTGCGTGGTAGAAAGGTAGGCAGGGGAGGGGAGGGCTGTCCAGTCTGAGCAACACTGAAACATGCTGAAGAGCTTGTTTCAAAGAAATAAAACTCTGAGAACAGCTTCTGGTCTTCCCCGGGATGGAGAGGAGATAGAGTCACCTGGTAAAGGAGGTGGTCACAAGCCCAGGTGGCATGAGGAAGCCTCCTGTGCTACCTGTCGCTACCATCTACTCAGGCCCCTGTTGCTTCTAATAAGATTTTTCTCTAATAAGAACACTTGGTTGAAGTAGCTGATTGGAGTCACAAATCTCTGCCAGCTCCATCTTAAGTCCATTTCCCTTCCTTTGCCTGCGGGAACCGTGAGCCAATGAACACTAGGAAAGGGTCTTTGAAGTGTTACTTCGATCTGGTCAACCCATATGTAATTAGACGCTTGCATGTAGCCCTGTTCCCTAATATTTGGATTGAGTCTGACGTGATTCTTTTTATGCCGGGGAAAAGTCATTATGAAGAGAGACCGGTAATGGATTAACTAAATAACTTGTCAGTCAAGCCTGTGGCTTGCTCCTTCCACAGCATGGGTTCCCAAGAGGACATAACAACACAGACTGTTGTGGGTGTGTGTCTCCATCCAGGGCTAGACTTATCCCAAAGTGGCCTGAGTACTGCAAAGGCCCTATCTCATAATGCATGATTACCTCTGCTCTTCATGGTCCCCTCCTTACCTTACTTTGTCTGGTCCCTAGTATTTACCTACTCTTCATTCACAAATCAGACAGGGGGTGGCATCTTCCCCTGACTATAGGGACTTTTGTCTACCATCTACACCGCTTATGTCTGTCAATATCTCATCTCCCACCTGGGGAGTTCTCCCATAGGCCTTCAGTGCTTCAAGGATGAGGAACGTCTTGATCACGTGACCATGGGGTGTATTAGCAATCAAACTACACAACTCGCAAACAAGCTGCAGCAGAAGGCAGGGCCTCCCTTCAAGAGAGGTCCCTGAGTGACAGGGGCTAACATGGAGGCTCCAGGTGAAATTACCCCATCCCATAACCTCTTACCTTATGAGAGGAAAACCCCACTAGGAGCTGCCGGGACCTGAATAGATGGTAGCAAGAAGAGACTCACCCTGGAAGCCTGGGAGGTTGCTGCCCCAAACTGGATTTCCCTAAGATATGTTATCTTCTCTCTCATCCTCCTCTGACATCCCAGAACTTACCTCTTCATCTCCTCTGCCCTCATCCCCAACTACTATAGCAGACACCCCAGTCAACAGCTCTAACTCATGAGATCACCACTTGTTCAAGCTTACACAGCTGTGTAGATGCCTGATTCTGTTCTCTCTAGTCTGACGCCAAAGCCTGAGACTGTGACAAATGAGACTTCTGATTCTAACTCAAGAATAATAAGCACTTTGTTAATAAACCAAGACCAATGTTTGGACGTTGATAGTGTTCTTATCCTGATTCTACAGGTGGAGAAATCATAGCCTAAGTTAGATCAGTGTATGAAGAGAAAACCATTTAGGCTGCCCTCAGATCTTCTCTTCTCTCTCTGTCCCCATCCAAACAGAATACTGGCTTCCTGGGAGCAAAGATGAGGGTCTTAAAGTCCACACCCTCAAGGACAAACTTCTTCCAACAAGGCCACACCTCCTAACAGTGCCACTCCTTGGGCCAAGCATATTCAAACCATCACAAACACCTAAATCTATAATCATGCCATACCCAGATGTATTGACGCCTGTGTAAGAGCGCAGTCATTAACAGGAACAACATCCATACAACTCATTGAAGAGGGAGACGTTGAGCTGGTGTAGATGGAGCCTTTACCCCTACATTCTAGTCTCTTTGGCATGGGAAGGTATTCCACAGGTCACTGAAAGAGAAATGTGGACAACACCCAAGCAACGAAACCTTTGACCTCCAATCTGCCAAGCCTGCAAAATACGCTTAGGCAATGGTGGCACAGAAGGCCAACCACTGACTGATTTGACGTAACGCCCACTGCACAAGAGGGAACCCATGCCTCACACCACTTCAGTAGCCAAGACCCAGAGTGAGGTATCCCAGAGATGGAAGGTAAAAACCAAACACTACTGCTCTTTAAAAAGACAAAAGTCAGGGGTGGGAGAGATGGCTCAGTGGTAAAGAGCAAGGAGTCTTCTTCCAGAGGTTCTGAGTTCAATTCCCAGCAACCTCATTGTGGCTCACAACCATCTGTAATGGGATCCGATGCCCTCTTCTGGTGTGTCGGAAGATATTGACAGTGTACTCATGTACATTAAATAAATGCTTTTTTAAAAAAGTCTATAAGATGACTCCTAATGATATTCTGCTATACTCAGAGATCAGTGCCATATTAGGCATCATGAGAGAGGTTTTCTCGGGCATCAGATGGGAAAGAAGCAGAGACCCACAGCCAGACATTACTAGATGAGAGAGTCTAAATGAGATGTCTACATCAAATCCCTCCCCTCAGAGCTCAGGAAATCCCACAGGAAGGGAGATAGAAAGACTGTACGAGTCAGAGGGAATGAGGACACCAGGAGAACAAATAATCTATTCTTTTTTTTTTCAACTTTTATTAGATATTTTCTTCATTTACATTTCAAGTGTTATCCAGAAAGTTCCCTATACCCTCCCCCCTTCCCGGCCCTGTTCCCCCACCCATCCGCTCCCACCCCCTGGCCCCGGCGTTCCCCTGTATTGGGGCATATAAAGTCTGCATAACCAAGGGGCCTCTCTTCCCACTGATGGCCAACTAGGCCATCCTCTTCTATATATGCAGCTAGAGACATGAGCCCAGGGGGCACTAGTTAGTTCATGGTTCTTCTTCCACCTATAGGGTTGAAGACCCCTTCAGCTCCTTGGGTACTTTCTCTAGCTCCTTCTTCCTTAGGAACCCTGTGTTCCATCTAATAGCTGACCATGAGCTTCCACCTCCATGTTTGCCAGGCATTGGTATATTTTCCCCCGAGACCGCTATATCCAGGCCCTTTCAGCACCATCTTGCTGGCATATGCTATAGTGTCTATGTTTGGTGACTGATTGTGGGATGGATCCCTGGCAGTCGCAGTCGTTGGGTCCATCCTTTGGATTCAGCTTCACAAATGCTCTCTTTAACTCTTTCAATGTGTGCTTTGTTCTTAATTCTAGAAAGGGGTGACGTGTCCACATTTTGATCTTCCTTCTTCTTGAGTATCATGTGTTTAGTAAATTGTATCTTGGGTAGTCTAGGTTTCTGGGCTAATATCCACATATCAGTGAGTANGGGGATATTTGATTTTCTGGTGTCCACCTTCTTGAGTTCTTTATATATATTGGATATCAGTCCCCTATCTGATTTAGGATTGGTAAAGATCCTTTCCCAATCCGTTGGTGGCCCTTTTGTCCTATTGACAGTATCTTTTGTCTTACAGAAGCTTTGCAACTTTATGAGGTCCCATTTGTCAATTCTTGATCTTACAGCATAATCTATTCTTAATGAAAGGGAAAAATTGAGAAAAAAATCAGTCTATAAGGGATCACACAAATAGACTGGAATCATTCATTTCCCTTAGGATCACAGGACAATGAGACAGGCTTGGAGCCTGCATGGAAAAACCCAGGAGAGCAAAGAATAGGACATTACTGAGAGGTACCTGAGGTGGTTCTGGAACCCTGACCTCATGTGACAAGAAAGGGGCCCAGAATGTGGTTGTCTCCAAGAGCACAGGATTTATGCCTGGCAAACGGCTCGAGACCCGAGGGCTAGATGCAGAAGTCAGAGTGTGAGGAAGGCCTGCCCACCCCCACCCCACCATGTTTCTTTATTGCGAAGTGGGTAGAAGTTTAGTGCTATGAGGGGCTTGTTTGTTTGTTTGTTCTTTAAGTGCACAGAAAGCAAGGAGATGGTTTGCTGCTCATCATCTATTCGCCCTCTGAAGTTCAGAGGCCATGGTCAAGTGGGTCTGCTCTGCACAGTGCGTGCTTTTCACCAGCCCAAGACCCCTGCCTGGGCAGCAGAAGAGTCCATTGACCCTGCAAGAGTCATCTTGCACCCCCCACTACGAGCACCTCAGGAGCCGGCAAAAATGGGTACCTTAAGATGATACAGGCTTACTCTATGAACTCCCCAGTACTCGTTTCCCCAGATATAGCTTTTCCAGCAACAGATATAGACTCCAGGGAACGAACTTTGAATACTCGGGTCCAGCCAGCACTTTGAGGAAAGGTGGCATTCTTTAGTATTATTCTGCAGAAATCGTTGTTTAGGGAAAGCCTATACAGCAAGTAACATTTGGCCGTTTGATTAGGAAGTCAGCTGTGAGCAGGAGGCCCATGTCCCACCCGGAGTCCAAGCCAGCTGTTCTGTTGGTTGCCTCTGCCATGTAGGACAAGGGCGGGGGTGGGGCGGTCCTGTGAACGCTGTCAGCTTCCAGGCAAGGCTCCTCCCCAGCTGCACCTTGCATCTGCCTCCCTTTGGGTGCTTGACTGTGAGTCACTTAGGGACATCTGCTTTCCGCTTGGAGAGACCACGCTGGCCTTCTGAGTCACACAGCTCAGGGTTCAGCAATAGCACTGTGCCTGCCAGGCTCCCCCCCCAGTGATGGCTCACCACCACGTGATTAGATGCTGGGAGGTGGCCAGGGAATGGGAGTGAGGGTCACGGAATCCTCAGTATGGGGAAGTCGTCCTCCACTGTCCTGTTCTGTGTCGTCTCCAAACCTGGAATCGGGTTTATTTACAGAGATTTCAAATAAGTGTCACAAAAAAATCAAATCTTGGGCCATCAAAGGGCTGTTAGTAACAATGATGATGTTTCCAGATTTTTTTGTTTGTTCCTTTTCGTTATCTTATACCTTTTGGGCTGAGAGTGAAGGCTCAGGAGAGGTTGCTCGCATCTCCTTAACTAGTTTCTGGTTTGTTTTTGGTTTGTTTGTTTGTTTTTTTTCTAGAATCATTTTCTCATTTTTATTCATGTGTGCACATGGTTTGTTTGTTTGTTTGTTTGTTTGTTTTTTAAGACGAATTTTGTTTTGGTTTGGTTTGGTTTGGTTTGGTTTGGTTTGGGTTTTTTTGGGTTTTTTGAGACAGGGGAACTCACTCTGTAGACCAGGCTGGCCTCAAACTCAGAAATCTGCCTGCCTCTGTCTCCCAAGAGCTGGGATTAAAGGCGTGCACCACCACGCCCGGCTAAGATGAATTTTTGTTGTTGTGTTGTTGTTGTTGTTGTTGTTTGTTTTTCAAGACAGGGTTTCTCTATATAGCCCTGGCTGTCCTGGAACTCACTTTGTAGACCAGGCTGGCCTCAAACTCAGAAATCCGCCTGCCTCTGCCTCCCGAGTGCTGGGATTAAAGGCGTGCGCCACCATGCCCGGCTCCTAAGATTTTTAAGAACAGTTCTCAGCACCTAGGAGGGGAAGTAGCCAGCCGCAAGACTGGGGAAAGCCTCCCCAGTTCCTGAAGGAAGCAGGAGCTTGCAGGTCTGAGTGGGGAGAATCATTCTCGTGCCATTTCCAAGGGAGCCGCAAGAGAAAGCATTACCTCCCACCAGGCCAAATTACCTGAAACAGACGCTGAGATAGTATCCACACCACAGTGAAAGAAAGAACTGCATCAAGACGCTCTTCAGCTGTGGCTATCTACCCAATTGTTCTTCTTATCTCTCCTTTCCATACCCCTCTCTAACTATTCCGATTGATCCATTATGCGCACCCATTGAAATAGTGAAAGCTTTATTTGTTTTGATTTCTTTTTCTAAATTAAAAAAAAAAAAGAAAGAAACGGTAATAAACAAACCTGACCAGTATGTATGAGCACATATCCCCTCTGGCATCTGAACAAAGCCAAGTCAACATAAATGACATTTGTCAAGGAATGCTGTGAAACCCTGCTTAAGCCTGCAATGGAAGAGCGCATTACCCGGGGAAGGTCTGCCACCGTGTGGAAGAGACTGGTGTTGCAGCTGTCTGTCCAAAATTCGCACAGCCAAGTTTGGGGGAATTTCACTAAGGACAAAAGGATTTTCTGAGCCAAAGCCCAGAGGTTAAAGCACAGCATGAAGCGCCTCAAAATTATTCTCAGCAAGAAGCCAATCCAATCCCGCTCTCAATCATCTTGGAGCAGCAAGAGATATCAGCAATTAGCACTGATTTGGCTTAAAATTCCGGTCCCGGGCTCATTCCCTCTGAACTAAATAGCGTTTCTCCAGGAAAGACCCATCTACCAGAAGAAAGAGAAGAAAGTTAGGACTCACCTCGAGCTATTTTTTTATTCTTTTTATTCATTAAAAGATAGCAAGCAAGGGGCAAGCTGGCTGGGATTTTTTTGTCATTACTTGCTTTGGGTATTTTCATGGCTAATAGACCATGGCTGTAATATCTACTTAGGATATACTCAGCATACCTGGGGTAGACACGTTTGAGGGAAGACGTTCCTCCCACTGCAGCCATCAATCAACTCCTTTGAGTCATTCAAAGAATCCTATGGACAGAGTCTGCCTGAGAGGTTTGGGACTGGCCAAACACGATGGTCATGCAAGACAGCAGAACTCTCTGTCCTGGTGGGAAGGTCTGCTAGTGACGAGAAGTGTTTCAGCCAGAGCCCAGATGGCTTATCCACTTCGGAGATAGTACCAGTCCTCCCACACTACAAGAAGCCGGAGTGACAGCTCTAACCAGCGCACTAAAGCTGAATTGATGGAGCTATGACCTTCTTCCTCGTCTCTCCGAGTGCCGTGAATTTCCTTTCCCACTACTTAGGCCACCAGAATGAGAGTTCTCTCAACGCTTGTCTGTCTCCCTGGTTGGAGCTCCTGGAAGGCTAGAATTGTTCCTTTGAATCTGAAGCCAGGACGGAGCTTGAGGCCTGACAGGGTAGAATGCTTCTGGAAAAAGACAGAGAGAGGAGGGAGGTGGGACTAGAGTTAGTAGCCCTTGATGGGTGTTGGTAAGTCCTTAGGTGACAAGCTTTGTAAGTGCCTGTACCTCAGGCCCACATGCAAACAGTCCACTCCATACTGTTCAAGGTCACCACTTAACAGGTCCGCTCAGCAATCAGCAAGGACTATCACAAGTTATCATCTCTGCCTTGATCTGTGCTGGCATTACCTTAGGATTTGGCTCTGGGCTTGACCTTTGTATTTCCAACATCACTTCTGTAAAAATTCCAACCTATACAACAAAAGTTAAAATAGGATATGCCACATACTTTATTTAATCCACTCATGAGAGAATCAAGTTTTTCCTTCCTGGTTTTCTTCACGTAAAGACAAATGGTGCTGGAGTTGTAGGTCAGTGGTAGGATGCATGTCTGGCACAGAGAGACAAAGGCATGCACAGGACTGTGTTCATTGCCCTTGTTTTTTTGTGAAGAGGATAACAAAATCTATGTAACTTTCACATCCTGTCTTTGCCTGTTAGCAATATGGTTTGAATCTGACTCACTATAATTAAAAGCAATTTCTCTCCTTTATATCATTGTGGAGACAGGTCCTCTCAATCCTGGTCCAGTTAATCGGTCTCCTCTTGTTGTATAACTTTCCCTGGGGATTATGAACAAATCTCTATTCACCTTAAGCAGGACACCAAAGACAAACCAAGAGAATGTCACCCAAGTCTAGCTTCCTGAACCAGTGAGTTTACTGGAGTTATTTACTGGAGTGTGGGTAAAGGGCTACTTACAGGATCATGATTATAAAAGCAATTTCATCACCAGCATGACCCAGCATGAATGATAATCTGTGAAAGCTTTGACTCTGTGAAAGCTCTCTATACCACTTGCAGAAAGCTTGACTGTTCAGAAAATCTCTTCTTCCCAGAAATTGTTACTGCCTGTATATTTGTAGTGTGTGTGTGTGTGTGTGTGTGTGTGTGTGTGTGTGTGTGCATGTGTGCATGTGTATGTGTGTATATACGTGTAAATACACACATTTTGGGTGGTTTTATTGGTCTAGTAAATTTCAGGAACTTCTTGAAACTTGTGAGTTGTCTTACTTCAAAAGTAGGAGCCTCCATCCAGGATGGGATATTTCACTTTGAGGAATGTTGCTTCTTAACAGCTATGGGTGCACATTCTGTTTGTTTGTAGTATTTTGCCATGGCAGATACCAGCTGTGCATAACATCCAGTATCTATTATTTTAAATCCTCAGGAGTAAATATATACTGTCAGAAAACTACCAGAAGCAGATTGCTGGTCCAAAGGTTATACATATACTATTCCATGTGCTGTGTCCAGGGATCCCATCAGAGGCTCTTCCTACTCTGTTACTTGCCAGCACTGCACACGAGAGCCCTACTTTCCCACAGCTTTCCCAAGGTGTGCCGTAAGCCTCTGAGGCTTTGCTGAATCGGTCAGTGGAAATGTCATGAAAGTCCCACATTGCTTAGGATTCTTCTTTCCACGAGCTGTGTGCTCTTTCTCGGGCTATTTACAAGTCATAGGGATGCTGTTTCTGTCACCTGCCCATTACTTTGTTCTTCTTTTTCCATCAAGTCTCTGATTGTATATGTCCCTCCTGATTGGGGTAATTAGACCAGCAAGTACAAACATACTGTAGACATTTCCTCTCGATTTATCATTAAGGGTTTTGCCGTCGAAATGTTTCCAGACACGTGTATGCTTTTCCATTTGCCATCCTCTTGTTTTGCATCTGAGATGCCTCATGCTGTCCGTAGAGTATTACGTACCAGTGAAGATGCTCACCACCCTTCCTCTGTGCCCAGCCTCCATGAAAAAGCCTGCAGTGTTATACCGCAGGACTCTGTATTAGGGCCAAGCGTATTTGTGCATAAACTGTATAAATAGGTTCTCACATACAATGTTAAACATATGCCCAGTGATTTACAGCTTATGTTTTCATAAGGAGGAACTACCGAGTTCTGTTGAAGACTGTTATGGTATCATATCTTAAATGTTCTCCATAGGCTAGAGGTTTGGTTGCTACTATACAGCGCTATTGGGAGATAGAGCATTTGAGAGGTGAGGCCTAAGAGAGGAAGTGAAGTCATTGGAGGTAAATCCTTGAAAGAGACATTAGAACTGGTTTCTCTCCCTCTCCCTTCTCAGTGCTCTCTCTCTCTCTCTCTCTGTCTCCCCTTCCACTTGCTCTTCTTCCCTCCCTCCCTCCTTCCCTCTTAACCTCTCTCTGTGTGTCTCTCTCTGTGTGTCTGTCTCTCTCCCTTTCTCCCTCCTCCCATCTCTCTGTGTCTCTCTCTGTCACTTTCTGTCTTCCTGTCTCTCTCTGTCTCTCTGTGTGTGTCTCTGTTTCTATCTCTGTGTCTCTGTCTCTCTGTTTGTC
>LR752817.1:0-51222 GCA_902729485.2 Mus minutoides | reverse complement strand
AGCACTTAAAACATGGCTACTGTGACTAAACAAAATTTCAAGTCTTTTAATGCTTATAAATTTAAATTCCCCTGGCTTCATGGTCCTGGGTCAGCCATTCCAGTCAGTTTGACCCTACTTTCAGTTGCCAGGATTTCATATGTTCGCTTCTGTAAGCCACACTGGCTCTGGACACATTGTGGGGTCAGAGGTGCTGCTCTCAAGGTGATCAGTTAAGCAAAAGAAGAAGCCAAATAAATGTCTGTTGAGCATAATCCATGGGAAGGCACA
Organism: Mus minutoides; assembly: GCA_902729485.2. Taxonomy (NCBI): domain Eukaryota; kingdom Metazoa; phylum Chordata; class Mammalia; order Rodentia; family Muridae; genus Mus; species Mus minutoides. Next base: position 50,952 of record LR752817.1, on the reverse strand, counting down.
ATTTTTATTATAACAGAGCTGATGCAAAATAAACTATCAATGACACAATTCCTCAGTGACATGACTCATGACAGCCAGCCCCTCCATCCCACACCCTTCCTATCTTCCTCCAACCCCACAATAAAAAAATAATAAAAGGTCAGAAAGAAAATTTAAAAAGTATGCCAGTGTGTCAGCTACTTTTCTCCATGAGGTGACAAAATACCTGATAAAAGCAATTTAAGAAAGAGAGAACTAGGCCAGGTAGTGGTGGGGCACACCTTTAATCCCAGCACTCAGGAAGCTGGGACAGCAGATCTCTGAGTTAGAGTTAGAGGCCAGCCTGGTCTAGGGAGCAAGTTCCCAGGACAAGGAAGCTCTGTCTCAGGAGGGAGAGGAAGAGGGAGAGAAGGAGGGAGGAAGGGAGGGAGGGAGCTCTGGTCACACTACACACATAATTAGGAAGCCCACAGTAAAGGATGCTGACTCACTTTGCCCTTTGTACTCAGCAGAGGGCTCAGCCTGTGGTGAAGTGCTGCCTATATCCAGGGTGGGATTTCCCACTTCGTTATCTGACCTAATTAATCCAAACTCCTTCCTACACACATGCCCAGAGGTTTGTCTCCTAAATCATCCAGATCTTGTAAATTTGACAACCATTATTAATTGCTTATCAAAAACTTGAGTCAAGGCTGGAAAAATGGCTCAGCAGGTAAGAATGCTGGCTGCTCTTCCAGGTTACAGTCCCAGGACCTAACATGGCAGCTCACAGCATCTGTAACTACAGTCCCAGGAATTCTAACACCCTCCATGGACACTGCATGTACAAATATGCAGGCAAAACACTCATTTACATAAAAACACATAAATAAGAGTTTACATATTTACATTTACTTAAAAACACATAAACATTTTAATGTGAGTCTTGGTTTCTCAGATGATAATTCAAACTAGAAAGAGAAATTAATCCTGTTTCTAGAAAATATATAAATGTGTGTATACACATATGTATATATTTGATTGATATCAACATAAGATATATCTTAAGAAGGAAGAATGTTGATTAGTAATTCATGAATAGTTTGTCAGGAAGACTGTTGGGTAAGTTTATATAAGTAAGCTCAAATTCAAGGTAATGTTGTTGATGGCTAAGAGCACAGTGCTCATCCCAGTGTCCAGCAAGCCATCTCAGGACACAGCTGGCTGACGCCACAGCTGGTCCTGCTAAGCCACTGACAGCAGGTCCCACTGAGCTACTTACTACAGAAATAAGATTAACAGTGGGCAGAACACTTGTCCTAATGTCAGCTAATGGTCAGCTTTGAGCAAGTCAGGCTGAGTAGGGTGACTAGTTCACCCACGGCTTGCCCCGATGCCACTAATGAGAAGCAATCCTTAATAAGGCATCAAAGAAGGCAACAAGACCATTTGCAGCTGGTATAAATCATCTCATCCATATGCCAGAGGCTTTTCCCTTAGGGCAAAAAAGCCCCACATTACTTCTGTCACTCTCAAAGCGCCAGAGCTAGAGCCCCAGCCTTGCTGGGCACAGTGGAGCATGCCCATAAACCCAGCACTCGGGTGGTAGAGGCAGGATTTCGAGTTCCAAGCTAATCTGGGCTTCATAGTAAAACCCTGTCTCATTTTAAGAAGGAAGGGGAGGATAAAAAAAAATCTCCTTGTCTTAAATACCATGTTGTCTTTTGATTACACAAAACCAAGGAAAACCCTGAGCTAGTCTTTGTCTTAGCTAAGGGGCAGACAGAGCACAGCAAACTACAGGAGAAGACAGTTTGGGGATTTCTCAGATACCTTTGGCAAATAGCATCTTATATGGCGCGTCTGTTCACTTACCACCTTGTCTTACATAGTGAGCAGTGGACAACTGCAGTCCACGGGCAGCAAGAACAGGCTGCTTATCCAGCTCAGCACTGGCCAAGATGGTAGCCACCAGACAAGATGGCTACTTAAATTCAAACTGAGTGAAATTCAATTCTAAGCACTCCAGTCTTGCTAATGGCGTATAACTGCCCCTAGTCACAAGTGACTAGTGACTAATACACTGGATCATGGTGGCTTAAAGTATATTCAACACTGTGGAAATTACACTGGAGAACAATGGTTTTGATAGTTTCAAAACAATAATGAAATTGACTCAAAAACATTCTGGTTTGTATTGTCCACATGTATTGGTAATTCTAGACAATATTAGTGACCAGCTTTTCATTTGTATGTGCCTAGAGACATAGGAAACCATTTCTGCAAATGCACATTCATGTCCCAGTTGTACCTAACAGAGTCCCAGTTCTTTCTTTGAAAGTTTGGTTTAACAAAAAAAAAAAAAAAAGACCTCCAAACGCTGAACTGCAGGCAATCGCTGGCTATTTGACACAACACACAGAAGGACAGGCCCAGTGACAGGGAAGCAATGGACTGAGACAGACACGCTAGGCAAGTACTCTGCTACTGAGCCGTACCTCTGGCCCAGAGCACCTCATCTTCCCCCTGATGTCCTTCACAAAGGATGGGAAGGCATTTCTGACTTTACAGCTCTGACTCCCAGTAGCACCCACTTCCCAAAGACAGGCCTAAAATAGAACCCAACTTCTTCTAAAGAAGACTGGGGAAATGGGACCATGGAGAGCTGCTCGGCCCTCAATTACGGTCCGGACATTAAACATTAACATGGCTACAATCCTTTTCCTACCAGAAATATTAAAAATGCATACAATGTTTCTAATTTCAATTCCCATAATGGTCTGTAATGTTTTCAGAGGGTTCTGAATTTTTGATTTCTCATTCCGTCATCCTGTCCTAGTGCCTCCTGGCTCCACCTGCTACACATTACACCTCCCTACCCCCACAAACCCCAGAGCTCTGCCCCCAGTCAACAGCAAAGAAGGGCAAGGCCTCGCTCTCTCCACTCCATCCCTGCTCTGTGACATCTCCTCCCAGAAAGGGCACCATCCCTAAGAAGGAATCCCCTGCTCAGGTCATCTTCGTGAATGCTTCCTAGCTAAAAGAACACTAGAAAATAAAAGGAGAACGGACAACAAAAAGAACATTGTTCTATCTAGCATAACATAGTAAAGTACTCCAGGGAAAGGAACACACAAAGGGTCACTGTTCATATCCTAAAGTGTACCTAACTGTGTCTAAAGACTAGCATTTATTCTAATATTCTGTGAAACCGCCCTGGAATGATCATGGTCTACTCTCAGGACCTCTGTTGTTCCTTTTCGCCCCAAGAAGCTCCAGAGTCCTCACTGAGACTCCTCCCCACACTGAGACTCCTCCCCACACTGAGACTCCTCCCCACACTGAGACTCCTCCCCACACTGAGACTCCTCCCATCACTGAGACTCCTCCCCACACTGAGACTCCTCCCCACACTGAGACTCCTCCCCACACTGAGACTCCTCCCCACACTGAGACTCCTCCCCTCACTGAGACTCCTCCCATCACTGAGACTCTTCCCCTCACTGAGACTCCTCCCCTAACTGACCACCTTACATTTCACAGCAGGTATCACATACTAGGACACTTTTTGAAGGATCATTTGAGAGTATCTGTTCCAGCCTCGGGTGTTTAAGCACAGTAGGGAGGTCTGTGTCAAGCTGGTCATCACTGTATTAGGTACAGCAAATAAGAATCCATACCATCCAATGGGTGGAGAAATCAATTCCTGAGTGAAAATGTTCCTGAACAGAGAACACATACATAAACTTTAGCTCAGAGCTAGACAGCCAGAACAGAGCTCTGACTAATTCAGAGATGTGGGCTATCTTGGGTTTCTTTCTTAGAAACCAGCTCTCTGTGCCAGCCTGCTCTTCTGGTAAGTGGTAAAGGTGGAAAGCACTAACTGAACACCACACTTAAAGCCTGAAGCAGACGTTCAGCCAGTTTTCTGCAAAAAAGCTTTTTCAAATTCTAAGGATCCGTTTGTTCCATTACTGTTAAAAGACCATGTACGACATTATTAGGAAGGAAGGGAGGAAGGGAGGGAGGGAGGGAGGGAAGGAAGGAAGGAAGGAAGGAAGGAAGGAAGGAAGGAAGGAAGGAAGGAAGGAAGAAAACCGTAGAGTTGAGCTGGTTCAGGGACACAGCACATACTTAGCATGCACAAGGCCCTTGGTTTAATCTCCATCACACACGCGCACATGGGAACGGACAACAACCTTCCAGCCATGGATGAGAAGCGCAATGCTATGCAGTCACCATCCTCCTTCTGCTTTGCTGACGCAGTCTGTGGTTGGAAGCACTTCCCCTTCATCAGAAGCTTGTGCTGCAGTCACCATTTCTGAGCAAGTCCTCATTGCTCCTAAACTGTTATTTCCAAAGCAGTTAGGACTTGAAGCTCCATGCTCTGGCCCTGGCATCCCTCCCAGACCTTCTAAACCAACGCTGCCACCTCTGTGTCCTGCATGCCACTCACAGTACCTCAGGCTCACCCAGAATTCTCCCTACAGGCCCCACCCTGACCCTTTCATCTTCAGTGCTCTTCACAAGACCCCTGCCTGGCTCCTCCTCTCCATCAGACCTTGGCTCTAATGGATCCTAAGAAATGCAACCACTGTCCTCCTGCCCAAGTCTCTCCATCATCTCACTTGACTGACACTGCCTCTCTGTATCATTTCCCACATCTCCACTCAGTCCCTAACACCCTGAGCTCCACAGGGCCATTTGTGTGTTCACTTCTGAATCCAAGTGTCTAGAAAGTGCCTGGCACAAAGTAAATGCTGAAGACTGAGCCGGCATGGTGATAGCCCAACTCCACAAGACACACTATCCTCTAACGTGGCTCTAGTAGGAATAAACATGACCTGCTCTGTGTGTGTGTGTGTGTGTGTGTGTGTGTGTGTGTGAGAGAGAGAGAGAGAGAGAGAAAGAGAGAGAGAGAGAGAGAGACAGAGGCAGAGAGACAGAGAGACAGAGACAGAGACAGAGACACAGGCAGTGGTAGTGCATGCCTTTAATCCAATTCCCAGTATTTGGGAGGCAGAAGCAGATAGATCTCTAAGTCTAAGGTCAACCTGGTCTAGGACAGCCAGGGCTACACAGAAACCCTATCTCAAAAAAAAAAAAAAAAAAGATGTAAAACATAAACGAATTTTTAAAAGAAGACTAGAACAGGATTTAAAAACTCACACTCTCTCAGTCAAATCCTAAAAGCGTATTTCTAAAAAAAACAAGTTTGATGGCTTGGTTTGTTTTTTGTTTTATGGGTTTTTTTTCTTACAAGAGTCTAGAATGTGTTTCCATAAGATGAGCAGGTGTGTCAACTCAAAAGATGGACATCCCCTGTGGGGTACCAGGAAAATGAAACACTGGGTTCATGTAGTGATGTGTGATTTAAAAAAAGATCCAACTTGTGAAACAAAGTGGAATTGCAACTGTGCAAACTGCCCAACTGACGATCGGGTGCATCAGGAGACAGTCAAGATGGCCCCAAGCCCTGCAAAGGGGCTGAATGTTAACTCAGGCTGTCCTCATCCAGCCCCTCAGCTGCCACACAGTCCCACCTAGCCCTGCTGGCTTTGAATTAACTTCAAATTGTTTTCCAAGTTGTCCTTTTATATCTCCACTCCTAAGGTCCCATGTGGACATGCCCAGAAAAACCTTAGGAAAAGCCACATTTGTTCTTGATTCCGTGCAAGACCAGAGGATCACGGGTGCAGTACCTCAGGTACCTGTAACCCTGCACTTGCTCCTGTGCCCCTTAGCAACCCTTGAGGCTGAATTTTTTTTTAAGCAACTGTTTCTCAAGTTACTACATGAACTGAATAGAGTGGGTGCACTTGAATTTTTTATCTTTGTAGACGCATTTGAGTAACAATTTGATCATGTCCCAGGAAAAATGGAAAAAGAAAAAAAGAAAGAAAAACAGAATTTGGGCCAAGATCTCACGTTCATCAGCCTCAATGCCCTGCACCGTCCCCATCAGCAAAATTAAACAGGGCACCTCTAAGGCTTGGGGAGAGTTCAACAGAGCAGGAAGTCTATAAAGTCTGTACATTGGAAAACAGGGGCTTCACTAAGCATTGTCTGGTGAACACTAGAGAATGAGGGAGGGACCTTATGCAGCGCACTCACTGTCCACCATGTCATACCACAGCATGTGGCTATCAGTGACATGTGCTAGCATTCCAGTGTAGTGGCCAGCTTCCTGCCCTACCCAAATCCTGTGCCTAATACTCTTTTTTCTTTTTCTTTCTTTTTTTTTTTTTTTGTTTTTTTTTTTTGTTTGTTTGTTTGGTTTGGTTTGGTTTTTGTTTTGTTTTGTTTTTTTCGAGACAGGGTTTCTCTGTGTAGCTCTGGCTGTCCTGGAACTCACTTTGTAGACCAGGCTGGCCTCGAACTCAGAAATCCTGCCTGCCTCTGCCTCCCAAGTGCTGGGATTAAAGGCGTGCACGGCCACTGCCCAGCTCTTTTTCTTTTTTCTTTCTTTCCTTTTTTTTTTTTTTTTTTTTGCCTAATATTCTTAAATAACAACAACAACAAAAAAAAGCAACTCTAGAGAAGAAAAGGTAAACCAGGAGTGGCTCTTCCCAGAAATAGTCCCTAAATAACTAAAACCACACAATAAATCACATTGGTTCCACAGCACCAAGTTCAACAGGTAAGGTTCTAGAACATGCACACACACACACACACACACACACACACACATTATCAATTACTCATGGGGAAAGTATGTGTGAGTGAGTGTGTGTGTGTGTATTTTGTTAAAAACAGAAGCAGCATAACAGAAGTTCAGATCATTTAATAGCCCAAGGCTATGAAGGGCTATGAATGGCTGTAAAGGTCTTAAATCCAGGCCAAGAAAACAAAAGCCCAGGTGAGAAAATAATGAGTTGCTCATAAGGTTCATATGCAAGAGGAAGTTTTAGTAAAATAATACACAGAAAAATAACACACAGCACAGTTTCTTGAAGGGGAAGCCACTGGGTTTCTGGCTAAATTGTTAGGTGGCAGCAATTTTTCCTAGAGTATTAAGCTCCACCCTACACAAACCACTCCCACTTACTCTCTGAACGATTGGGAATTAGTTGAATTTTGTTGTTGTTATTGTTGTTGTTTTGCTTTTTATTTTCATTTCATGTGTGTTGGTGTTTTGCCTGAATGTATATCTGTTAAGGTGTCAAGTCCTTTAGAACTAGAGTTACAGACACGGCCATGTAGTTGCTGGGAATTGAATCTGGGTCCTCTGGAAGAGCAGCCAGTGCTCTTAACCACAAAGCCATCCCTCCAGCCCCTTTAGTTTTTTGTTTTAATTTTTTATTATACTTTCTTTTAATTTTTGAGATTATGATATAATTACATTTATTCCCTCTAAGCCCTCCCACATATCCCATATGTCCTTCAAATTCATGGCCTCTTCTTTCATTATTACTGTATGCTTATATGTATATTCTATACATATTATTGTGTGTGTGTGTATATATATATATATATATATATATATATATATATATATATATATATACATAGCATACATATAATATACATCTAAGCATATACATGTGTGTATATATATATATGTGTGTGTGTATATATATATATATATATATATATATATATATATATATATATTCGCCCAGTCTGTATAATGTTCCATGCATGTATGTTTTCAGGGCTGACCACTTGGTATTGGATAACCTGTCCTAGGAAAGACCACTTCCCCCACTCCTAGCCTTCCTCAGTGGCCTCTACTTCTTTGTGTAGGGTTGAGGCCTCACGGGTGATCCACTTTGGAACACCCATGGTTCACTCCTTATTCAGTTCATGTTTGGGCAGTCATGTTGGTAAGACTTGATGAGTGTGGCTTCTAGTGTTACTAGAAGACACCATCTCTCAGCAAACTCCCTTATCCTCTGGATCTTACAATCTTTCCATCTCGTCTTACACAGTGTTCCCTGAGCCTTAGGTGTGGGGTGTGCTATGAAGATCCATCTAGGTATACATGTATTTGGCATACAAGAAAAAACATACAGTATTTTTCTTTCTCTACACCACTTGCTCCTTTTTAACTTTGTATTGATTCTTTGTGAGTTTCACATGGTGCACCCCAATCCCACTCAGCTCCCTGTCCCTTCATACCCACCCTCTGCCCTTGCAACCTCTCCCCTCAAAGAACATTAAAATCAAAAATAAACAAATAAACAAAACAAAACATAGAAAATGTCTTGTCATGTAAGCTGCAGCTTTGGGTCTGCAGGACTGGCCCTTTCACATACTCCAGTGGTTCACTGATGAATTAAGTGTTGGGGTGGGTCAACTCAAAGCCCTGAACTTGGGCCTGGGTAATAGTTGCAGTACTCAGCCTGACAGCTTTCCCAAACAACCAGGGTAAGTTCTCCAGCACTGCCCTGGCGAGCTCACCCAATGCTGTACCCCACAAGGGGCAGGGCCAGCTCTCCTGCACTCATCTCAGAGCCAGCGTGCCCACACTCCCACCAGCAGGGCCAGCATACCCACACTCCCACCAGCAGGGCCAGCTCTACTGTGTTTCCCAGGCAAAGTGCAGAGGTCACTCTCCCAATTGAAGCAACAGGTGAGAGCTGGGGCCAGCTCCCCAGCATGTCACAACCAGTACACAGCCCTTGGACATCAATGTAGTCTTTGGTGGGGCAGGGCCATCTCTGCACAGCCCTTGGACATCAATGTAGTCCTTGGCAGCAGTCCAGATTGGGGATGTCTGCATGGTCTGTAATGGTAATATGACCCATGAACACTGGACATTGACACAGAGCCCTGCTGCTGCATGGCTATTTACCCAGACATGGCCCTCAGAAGTGGCATGAGCTGGGACTTCACCAAGGCCTCAGGTGATGGGGCAGGCTAGTCACAGTCTGCCCTCACATGTCCAGTTCCACCTTTCTTCATAATGCTCAAACTGCTTTGCTTCTCTCCCTCCCTCAAGTGTCCACCACAGACATGCACATTGTAATAGCTCCCCCTACAGGCGGTCATGTCATGCTGGCGGGCCTTGGGTGACTTCTGCCTGCCTGCCCACATGAGTGGCAGTAGGCAGACCTCTGGGTGTCCTCCTCTACCCAAGCTGTGGAGAACTAACCTCTTTTGTCCTTCCACTTATATTCCCTTTCCCCTTATAGTACCCCCATTTGTGTGTCATATATATTGTATATTTTTGTGTATTATATATATGTATATATTATGCCTTAAAACATATTTTATACTGTACTATCATTTATAATTATATGACATAATTTATTAATTTATTTATAATTTATGAATTATTATTTATAAATAACTACATTAATATACAAAGGCATAAGACAGGGCAGTCCATCTTGAATTGATTTTTATGTGCAGTGAGAGAGGTAGATTTAGTTTTATTTTTCTACACATGAAGGATGTGGTATGGTCTCAGGCACGCAGATAGCATTATAGCTTGAGAAAACAAGCTCAAGATAAAGATCTAGGGGGGAATCTCAGCCACGCAGATAGTTCGAAGGTCACATGCTATTAACCGTGTCTGCTCCCAGCCTTCTGGGTGGAAAACAAGTTATACATCTGTCAGGGGCCATGCGAGAGGAACAGCAAGCAGCTTCGGAACTCATGGAGGATGGCCCACCGGTTACCATAACCACAATGGATGTGCCTCACAGAAGCAGGGCCCTGAGGACTACATATCCTGAGGACTTTGTGCTGTTACAGAGCATCAATCTGCTTGTTGCCCTCATGGTCACCACGTCCCTCATAATCTTTGAACTGTATGAAAACTCAAAAGGGGTTTCCAGCCCCTCACTGGGCAGTGTCACTGGCCCTTACAATAATAGTGGTTGATCTTTTCCAAGCTGCTGGATCAGATTAATGATTCAACCACCACCCTTAGAAAGAATGCAGAGATGTAGATCGTTAGTAAACTTAGGTTAAGATGTTTTTGATAATGGCTTTGACATAAAAAATCTGGGGGAACAACTTAAGTTTAGAAAGGCACACTTTCCATAGATGGTTGAATGACATCAGGGAACAGGAGCAGAAGCAGCCCAGTTATTACTAGCTGATGTGCCTTTCTTGCTAAAGATGTCTTTGTGACCAAGGGCGATTAATATTTTCTTGTACCCATTTTTGCCTTCACCTTCCTCATAGAATTTAGGTAAAAATTGTTGGTGACTAGATGTGTACTCTGAGGACTTAAAAGAAAAATGATTCATTGTTTTTGATATATAAAAGTAGATTATGAGCTGGGCATGGTGGCGCATGCCTTTAATCCCAGCCCTCGGGAGGCAGAGGCAGGAGGATTTCTGAGTTCGAGGCCAGCCTGGTCTACAGAGTGAGTTCAGCCAGGGCTACACAGAGAAACCCTGTCTCAAAAAAACCAAAAAAAAAAAAAAAAGTAGATTATGATGCCTTTAAGTTTTTTTTTAAGATTACTTTTTGAGATAAATAATAAAATTATTGATTCTTTCTTTTCTTTTCTTTTTTTTTTTTTTTTTGATTCTTTCTTTGTAATCACAAATGCAGCCTGCTGGTCCGAGAACTGGCTAAGATGAGTACCTTGCTTGCTTGCACTTTGTTAATCTATAACAAGTTGCTTAGACATGAATGCATGTGAGTCCTTGGGAATCATTTGGTTTTCGCTTGTAATCTGTAAAGCATTTAATCATGTAAGGGTATTGGGGACATGCTGCCTTTTACTTGTACCTATGGTCATCATTTACTAGAAGAAACAGGATGAAACCACATTGAAATTTTTATATTGCTTGAAAGATTTTGCTGGGGATATAAGCTGTAGGGGAAAATATAGAGAGAAAACCACTGGCAGACATAAGTGGTGGCAGAGCAGAAACAGGAAGGAGGAGAATAGAGATGACAGTCATAAAATCCATGAGACTAGATGAAAGAGGGAATGTGGCTGGAGCTGAGAAGGACTGGAAGTGGGACATGAGGTAGAGAAGAAAACCATGTCACCAAGTGGCTGGAGCAACTTGGGTGGAAGGGCGCTATTTACCGAAATGGGGCCCAGCAGTAATGAAGACAGAATGTGGTCTTGAGAGACGGACCATTCAGACCACTGGTTTGGGATACAAATGAAGATGCCGAGTAAGAAATTAGATAGCCCAGGCTGGGGAGAAGAGAGTGTACAACATTTTAGGAGTTCTGAAATCCTAGCCACAAATTGATTGGGTTACCAATGTAAACAAGGTAGATAAGAAGCAAGTTTTAGGACTTTAGTATTCATACTTAAAAGATAAGGCTGATAGAGAGCCTGTAACACGGGAGAAGAATCAGACAAAGTTTAATGTGAGAATCCATATTAAGAACTACTAAATCTCAGGGCGGTGGTGGTGCACGACTTTAATCCCAGCACTCAGGAGGCAGAGGCAGGCGGATTTCTGAGTTCGAGGCCAGCCTGGTCTACACAGTGAGTTCCAGGACAGCCAGGGCTACACAGAGAAACCCTGTCTCGGAAACCCCCCCCAAAAAATCATGAGGTTTATAGTATAACCCCACTTCCTGTCCCGCCAACCCTCTACTTCCTGACTCTGGGTAGTATGCATGTGGGGGATTCAGCATGAAGAGCTGCTTCACACTTGATACCATGCCTTCCCATCATGAAGGACTAGACCCTTAAACCAGGAGCTAAAATAAACGCTGTCCTCCTTAAAAATAAAAAAAGAGAAAGAAAGAAAGAAAGAAAGAAAGAAAGAAAGAAAGAAAGGAAGGAAGGAAGGAAGGAAGGAAGGAAGGAAGGAAGGAAGGAAGGAAGGAAGGAAGAAAGAAAGAAAGAAAGAAAGAAAGAAAGAAAGAAAGAAAGAAAGAAAGAAAACAAACAAACTTGAGCATGCTTCAACAATAAAATGAATGTGTGTGCCCCTGTGTGTGCGAGTGCATGTGTACGTGTGTGTGTGTGTGTGTGTGTGTGTGTGTGTGTGTTTCCCCCTTTTCACTAGGCATATAGAATTGAGTTTGCACCCTCAGAGAACATCTGCTGTGTAATTAGCTCCACACCTCCTCTTCAGTCTTCCTGACCTACCGAAGCTGGGCTCTGGCAGACACCTCTCCCTTTGAAGAGACAACCCTGTATGTGTTTAACATTCCTAGTTCCCACAGTGCTTATCTGTGAGCACAAGGGCTTCCATGTCTCCTGCATGGCTAACCAATTTTCTCAGCACCATCTGAAGAGGCTATCTTTTCTCCAATGTATGTTTTAATACCTCGACCGAAAATTGAGTTGCTATTGCAGCACAGGTCCATTTCTGGGTCTTGTATCCTATTTCACTGGTCTACATGAGTATTTCTGTGTCAGCATCGTGTCTACATGATATGATTTCAAATATGGTGTTGATGCTTCCCACACTGCTCTTTCTTCTCAGGACTGTTGCTTACTTGAAGTCACTTGTTTATCCATATGAGCACATAAGACTGTTTTTCCCAGTTCTGTGAGGACTGACACTGGCACTTTGATAAGGACTGCATTGGATGAGAAGACTGATTTTAGTAATTTATGTATTTTCACAATATTAACTCAGTCAATCCATGAGCACGGCAAGTCTTCCCATCTTCTAGTATCTTCTTGGAATTTCCTTCATTAGTGTCTTGCAGTCATAATTACAGGGATCTTTCATTTCCTTCGTTAGGTTTACTCCTAGACATCTTTTACGCTATGGTGAATGGGATTACACCTACCCTGATTTCTCTTTCAACAATTAAGCACAAACTTATTAGACTGAGAGTTTTCTGGTGGGGTCTTCAGGTTCATGTAGGATCTTATATACCACCTACAGACACAGGTAATTCGTTTTTCTTTTTCCTTTCCTAAACGTATACCTTTTATTTCTTTCTCTTGTCTTATAGTTAATATTTCAAGCACTATACTGAATGAGGGGGAAAAAGTGTCCTGTGTCATTATTGATTTTAGAGAAAATGTTTTTCCATTTGCCCTCCCAACACATACAATGCTGGATACAGGTCTATGTGGATAGATTTACTGTACTGAAGCATGCATTCCTGTATTCCTGTTTCTCCAGGGTTTTTAATCATGAAAGGGATATTTATGTTAGACTAAGAGCATTTCTACATCTATTGAGATGATCACGTGATTCGTCCATAACTGTTGTATTACACTTACTGATTTGTATATATTTGCATCCTTGAAGTGAAACCAACCTAATGGTGGTATGTGATTTTTTTAATGTGCTCTTAAATTTGAATTGCAAATATTTGGTTGAGAATTTTTGTGTGTATATTCACAGAAATTGATCTGTATAGTTACCCTTCTCATTCTCTGATATGGATTTGGTTTTCAGGGTAAATGGCTTCATAAAAAATTTTGGAAACATCCCAGCGTTGGGTGTGTATGTAATTGTTAAATTGTCTTGATAGATTATTTCCTTTATTAATAAAAAATGGCTTTCCCATGTCTTCTAATTTTGGCCTCTTGTATATTTTATCAGATATTACTATAGCTACCCCAGCTTGTTTGGGGCTTCCATTTGCTTGATATACTGACTTCTATGGTTTCAGTCTCGGCTTATGCGTGTTTTCCAATGAGGTGTGTTTCTTGTACACAACAAATAGTTGGGCCTTGCTTTTAATTCCAAGTCCACTAGTCTGCACCTTGTGAGAATTAAAGCTTTTCCTGTAGGATATTACTGTGGAGCGTGGCTGATTGTTGGAACCTTGCTGGTTGTTTTCCTGGTTGGCTTGATTATTGTTTGTTCTCTTCTTTCTCTTCTACTTGTAATAGAAGTTTGCTGCTTTACTAAGTGGGCCCTGATTGGTCGTTGCCTGTTTCATCTTTCTCATCGTTTCCTCTGAGGGACTTCACTCTTTCCTTGCTCCCATAATTGAGACTCTTTGTTCCCACCTGTGTTTAGGGTCCTTAAGCATCTTTTGTAGTGTTGGTTTGGTGATCATGACTGCTTTAGTTTGTGTTTTCTTAACATGTCTCTTTTTTTTTTTTTTTTTTTTTTTTTTTTTTTTTTTTTTTTTTTTTTTTTTTTTTTTTTTTTTTTTTTTTTTTTTTTTTTTTTTTTTTTTTTTTTTTTTTAGATATTTTCTTTATTTACATTTCAAATGCTATCCCGAAAGTTCCCTGTACCCTCCCCCTGCCCTGCTCCCCTAACCACCCACTCTCACTTCTTGGCCCTGGTGTTCCCCTGTACTGGGGCATATAAAGTTTGCAAGACCAAGGGGCCTCTCTTCCCAATGATGGCTAACTAGGCCATCTTCTGCTACATATGCAGCTAGAGACACGAGCTCTGGGGGTACTGGTTAGTTCATATTGTTGTTCCATCTATAGGGTTGCAGACCGCTTCAGCTCCTGTGTTATTTTCTCTAGCTCCTCCATTGGGGGCCCTGTGTTTCATCCAATAGATGACTATGAGCATCCACTTCTGTATTTTCCAGGCACTGGCATAGCCTCACACGAGACAGCTAAATCAGGGTCCTTTCAGTGAAATCTTGCTGGTATATGCAATAGTGTCTCGGTTTGTTGGCTGATTATGTGATGGATGGGGGAGGGGGGTAGTCTCTGGTTGGTCCATCCTTTTGTCTTAGCTCCAAACTTTGTCTCTGTAACTCCTTCCATAGGTATTTTGTTCCCTAATCTAAGGAAGAATGAAGTATCCACACGTTGGTCTTCCTTCTTCTTGAAACATGTCTTTATACTTCAATTTTAAAAGAAAACTTGGCTGACAGAACAATCTTGGTTGGCAATTACTTTAGGGGATTGAAATATATCATTCCATATGTTCCCCACTTTTATGTTTTCTGTTAAGAGTTTTTAAATTATATGAAGATTTGCTTTTGTAAGTGAGGTATATTTTTCTCTTACAAATTTCCACACTGTTCCTTGGTTTTATATTTGGGGCAACTTAAATTGTGAAAAAGTTCTCCTCTGGTCACATCTATGTTGGATTTTGAATGTGTTTGAGTCTATTTCCACACATCCTTAGTTTTGACTGGCCCATTTCTCAGTTCTTCCTCTCCCTCCCCCTTAACCCTTACCCCCTAACTAAGCCTTTTGCCCCCATATCCCTCCCTTTGAGTTTCATATGTGTTCTATTTCTTCCTGTGACCTTGTATAAGGACTTTTTTCCTTCAGTCTGAAATATTCCATCAATCATCGTCTGCAGAGCTGGCTCAGTGATCATAAATGCTTTTAACCAGTTTTTACCATGGAAAGTTTTTATTTCTCCTTCAATTGTGACAAACAGCATCAAGTATACTGTAGCCTGGGTTGGCAGTTTTGGTCTTTCAGAACTTGAAATACATCTTTCCGGGCCCAGTCCAACTGCCTGCTGGGGTTTTGCTTTTGTTTGGAGGAATGGACCTGCCTTTATATTCCATCTGATGTCTCCCTTTTGCCACTCTCAGTACACTTTCATTGTTTTGTATATTTGGTGTTCTCATTATAATACAATGTAGGAATTATTTTCTGCTTGGTGTTCTATATGCTTTCTATGTCTGGATTAGCATCTCTTTTCCTAACTCTGGGAAATTTCCTGTTATGACTTCTTTTGGAAATGTTTCTATGCCTTTAGGATGAAAGGCACAGAATGGCTCTCCGTCTATGCACAGAACCCATAGATTTGGTCCTTTCATAGTATCAGATGAGTCCTGGAATTACCATTCATGCCCTACTGCTTTATTCTCGTCCTTTTCAGATTGCTCTAGTTCCTCTTTAAACTCAGATACTCTGTCCTCTCCTTGATTTTTGCTTCAGAGTTTCCCTTTGTTGAGGAGGTACATGGGATGCTATTAGAGTGCACAGATTTTAGAGGTTGTTACAGCTATGGAAGGTTACAAGAAAAAAGGAGGAGGAGTTATGGAGAAGAGAGAAGAAGCAGGGATCAGAGTGAAGAGAATCCATGAGGTAAGGGTGGAAAGTATAGAAAACAGTGCGGTGGAGTCAGGTAGCTGGAGAAACATACACATGACCCTAAAACCTGACTGAGAATGTATAGAGACAAGCAACACTATCATGAGTCATAAATGCAGCAGTGGAGAAAACTCTAGAAAGAAAAAAGATACTTATGAAGTGAATTGCTGACACAGCTGTGCTGAGCTGGAAGGCAGATGTTTTCATCAGGAAGTGTCTCTTAGTACACTAGGAGTGGGGAGGCAGACAGCACTAGCATCTGTCCAAGTCAACCAGTCTCTATACACTGAACTCCCTGCTGGATGGGGCTACAGAAGTGATTCCTGGTGCTCTTCTGATCTTTGCCTCTTTAAAACAGCCTGTTCCAAGGTTTGACAGTAGAAGATTGGGACACTATCCAGCCACAAGACCTTGACAGAATCTGTCCTGCCTGAAAGATGTGCTTGAGTAAAAGTGGCACAGAAGTTGTAGGAATGGCCAACCAATGACTGGTCCAACTTGAGACCCATGCCATAAGAGGGAGCCTATGTCTGACACTGCCTGGAAGGCCAGGAACCAGAGTCTAGAAAACCCAGAGAACTAGGATAGAACCAAACATAGCAGACATTTAAAAAAAAAAGTCAATGAAATGATTCCTAGTGACCTTCCGCTATATTCGTAGACTAGGGCCTAGCATAGTTGCCATCACAGAGGCTTCATCCAGAAACTGATGGGAGCAGGTGCAGAGACTCTGAGCCAAACATTAGGTGGAGCTCAGGAAATCATGAGGGAGTAGGGGAGGAAGTATTGTAGGAGCAACAGGAGTCAAAGACACCACAAGAAAACAGCCCATAGAATCAACTAACCATAGGGGCTCACAGACACAGAATCAACAGTCAGGGAGCCTGCCTGGATCTGACCTAGCTCTGCGCACATGCTATGCTTATGTAGCTTGATGTCCTTGTGGGACTCCTAGCAGCAGGAGCACGGGCTGTCTCTGACACTTCTGCCTGCTTTTGAGATCCTTTTTCTCCTACTGGGTTGCCCTGTCCAGCCTTAATAAGAGGTGAGGTGCCTAGTCTTATTGCAACTTGGCACGCTGTGTTTGGTTGATATCCCTGGAAAGCCTGCTCTTTTCTGAAGGGAAACAGACAAGGAGTGGTCGGGGAAGGGGCTGAGAGGAGAGGAAGGAGAAGAAACAGTGGTCATGATGTAATCTGTAAGAGAAGAACAAATTAAAAGAAAAAAATAAAAGTGCCTGTTCACTGTTCTCCTCACTAAGATGTTACAAAGTAGTTATGAAGCAGCACAATGGAATCCATTTCGGGGAGATGTACACATATGTAGACAGACAGGAGGGCTGCAATATACTATATATATGTAGACAGACAGGAGGGCTGCAATATACTATATATATGTAGACAGACAGGAGGGCTGCAATATACTATATATATATGTAGACAGACAGGAGGGCTGCAATATAATATATATATATATATATATATATATATATATATATATATATATATATATGTATATATATATATATATATATACATATAGACAGACAGGAGGGCTACAATATACTACATATATGTAGACAGACAGAATGGCTGCAATATACTATATATATGTAGACAGACGGGATGGCTGAAATATAATATATATATGTAGACAGATAGGATGGCTGCATAGAAAAAGATAACGCATTTAGTATTGTGGAAGGTGAAATTAAAAGTAATCTTATTTTCTTCTTTATAAAAACAAGGTTAAGTACTAACACTGATTTAAGGATAAAATCTTTGAATAAAATGCTTCCAGCATACACTCACCCAGAACCAAACTCTTGTCTATTATGGCCACACAGCACCCCTATGAGCTCTGTAGTGCTTCATATACAGTGTTCATCCTCAGGCTGCATGGCTTGTACATCTCTAACCTCATCATGGGATAATGATGTGACAGATTTTTACCCCTTGGAAGATACTTCCCATGGTCTCCGATGGTCTTCCTGTTAGTCTCAACTTTGATCATAATAAATAGGAGTACCCTATATAGCCATATGAAAGTACAGATGTTATAGTTTGTAACTTCTGAGGCCATATTTCTAGGAAAAGCTAATTGTCATGCTCTAAGGACATCCAACCAGCCCTGAGAAGTGCACATGACAAGAAACCTATGCCTCCTGCCCATAGCCAACATGCTTTGCTAGCCTCTAAAGTGGGCCCCATTGGAAGCAGGGTCTCTGGCCTCTTAAAATGTCAGTAGACCATGGCTCCAAACCAACATCTTGACTGTAGTCTCATGAAACCCCTGGCCATGGCCAACCAATGAAATACTTCAAATTACTAACCCACAGAAATTGTGTGAAAAACACTGTGGAGTTGAACTTTGGCTTAAGTTTGGGGGGTAACTTGCTATGTAGCAGTTCAGTTGGTCTGCTTTAAAATGAAGGAACACGGTGCCCAGGAGCAATGGCCACGGAGAAGCTGCAAGACTCTGCATAAGCACGCAAGCGGTCGGCTGGAGCACCTGGAGAAGAGGCAGCAGGTTTCTACCACCAAAGTGTAAGGCTCCTTGGTGACTCCTAGGACAGGGACAAGGTAAAGGAGACACCAACTCTTCCAGCTCAGGACATGTCAGCAGAGACACTGGGGGGGGGGGGTTAATTAGGGTCACAAGATCATATTTCCCAAAATGGAGCAACCCCACAGAACAAATTACCTTCCACAAAGGAACTCTTAAAATCCTGCATTCTGCCTCCAAGGCCTTCAGTGTGTTGTTGAGCTCCTCTCTAGAGATAATTATTTTTAACTCACTATTTTAGCCATATTTAAGTGACCTGGGTTAACAGCCCTCCCTATGGAGCTGCTTTAATTCAAACAGCATTTTTCCGTTCCCCGCTCTCCCCATTCCTTTTTTACTTTTTTTTCCAAATCATAAACTTTTGGTAATGATTGCAGGGTTGTCAGTTACTTTAAACACAGCAAACCACCACTGGAAATCAAGACAGCTGGGTTTCCAAGTCAATAAAACTATTACCGCTTAGAGTTGCAATGGCTCCTGGGTATATTTATATCCTCACATCAAGTTAGAGAACTGGGAGAAGTTACCCAAACATCTCAGATATAAATCTACATGGAGTAAGTAAATTTTAAAATACAATCACAATGAAAAAATGTAAACCTGAGAAATTTAATTAGGGAATTTAAGAAGAAAAATTATCTTCTCCCCTTTATCACCAATGTTTTTGAAAAGGTGACTCTGAAACAGTTTCCATGAAAGCAGAATGAGCATGATAGAGCTTTTAAACTGTGGAATCTAAGTGGGAAAAAACCTTAGTGTAGAGTTTTATATCATTTCACATACAAACTTATTATTGTTTGTTTTGAGACTCTGCCTCCTGTAATGTACTCTGGCCTAGAACTTGCTTGGAATCTGAGAATTACCTTGAATTTCTGATTCTCCTGCCCCCATCTCCTGGGATTAAGGCTATGTATCCCTCCTTCCTGAGTTATGGAGTGCTGAGGTTCAAATTCTACTGACTAAGCCATATCGCCAGCCCAGCATATAAACATGGGCAAATCTAATAGGGCAAATGTAATCAAACTCATACTGACAGTGACTTAGTAGGATGCTATACTGAAAAGACTACAGGCCAGTTTATCCAGCAAGCTAACCCTGTACCACTGGCAGAAAGACTGCTTGTTCCCAGAGCAGAAGAGACGTACCATTCCCCCCACTCTTTAGGGTTAAGTTTTTCATCATTTTACATATGAACAGAGCAGACTTTTGAGTTACAGCTCTTCAGAGGAAAATGGGTGACAGACAGAGTTCCATAGTCACATTTTCATTTTCCTAATCAACTAAGATAACTAACTACAAAGGTAAATAAATAAATAAATAAATAAAACCATAAACGTGACAGGAAAACTCTCCATCGCTCTAGACTATTCCTTTCATGTTATAGAAGAGCAAAAGCCTGGTAAGAATTAAGTTTCTTCCACCCATCCCTTCAGTGAAATGTAAAACTGCGTAACAGACTCAAAGGAGATAGGATTCAGAGAAACATTCTGCCATGTGGTTTGGTTTGTAGCACTTTTCATACCAGAAAAGGTTAAGTATCTTATTAACTGTATGGTGTCAGGTAAGAACAAAATAAGAGAAAATTAAAGAAGGTTGATCAATGAACCTCAAATGGTTCAGGCCATCAGAGAAAAACAAATCACACTAATAGGCAAGCAAACCTTAGATCTTTAGGTTAGGACTTGAAGATCCAGAGCAGACACATTCACAGAGAACAGTGAGACCAAGGAAAGCAGATGGCACTTCGTCAATAAGCAGTTCCCTATGTATATGTGACATCTGGCCAGTTAACTCTAAAATTCATTAATTTGATAGAGAGTTACTGAGTGTTTGTTATGCCCTCAAATGGCCCTCATGCTCAATACTCAAACAGCAGCAACACATCTCACTATGAATTTAACAATATCTGTCCGACTCATAACTGATTGTCACAAGATTTTGCTATATAATCAGATTAGAACATCCCCAAAGCAACTCCTCTATCAACCAAAAAGTAACTTTTTGGATTCAGCGTGATCTTTTCTAAATGCTGACGTTTTATCAATGGAGGAGGTAGCTGCTTTGTTTTAATCGAGAATCCCATCTCTATTCAATTTTCCAAAAAGGAGAGAGAAAACTATTCAAATAATATCAGGGGAAAGACCCCTTAAAATAATCTTCTCATCCTTAGTGACCTCCTTTGAGTCGGACTCTTTTGGTCATTACAATATTATTTTGCAAGCATTGTTAAGAAAGTATAGCAAAATTAGAAATTTTTCCATGGAAACAAACTTATGTTTTTTAATTAGTAAACATAATGGTTAGTTTCTGTCATCTTGCCTTAACCAGAATCACCAGAGAAAAGACTCTCAATTGAGGAACTGTGTACAACAGGTTGGACTGTGGGCATTTCTGTGGGAGACTGTCTTGGTGGTAATTGATCTAACCCACTGTGAACTGGATGAGTGAAGAAGGCTAACTGAACATAGAAACAAGCAAGCAGGAAGCATGGATGCATTCATTTCTCTTTGCTCTTGACTATAGAAATCACATGACTAGCTACTTGAGATACTGTGTTGACCTCCTATTAATGAAGAGCTATAAGTTGGAATTATTATTGGAATTATTCCTCCCCTTGGCTGCTTTTGCTCATGATCTTATCACTGCAACAGAAACGGTGTTAGAATGGCATCAATAAGCTTTGCGATGAATGCCTAAACTCAGACGAAAACTAATCATTTAAACTCACTAGGACACTAGATGTGGCCTGGGAAATGAGCATCCGAGTCTGAAATCAATCCGTGGCTTTACAATGGTAGAGATTAAAGGACCTTAATTGGTTCACGTGCTCTCTCTAAACAGATTCATGGTTTTCCTTTTGGATTTTCCTTACTTTTAAACAACTGTAACTTGGCTTTGACATAAACTTCTTAAGAGCCGTCTTTCAAGGCAGTTTAATATTTTAGTTGCTGTTGAACATTTTATTGGCTATAAGCTAGCCTAGTTTTTCAAGTTCAGAACACTGTGCCCAAACCTCTTCCCCAGCAACCTCTTTGTCTCTTTCCAGGACCAGGTCTAGTCCAGGTCTAGTCCAGGCCCAAGGACAGACTACACTGCTTCCATAGTACTCAACCCTCCATCAAAACTAACTCACTCTCTCTATCTCTCTGTGTGTCTTTCTCTGTCTCTCTGTCTCTGTCCCTCCCACTCTCCCTTCCTCTCTCTCTCTCTCTCTCTCCTTTCCTCCCTCACTCTTTCCCAGTCATCAGAAAGTAAGCAAATATAGACATAAAGTCAGGCTAAAATAGTCCCTTTAAAACATCTGTTCTAACAACAGCCAAATAAAGTGATGACAGTGCCTATGAGAAGCAAAACAGATGACCAAGCTGGTGCTGTTTTAATGCCTTATGCAATAAAAAGCACAGGAATAAGTTATCCAGCTTACTCTGGCTTCAACTCTAGGTTACGAAGTCAATGCTGAAAGACAGAGAGAGAGAGAGAGAGAGAGAGAGAGAGAGAGAGAGAGAGAGAGAGAGAAACAGACCAGCATAATTCAGTGCACAACCAGCCAGAAACATTAAGCTGCTCCAAGCTTGTGGCTGGAATAGGGGCCTTGAGAAATAATGAAAAGGAGGCCTTTGCTGGAGAATATACTGTTCATCATAGGGATCAATTAAAACCTCCATGTGACCCCACATCATTTACAACTGCTATGTTTTCAACATTCTCTCATTGAGATGCTTTCAATTAAACAAGCTGCTACAGAGCGAGAACAAGTTTTAAATCAGTAATGAGCCACGGTCTCAGATGAGAATAAATGCAAGAAGGGAAAGAAGGGAGCCTAGACTAGACTGTCATAGGAAGCAGTTGCCTCTCCTACCCTCCCACCCCCCCTTCTCAGCCCCAATTCTTTACTCTACTGAGCAGCACAAGCCACTCTGCATGACAGTTCCAAGTGCATTTACACAGGACAGACTGGCTGGGGCGCTGACTGAGGAGTAACAAAGACCCTATCACTTCCTACCCCCACAAGGCTGAGACCCACCGTCCCATGGCCAGCACACCCAAGAACCCACAGAACACTCCACATGACTGTAAAAGAAAGGATGCGGAATTACCACGAAAGCATAGCACTGCAGACACCTTTCCATTAGACACAGCACTGGTGAAGAGGGCGACTCACTGTCCCAGTAGACAGAAACCATTTTGCTCCACTAGCTTCTCTGTCCTGCTTACTTAGTTCCGAGGGAGTCTCTCTCTCTCTCTCTCTCTCTCTCTCTCTCTCTCTCTCTCTCTCTCTCTCTTTCTCGGATCCATGAAGCACAAGATTAGAATGGAGTATGAGAATTAGCCATAACATGGTCTCGTGCTAAAGATGATGCTTCTTTATTTCTCCTAATGACTTTCTTTACAACTGAAATGGAATGCAAATATTTATCAGTGCCTGCTCTGTGCCTTGAGATGTTTATGTTCTGGCTGGCTCTGGTCTTAAGGAGTCCATCACTTAATTTCATAACAAGACATGTGCCCCTGAGAACTCAACTAGAAATGACTACATTTCAAGACAGGAGAGTGGTAGCAAACAGCTGTTTGTGTCAGCAGTTTCCACATGTGGCCACGGCTGTCACTCACATCCAAGGCTGCGACATACCCATGCCTGCAAGGGGGTGGGGGAAGAGGAAGGTGCACAAGCGGGCAGGTGAAAAGCTGGAGGTGCAGCCTCCTGACAAGGGCAAGCATGTAAGTACTGAGGATGCCCATGGGGAAGCAGTGGAGGGTGCCCAGGAGGCACAGCCCTGATGGGCTTACCTTTGATATTTACCCCACAGGAAACTGATCCAGCAAGGTCAGGAAGAGGAGACGACTGTGATGAAAGGAACAGAAGCTCATCAAGGAGCCTGCAACATGCAGTGCAGTGCAGGAGTCCTTGCATGCAGCGCCATGGCGGCAATTAGAGTAACTGTTTTGAAGCGACATTGGCTCATCCTGAACAGCGACACCAAAGTTGGAGAATGTGGGTCACGGTCACGTGCCATTGAGAGGCTCAGTGAGGGGTGAGCACAGCACTAAAGTGGAACAAGGGCTCAACCAGCATTTACTTCTTAAGCGTTATTTATAATTGCTACAATGTAGGCAAACGGGCCTTTGAAGAGTGAAGGAGCCAAGGAACTGGAGTGAGTCTCAGAAGTCTGAGACTATGGCAACTCCACAAAGGACAAGGAAAGAGGAACCCAGTCGAGGAGCAGCAAGAGCACCTTACCTCTAAGCAGAGGCAACTGGCCTATCAGTTAATGCAGGCCCAGAGGGAGGACTGGGGGAGCCACTGGCTGGGGGGACTCTAAGCAACAGTACAAAGCAGCACTGAGGGCAGCCCCTTGACCAACACGCCTATGGATGCCTGACGCCAGAGAGGAGGCCACTTGGTCCCATGGTGACCAAGGGTTTCTCAGGGGTGGCTCTGGAGAAGCCCTCTCCTGGCACATCCCCACAGGCATTGCTCGGAGCCCCTAACACATCACCTCCCCCAGTCTCCATCTCAAAGACTGACTCCTGCTGCTCACTGGCAACCAGATACAATTAGATGTCTACTGAGGGTCCCCTGCTGATACAATTTGGAAATAAGTCTTCTGTGGAGTCCCCTTCCTTGACTGGAAGCTATGCTTCCCACAGATGCACCAGGGGGAGGCAGCACCTCAGAGAGCTTGTTAGCCAGAACAAGGGGAAGTAGATCCCTGAAAAACAAAGAGGCCACAGCTGCAAAAATGTTCATTCGATGCTATTAAAGCTACAAAGAAAACCTCCTGATGACCCCATATGCAGGCAGAAAGACAGAGAAGGAGAACCTTCTGGAAAGGGCAGATACAGCTGTCTAAGTCTCCTCATAAGAGAGTAAGTAACTGCTCAAACTGTGGCCCAGGTGTCCTTTGCAAACTCCAAAGGGAAGAGTGACCACCCAGAGGGCGCACCTCCCCATAGTCTCTGGAGGCCTCAGCTTCTGCCCCTGACCACTGACAGTGATACCTGCCACAAGCCCATCTGACTGGACACTCAGGATTAAGCTTCCCCACAGGTGTGGCCTGCTGACACAACAACAACAGGAGACTATATGCCATGCCCCCTCAAAAAAAATAAATAAATAACGACAGAATACAGCTGCCATTTGTCACCGTCACATTTAAACTCAAAGTCCTCCCACAAAACACAACTGCCTGCTCTTTTCTAGAACTATCAGGATGTGGCCTCACAGTGTACACTCACATATTTGACACACTACTGTCCCACAAACAGAAATTCAAGAAAATTCAAAATGCTTGCCAAACTATAGTCTACAACCAGGTAGCGCTCAGCACTCATTTCTACAGCAGTATCCCAAGATGTGTTAAGCTTCAAAACATAATTCAAAAGCAGACAATAAAAACTGGTACTACAGACATCTGGCATCTTAAAAGTCTAAACACATGGACAAACATATGTTATTCTGTTCAAGAGCATTACAAGACCCAAACACAGACATGTATAACACCTTAGGGAAGCTGTGCTACAAGCAGCTCTTCTTGTTTCTTATGGACAAAAACTGGCAGCACCGGGCTGCACTCAGTAACCAGTCACAGTAGGTGCAGCTACCAGAAGGCGCTGCCCTGGATACCTGGCCTGTCTGTGCTTCTCATTTGGGATAGGCAAGCATTCTAACCGGAGGGACACATATGTGAATTCCCCACGTAACTGACAAAGGTCTCCTGCATACCAAGTGCTGTGACGGCTTCTGAAGATGGGACAGCAACAAGAGGGCAAAGCAGAGGCAGAAGCCTGGGCAGAAAGGACAGGCTCTAGGATTGAAAGGTGCCAGGCATGGCGGAGGGGCACGCTGAGTGTGTCTGAGGAGACCCAGCAGAGACAGGCCCCAGGCACCAGGCCCCAGGCCTGAACATGTCACATGACAGGAGAAAAAACTGAATGCCCACACTGGAGCAACAAACTCATAAAATGCACCCTGCATCAGTCGTGTGCCAGCTTCACTGCCTTCAACACGCATCCTTCCCAGAGCTGTCCTTCACTCACTTGAACTGAGAAGAACACAGCATCCATCTCTGCCTGGCCCGATGAACAGGCCCTCAAGCCATTCACGGGGAACCCTGTAGGAGGAACTGAGGCATCTTTGGAGCTCGGCAGTCACTTCTGCCGCCTGGAACACCTGCTGGTGATGAAAAGCAGGCTCTGATTTGATGGGTACCAGCTGCTGAGAACAAAGCACCCACGGTAATCATGACTGCAAAATCGCTGTCTAATGAAAAGCAATACTATTCGATGGGCTGTGTGCACTTCCAGGAAACCAGAGGTCGGCTTTCCTTTTAAAAGCAAACTACGTGGATCCATCCCTTCAGCACTCGACCCGCTCCCACAAGCCTTCTTCATTTCTATA
Organism: Mus minutoides; assembly: GCA_902729485.2. Classification (NCBI taxonomy): domain Eukaryota; kingdom Metazoa; phylum Chordata; class Mammalia; order Rodentia; family Muridae; genus Mus; species Mus minutoides. The sequence goes on along the minus strand of LR752817.1, from coordinate 25,156 downwards.
GCCACTTAGAACTCTCTCACACCTGCTACAAGTCCAGGATCTTAAGCAGTCGCAAGTGCCTTGCACTGCCAAGGTGGAGGGAATCCATTTGCTAGCTGCTGCTGTAGCCTCCGGTGCCGCTTGAAGAGAAGTCAGTGTCTCCTCCCTGCCCCACCCATAACCAGTGCTCGGAAATTCGGCACAAATCTCTTGTTTCCTTCAGCTCTGGCTTTCATTTATGAGGGCTGGAAACTAATGTGATTTTTGGCTCATGTAATGAGAAAAATCTTTTTATTAAAACACACACAAACTAATTCCTTTTTCAAAGCAAACAAAATTATTTTCCATGTTGCTTTAAAAGAAAATTAAGTAGACAAAGTACCATCACAGAAGCATAGCAAACTCTGATAAAGGAAGACCGTAAGTGGGAAGGAGACACTACCGGGGGATGATGGCGTCACTGGGCGTGGGAAGAGAAGCATCTTTCTTACCAACACATTTCAAACAAGTGGGGTGGCCAGGCATAACAGAATACAGGATGCCCAGTTAAATCTAAAGTCTAATTACAAGGAATATACACTTTAAATTTATTTGCTGTTGGGCTAGGGGCAATGAATGGAGGGCACTTCATCTTGGAGTTTCTGTCCAAAGCTAGAACCTCATCTACTCATTGAGAGCAGTTACCTAGCTGATGAGAGGGGCTAGTGTCATTCCTAGGACCTCTCCATGCAAGGGATTAATCCTTGTTGGTCTGAAATCAAACTTATCCAGGCAGCCTGCAACCCTACAAATAATATATATGAGTCCGTCTCTGAGAGGTAGGCGTGTTCTCCTAATCTCTCTGAGAGTGGGCTGTAATTACTAACGTGGTCTCACAGAGCAGAATAGGGGAAGGGAAAACAGTAGCTTCACAGTGCATCAGGCCTGCGCTGCGTGTTCCCGGCGAATAACACGCAGAGCTGTCAAGGGGGAATGGAGAGCACTTCATCTTGCAGTTCCTCTCCAAAGCTAGAACCTCATCTACTCATTAAAAGAAAGAAAAAAACCCTCAGACACTGCACAGGGTGTCTGGCCACCAGACTGAGGCACTGCCACAGACAATGAAATGCTCTGTGGTGGCCGAATGGGCCCCAGAGCAGGGAGGACATGATGGAAAAACTAGTGAGCTACAACTCGTTTTTAATGGCTAGGGATATGCCCGCTATCCACTGCTCAATTCTATGCTGTGGAAGTATAAGCTGGTAACAATTACACAGAATGGATGGTGGGTGTGTGGGAACCCTCTGCACTGTTAATAATATCCTCATACATCTAAAAATTACTCAAATTAAAGTTTATTTTTTAAAAAATCAAATAGACCTACCCACCTGACATTCTTTCACTCACTTCTCGAAAAAGCAAAAGCTAATCCTGGTCAAAAAAGGAAACTTTACAACCTCCCCTTCTCCTGCCCTATAACTGCCCCAGGTTACAAGTGGACTGTGAGTTCTGGTTCTTACACAGGCACTGTGGGTTTGTCCCCAAATAAATGCCTGCCTGTCTAAGTCAAGTCAAATGTAAAGAGAGAAGAGGAGGGCAAGCAAGATGGCTCAGTAGGTAAAGGAGCCTGTGGCACAAGACTAGCAACTCCTGTAAAAGTGGAAGATGGGCCGGGCAGTGGTGGCGCACGCCTTTAATCCCAGCACTTGGGAGGCAGAGGCAGGCGGATTTCTGAGTTTGAGGCCAGCCTGGTCTACAGAGTGAGCTCCAGTACAGCCAGGGCTACAAAGAGAAACCCTGTGTCCCCCCCAAAAAGGGGGGAGAGACCAGAGTGGTGGCTCGGTGGTTAAGATCACTGACTGCTCATAGAGGACCAGGGTTCACACCCTACTACCCAAGTGGCAGCTCACAACATCTGTTAGTTTGAAGCCTTCTTCTGGCTTCTGGGAGCACTATATTCATGTGGTACACAGACATACAAGCAGGTAAAATGCTCATAGACACAAAATAATAGAACTTTTTTTTTTTTAAGTAAAAGGGAGGAAAATGACTCAAGTTGTTCTCTGGTCTCCATACATGCACCACGGAATGCTTCTAAACACAGATCATGAATGCACATGTGCATACATGCATTCACACAAAGAATAACAGCAATATAATTAAGGTAACTTAATAATAATCAAATAATTAAGTATAATTAAATGTATAGTTAGTAATAATTAAAATTTAATAATAGTATTAATAATGATCAGGGAATTTCTTCAAACTCTGCTAGCAAAATGCAGGAGGCAGGCTGATGAAAGAAGAGTGGTGTGTCTGTACTAAGGAGCACTTCTTTAAAGGGACCTGAACAAATGGGACCGTTTTCATCCAAACTACTACAGAGGGTTTTAGCACTGAAAGCTTCAGAAAAATCTCTCACCTTAGGAAAACCTTGTTGTGTGTGTGTATGTCTGTGTGTGTGTATATTTGTGTTAGGGCAAGGAGGACACACACATATACTGTGAATGTGAAAGGAAATACTCAAAAAGCCAGATCCAGTTCCAGAGTCCAGAAAAGCAATTATGCTTACAGACACTCTAGAGCAGCAGCCTGGATTACACAGACAGCATCAAGCCAGACTGGTCATAGGGAGTACTGCTGCACACAGTGCAGTGTCTGAGTAGTTAACCTGCCTCCTTGGGCACATAGCTGCCACCACTGCATATTTATACTCGCTGTTGGTTCCAGAAGGACAGGGACTCTTTGCCACTGTCTATGAAAACACAAATGCTACCTCTGTACCTAGCCTGGAATAAATTTCTAGACTACTGCAAGAGCCTATAAAAATGGCTATCCCAAATTAGTGAGGCCACTCGAAGCAGCATGGGTTACTGTGCACAAACATGGACAGTTTGGGATCTGGGTTCTTACAAGCTCAACAGACATCTGAGAACACGTGCATGAAAACACCTAGCCCTGCTACTGAGCATCCTGAATCTGAACACAGGTGCTCCCTGGCTACAGGTGCTCCCGAGCTGCAGTCCGAGGGCTTCTCCCTCTGCACACCTGCATTTGGAAGCCTGAACTTGAGCAAACAAAGCCTTCACCCACAGGTACCATGCTAAGACATCTTGGCTGAACTCCTCTTTCAGAAAGGGCAGATGCTGTGGCACACCACTGACCATACCTCAGGTGTCAGCAGAACATCAGGAGTGAGCATGGGCTTCGCAGGAGGTATCGGCCATGCGTATAACTGCAACATCCCCTTACAGAGGAAGCAAGGAAACAAGTTTGCATCCAGAGGATTTCTACAAGCTTAGATTTAGACATTTCCAAAACACCACACAAGGTCCAAAAGAGGAAAACCTCAAAGAGACATGACAAAAGCAATGGCAAGGCCTGGCTTGACTCCTGCAGCAGACAGGTATTAGCCAGACAGCTGGGGCAATGCAAAGAAGGGTTAAACACTTGAGCTGTTTGGACATGGTGGCACATGATGTTCGTAGCACTCAGGAAGCAGAGGCAGGTAGATCTGTATAAGTTCAAGACAGCCTGGAGTAAAGAGCAAGTCCCAGGACAGCCAGGGCTACACAGAGCAACTTTGTCTTACTTTTGATAACTCAGCAGCGCTCAGAAAAGAAAAGCTTTGCTCATATGGAAAATTCTTATTACTGGTTTTGCAACATTCCCATGTCTAAAATTATTATTTCAAAATAAAATGGTTTTTTTAAAGATTCACTTCGCAAATAGCATACAACAGATTCTAAAACCACACCAGCAGACCACAGGAATTTTTGTACAAAGACATCTCACAGTTACTGGGAAGGTTATGAAAACTGACATACCTCATTTTGTAAAATCTCAGACTCAAAGTAATCCTTGCAAACGAGGCCATAAAGTATGAGCGCTTCATCAAACATGACAGGAGCAGCTGTCCCAAATGCCAAGGACATGTCACACTATCATCCCAGCTACTTGTCGAGTTTTTAGCTCAGCCCAGCATTTGATGAAAATGTAACTGAGGTCGGTAGGCCAGGCTCTTCCTAGAACTCAGTCTGTTACCAAGGCCTGAGGAGCTAGTGAGAACATGGTAGTAAAGGCAACAGCAGGTTCCTTCCCAGCCCCTGAAGTTCCTGCCTTGTGCACATCAAGGAGTTTGCCCTGGCCCTTGTATGTATTACATAGCCCACAAGACAGGCAGAATCACACACTTGTTGGCCTTCTGAGAGTGCCACTCTGACTCCACAACCAGAAGATGGCTGCTGGAGATGTCATGGATTTATAGTTTGGATCTGGGATGTCGCCCAGAGGACCATTTGAAGACTTGGTCCCCAGCCCACTGTGGGCCTAGTAGAATGAAGCTGGGGTGACGGGAATATGTCCTCGAAGGAAATCCTGGGAGCTTGGCTCCTTCCTGTGTTTTTCACTTCCTGACTGCCATGAAGTACAAAGTTTCTCTGCCGTGTGCTCCACCATGATGTGCCAGAGACAACTTACCATGAGCCAAAACTTCTGAAACCATAAGCCAAAATAAACCTCTCCTCCTTATAACCTGGATAGCCCAAGTGTTTTGTCACAGTGATGGCAAGATGGCTAGTGCTTGGGTCCTCCAAGGAGAGCTGGCCAGTTACAGAAGCAGACACTGAGCACAGCTGCAGAATGCCCTTACCCACTCTAAACTGAGTGATGCCCCACTTTATTGGTAAGAAGAGGTGTTCATGGTTCCAGCGATATACCTACTTATAAACAACATGTCTTCTATGGCATTCACACTTAATGATGCTAACAAGTATATCTAAAACATAGAATTTTTAGGAAGTAAGCAACATCTAAGGAGAGCTATGTACTTCCCACACTCTGACGGCTTTTTCCCACCAAAGCCTACTCGAGTGACTGCTAGCATATTAAGCCCCTAGCACCATTCACTGGGTTTCCCTTGAGGGAGATGAGGGGTGGGAAGGAGATATTTGAAGCACTGGGAGGCTCACTCCAGATGCTCAGGATAAGTAGGGCTGCAAGCCTAAAGAGACCCTACCCACCACCTTGTAGTCACATGCCTGTCTCCCTCTTGAGTGTGTTGAAAATGCAAAGTGAGCGTGCCATTTCCCTGTTAAATGAAAATGCAAAGTGAGCATGCCATTTCCCTGCTAAAAGTCTTTCCAGGCCTCCTCAAGACTATGAAGAGGAACAGGTTATATGCTGCCTGCCCCAAGGTCATCATCCAGATCAATGCCCCCCACACACACTCATCCAGATCTGCTTGCAGACTCAGGACCACTCTATATAGTGGCTTCTGAAGGGGCCTTTTACTCCTAGTATCTGTGTATTCACACAGTCACCCTGCCTGATCACCATTCACAGTAATGGCCTAGACAGTCGTAGGACATTATAGAAATGGCAGCCTAGTCACTTCTGAGGGTATATCACAAGAGGCAGTATAGCTTCCTCCTCATTCTTGCCATGGGGAAGTCCTGGAAGTTTGTCCTGGGACGCTCAAGCAGCCATGGGGTGGTCCCCTTATAACAGTGTCCATCTGCCAGTCAAGTGAATGGAAGAGCACACAGAAGCCCTAATTGAGGCTTCCAGTGACGGGGTCCCTGACTGATACCTTGATGGTAGACCCACAAACGCCCCCCAGTCTGCCCTTCACTCTCTGCAGTCGCTAAGGTTAGGGGTATTTTGTTGCCTAGCAATAAAGAAGATAATGTAGTTGCCCTTTTTAGTTGCACAGTAAGTTCTCACTTTGGACACACACACACACACACACACACACACACACACGTTCCCTCCCTATCCCCAGTGTATATGAATATCTTTGTTTATACACACAGACATGCACACACAGTAGTTCCTTATCCATGGCTCTGGTTCCCTTGATTTGGTTACTCATGGTCAGCTGCAGTCCAAAAATAGCAAATGGAAAATTCCAGAAATAAACAGTTCATAAGTTTTAAATTGTGTGATATTGTAGTGTTATATGATGAAATAAATCCCAGACTTCCCAGGGTGTGAATTCTTCTTTTGCTATCATATTCACATTACACTGTATATAAGAAAAGTATACACTAGACAGAGCTTGATCTCATAGGATTTTTTGTTTTAGGGAGTAGGATTTTGCTGTGTAGCTCAGGCTGGCTTGAAATCAAATTCTCCTGCTTCTTGTCTGCCTTCTGCCTCCCAAGTGCGAGGATTATGGGCATGTACCACTCTGCCCAACTAGAGCTCAGTGCTATACTTGTTTTCAAGCATCTACTAGGAATGTTAGAAGTTCCATCTCATGGAAATGGAAGACTATTATTACTCTCTCTCTCTCTCTCTCTCTCTCTCACACACACACACACACACACACACACACACACACACACACATGGCTTAAAACAGGCTAGATGGTCTGTAGATTATAGCACAGTTACCCTTTACTTTATGGCTAATATCCACTTATAAATGAGTACATACCACGTTAGCATTTCTGGGTTACCTAAAAGGATTCAAGGGAGGAGGCTTGAATCTCCCTGAAAGGGGGAAATAAACAACATAGATGGATGGGGGAGGGAAGGAATAGGGTGGTGGATAGGAGGGACTAGGTAGGGCAAGGATAGAGGAGAAAGTACTGGGAGAAACAACTGAATCAGGGGGTGGGCATCTCTGGCATGAGGTAGAAACCTAGAGCAATGTAAATTCCCAAGAATCTATAAGAGTGATTCTAACTAAGACTCCTAGCAATGGGGGATATGGAGTCTAAAATGGCCATCTCCTATAACCGTGCAAGATTTCCAATGGAGGGATGGGGACACTAATCCAGCCACAAAATCTTCTACCTACAATTGTAGGAGACAGAAGGGTCAAATGACATCTCAAGAAAGCCTACAGAGTCAACTAGTCTGGGCGCATAGGGGCCCACAGAAAACTCCTAATCTGAGAGCATGCCTGGGCCTGGTCTAGGCTCTCTGCACATATGTGCCAGTTGTGTAGCTTGGTCTTCATGTGGGACTCCTAGCAGCAAGAAGCATGAGCGATCTCTGACTCAATTCCCTGCCTCTGGGACCCTTTCCCCTAACTGGGCTGCCTCGTCCAGCCTCAATAGAAGAGTTACCTAGTCTTACTGCAAGTGGACATGCCAAGGTCTGTGGACATCCATGGGAGGCCTCTCACTTTCTGAAGAGAAAGAAAGGAGGTGTCTAATGTCTCCTCTACTGGTTATTTCAAGAATGCTGGGCTGAGCACCCTTATATCAATAACGCATACTTCTAGAGGGATCTGAAAACATAAAACAGGTCAGCTAGTGGGCTCTTTATCACACTAGTCAGTGTTAATGGCTGCTTTCCAAAGAAGGCTTCACTGCCTGTCCTCACCAAGAATGTCTCAAACAGTCTATTACCTTGCATGCTTGTCAATAATCTTTTAAAATTTATTTTTAAATTACGTGTTTATGTCTGTATATGGGTATGTGCACATAAGTACGGTGCCCAAGGATCCCCTGTTGCTGGAGTTACACACAGTTGTGAGCCACCCAAAGTGGGTGTTGAGAACCGAGTTCAGGTCCTCTGGAAGAGCAGCAAGTATTCATAACCACTGAGTCTCCCTCTAAACCAAACATGATATGGATATTAACAGTTCTGAGTTTTTACCAATATAAACAAGCAAAACAATGGGAATGTTTCTAATTTGCATTTTCTGGATCTTAAACAAAATTGAACATCTTTTCAAGTCATTTTTTTTCCTTAATGTTTTTACTTTGAGTCAAGTGTAGTGACATAGGCCTTTAATCCCAGAAGTCGGGAGGCAGAGAGACAGAGAGGCAGAGAGGCAGAGAGGCAGAGAGGGAGATGGATCTCTGTGAGTTTGAGCCTGGTCTACATAGTGAGTTCCAGGACAGCCAGAGCTGCCAGAGCTGCATAGTGAAACCTTGTCTCAAAAACAAACAAAAAAAGCTTTAACTCTGAGACACCATGGAAAACCTGGAATGCATTACATTTACAGGTATGCATGGAAAAGAGACATAGTCACAGAATGTTCATATAGTCCATTCAGAAGACAATGATGCTGAAGCTGAAGTTTGAGAGTCTAACATGCTGCAGGGCTGGAAGGAAGGGAGATAAAAGAGTTCTAGTTAAAGGATGCATCTGTGCTAAGATCCTTACTGTGTTACTATCTGTATTACAGCTTGCAAGATGCTTCTATTAGGGGAAAATGGACAAAAGTTTTCGCTTTCTTATGTAGTGTTGGAGATGGAACCCAACAGTCCATGAATGGTAGGTAAGACAAGTGCTATACCACTATGTCAAACTACAGTCCTCAGCATAGTGTTCCATAAAAACTTACACAACTCTACAATTATTTCAATAAAAAAACAACTAAAAATATTGCAGTGCTGATCATGGTGGAAGACACCTGTAATCCTAAAACTTGAAATGCAGATGCAAGAGGATCAGAAACTCAAAGTCATCCTTAACTACATACTGAGTTCTAGGTCATTCTGGGCTATGACGACACTGTTCCTGGGGAGACATAAAGAAAGTCTACTACCCCCGAATGAGAAATCAACAATAAATGAAAATAATAATACCACCAAAGTCCAACTTGGTGAAACAATGAGTTTACTGAGGCTATACAGAGGGTATAGGGTCAGAGGTTACTTACAAAAGCTGAGCAACTCAAAGGCAGCTACATCACCAAAAGTTCAACCCAGCACAGGTAATGAACGATTCTTGAAAACTGAGCCCTGGAGATTTCTACACAGCTTGCAGGTGGCTCCACAGGTCAAAGGGTTTTTCAGCAGCCTGTAATTCTTATATATTGGGAGAGGAGGAAGACCCTGTGCATCTGGTAAAGCCTCAGGGACTTCCTGAGATTTGTGAGTTGTTTACTTCCTGAGTTTTAAGAACTTCTCCAAGATAGAAGGTTTCAACTTAGAAGAGATTGCTACACAAGACCCTGCCTCAAATTTCTAAAAATGCATTTTTAAAATATTTTCTATTAGTCTAATTGTTCTCTTCTAAGTTTCTTTATGACAAAGCTGAGCTTATTTTTTATATACTTAAATTTATTTTCTTTTTTTCTTATTTATTTATTATTAGAGAATTTCTTCATTTACATTTCAAGTGTTATCCCATAAGTCCCCTATACCCTCCCCCTACCCTGCTCCCCTACCTACCCACTCCCACTACTTGGCCCTGGAATTCCCCTGTACTGGGGCATATAAACATTGCTAGACCAAGGGCCTTTCTTCTCCAATAATGGCCAACTAGGCCATCTTCTAATACATATGCAGCTAGAGACATGAGCTCTAGGGGTTCTGATTAGTTCATATTGTTGTTCCATCTATAGGGTTGCAGACCCCTACAGCTCTTAGATACTCTTTCTAGCTCCTACATTGGGGACCCTGTGTTCTGCCCTATAGATGATTGTGAGCATCCACTTCTGTATTTGTCAGGGACTGAAAAAGCCTCACAGGAGACAGCTATATCAGGGTCCTTTCAGCAATATCCTGCTGGCGTATGCAGTAGTATCTGCATTTGGTGGCTGATTATGTGATAGACCACCCGGGTGGGGCACTCACTTTCATTTTAGCTCCAAACTTTGTCTCTGCACCTCCTTCCATATATGTTTTAATCCCTATTCTAGGGAGGAATGAAGTATCCACGCGTTGGTCTTTCTTGATTTTCTTGTGTTTTGGAAATTGTATCTTGGGTATTCTAGGTTTCTGGGTTATTTTCATTTTTATGTGCCTTATGTTCATGTAATTAATGAAGAGACATCCCACCCCATCTATCTTAAAATCTTTTTGTCATTCTTTTAAACACCTTTTAAAACTAACCATAACAAACCTTATAAAAGATTTAAAAAAAGTAAAAATAAAATAAACCTTTTACTTCCTATCAATCTGTGAGGGCTGCATGGCCAGCATCACCACCCCAGCTACAAAGTGGAAGCCTTAGGATCCTTTATGTTTACCTGTGAAAAGCAGAAGTTGATACTGGAACCAAGCCCCTGACTCAAACTCCACTAGAGAAGAAGAATCTCACATTTTCATGTTATTGTTGGGACATGGCCCAGGAATGGAATCATGCAAGGAGAATTCTAAGTGCTTATGAGAACATGCCAAGAAAAGAAGACAGGAGTCTTGTTGCCTCTGTTTCTTCAAAACACGGAATTGTTCTTGGAATATGGCTTCATGCTCCTCGGAGGTGTAATGGATAGGGTGAGTCAGTCTACTGCCGATTACTCCTTACTGCTTGCTGCTGTTCTTCAATTAAATATTTAACCTATGCTTTCTATGCTTTATGGAAAAACATGTCTTTGTCACGTGTAGTTTGTCCTTCTAATTGTATAACACTTGAATTCATAAGGACTTCACTCATGTGACCCTTTTTAACCCTCAGAGTATAAAGTGTTTGCAGCTTTGAATATAGCTGGCTATTGTATGAGACTTTAGTCCCTCTCGTTTACTGGTTCCATTCCCCAGGTCCCTCCAGCTCAAGAGCAGTGACAACTTATTTTTATTAGTATATTTGAATTGCATTAGATAATGGGTTTCACCATGTCATTTTCATATGTGTATAGAGTGTGCTTTCATTACCACTCCATCGCCTTCTCCAGTCCTCCATGCCTCATCCACAGGTCCCTTCTTATGCCTAAACAGTCTCTGTCCTACCATCTATTGATGGTTCTTGGTTTGGTTTGGTTTGGTTTTCTCACTAGACCTCAAACCACTACAATGTCCACAAGAAGCACACCTCCTCTGTTATATAATTTTAATTAATGCTGTTGTTTCTTTTCTTTTTCCCCCTTCAGTGTCAGAAATGGGATCCTGGGCTTTGCACATCTTGGGCAAGCACTCTACTGCTAAGCAACATCCTCAGCTCCTTAATCTTTCCAACAAATGGCAGGTTCAGTGTCCAGGGCCTTCTCCCAACTGCGGTAGCCTGCCTCCAAAATGGCCCCCAAGGGCCATCACTTTCTAACATTCAGGCCTGTATAGTCTTATCCAATACTGAATGACCTTGACCTATGCAACCAATAAGATGCGTGCATGATTTGTGATGTAGAGCCTGAAGGCATTGTGGCTTCCACCTTGTCTCTCGAGCCATGTGATGCCTCTCTGTGCAGCAACCTGAAGCTTTCTGCCAATGACCAGCCTCAAACTGTGAAGCACAGGAATAAGGTACCTGAGAAAGAAGCCTCCAGTGCCATCAAACCATCAGAGAATGGTAGCCTAGCTAAGAGCAGAGAGCTTCAATGCATCCTCACAAAACTCCCCTGCCCTGCCCAGTCCTGGAAGGCCCAAGCAAAGCCTCCCCTGAATTTCTCCATACTGGAACTGTATGAGAGTGTAGTGGCTATCTCTGCTTGTCAACTTGACTACATTTGGAATGAACTACAATCCAGAATTGGAAGACTCACCAGTGACCCTAACCTGGAGGCTTAGAGATAGAAGTTTCTGATCTGGACCTTGATATGGAGATCTTGATAGCATAGCGGCTATGGATTCCAGAAGATTAAGACAGAGAGATCTCCAAGCTCAAGATCATCTGGGATTAAAGGTGTGAGATTAAGACAGAGAGATCTCCGAGCTCAAGATCATCTGGGATTAAAGGTGTGATGGCACACACCTTTAACCTGTTAAGGGTGTGATGGCACACACCTTTAATCTGGGCTACACATTCTGCTGGAGATCATATAAGGACACTGGAAGAAGGGAGACTAGTTCTGGCTCCTTCGCCTGTTCGCCGTGTGGGACTGAGTAACTGCTAGATCCTTGGACTTCCATTCACAGCTACTACTGAACCATTGTTGGGAATTGGACTGCAGACTGTAAGTCATCAATAAATTCCTTTACTCCATAAGTTCTGTGACTCTAGAGAACCCTAACTAATACAGAGTATTGTTCTCAGTCAATACATTTAGAACTTGTTACACAGTAATAATGGCAAAGCATACCCTTATCTTTCTAGGACTTCCAGAGCTCAATGGATAATCAGTGCTTGTTAATCTGAATGAGGCCGTACCAAAATAACTTTTGACTCATCTAGATACTCTAATCTCCTGCTTTTGTGACAAAGACACTATATGTGTAACTCAGTAAGATTAGAGGTTTCGTCTGTGGCCATACACATTTTGAGAATATTTTGGATAAATAAAAGTCAAAGTAGAATTGTAGGCAGTATTTATCTTAAATGTCTTTAAAACTACTGGGGAGCCTATGTCTATTTCCTAACAAATAAGAAAAGCTGCTTTTGGTCCCCCTCCTCCAACTTTGCATTCACTTTGTTTGGTGTGGTTTCTGCCAACAGCCATGGTTTGCTGCAGCCTCCTATAAAGAGGCCCAGTACGGTTGCAGTTATTAAGGTGCACAGGTCCCAGAGGGCAATGCTTTGAGGGAATCTCAGTGTGTCTTGTGCATCTACTCAAGAGTAATGAAGAACACAAACAGGAACCTGACCATGACTTTAGTTATGAAAGAATTGGCTTTGCCAAAATTCCTGAAAGCTCTGTAGGTATCAGAGCCATGTTAATTTCCGACTTTGGATCATTATACTACAGCTGTCGGACAAGAAGCAGAAACGCCGTGTGTGAATAGTCTATGTGATAGTTTTATAAGTTTTGGACTAGTCATTTTGGTTTTGTTTTGTTTCGTTTTTTTATTTTGGAGGGTTGGTCTGTTTGTTTGTTTGTTTGTTCATTTGTTTGTTGAGACAGGGTTTCGCTGTTTAGCCCTGTCCTGTAACTCACTTGGTAGACCAGACTATTCTTGAACTCACATAGAACTGTCTGCCTCTGCTTCCCCAGTGCTGGTACTACAGGAGTGTGCCACATACCCAGCTTATAACTAGTTATTTTGAAACTTAAAAGTTTTAAAAACAAAATTCATCTTAAAGCAATAACAACAAAAATAATGGCATAAATTTAAATGTCACTAAACTCATCCTTCAAAGACTGTGGTGTCAGTTTTCCAGAATACACTTGGGAAGGCCTTTCTGACACAGCCACAGTTAAGGAAGGTGTTGAGATATGGGAGTTTCAGTTTGATTTCAAACCTCCCATTCTCTACAGACTGATGTATGTTGTGTTGTATGTGAGAGTTGAAAAGCCCGGAACATTGACAATTAGAGATGAAAGCGGATACAGAATCCCACCCAAGAGCCAAGTACCCCTTCTCACACAGTTAAGCTGTCACAGGGGGGCATGCACAGAGATGTCAATAAAAGCTGGTGGCGTGCTTCCAATCGCCTGGTACCCTAGGCAGGAAGCTTGGCAATGCACTCAGAAGGGAGATAGATTCCTGAATGAGCAGATGGAGCCTCGCACAAGTATATTCTGGAAAACTGCTACCAAAGCCCTTCGAGAGCAGGGTTAATGCCGTTTAAATTAAAGCTAGCATGGGAAACCACACTTGTAGTTGTTGGGTTGGGGAAGACCAAGAGATTCCTGAGACAATATGGCTTATTGTCGGTGCCTCCCAGAACTGCAAGTTAAGACCCTGTTGCTGAAGATACCATGCTCTTGAGACACAAGGGTTGGAGGAATTGGACTGGAAATGACCTGGAAACCTAAGGACCAACTCTCACAGTGTCTAAGGAGCTGCACACGCTGCCAAGGGAGAAAAGCAATCAGCGGTCCTACCCAGCCCTACAGACTACAGAGCACAATGGCCAGCATAGCACAGCCAGGGCTGCTGCAGTGGCACCTTAAGCTTGGAGGTAACAATGAGCCATCTAATTAAACTGAAACCCAACTCAACAGGAGAGAATTTGGGCCTAGCACTAGAAACTTAGCCAACTACCTGGATCTGAAGAGGTCACTGGTCCAAGAAGAGAACCAACTACTTCTATTTCCCTAAACCAATAATTTCTTACCATTCTAAATAGTCATCCTTATGCCCACAGATAAGTGTCAAAGAAGGTTCTTTCTGCAGAAGATGAGGAGTATTACAGAAATTACAACTGGTCAAATGCAGAGAATAAGTGAGCACGGGGTGCCCACCCTAGATGATACATCTGTAACGCAGTCCCTACACCTATGGCTCAGAAAAATCACAGAAGACAGAGCAGGAAAAAATTGTAAGAGCCAGAGGACCAGGATACCTGCTGCAAGAGAGTGTCTTTTATTCATAGCAAGGAAGCTGTACCCATGGAATCTCAACATGGCTGCCTACATAAGACTTGCATAACAACACCAGTTGTCATGCCAACATGAATGAAAGAGATTTCACAAAGTTCCACACTTAAAAGCTAAAGGCAGTCACAGCTGCTGAGAGAGGGAGAATCCGTTTCTCCATGAACAAATCCCCTGCTAGTATAAATTAAATTAGAAATTAAAATACAGTACTCATGTATGAAATTCTCAGAAGAATCAAGTTTAAGGATTGTTTTTTTTTTAAAGTAAGGCAGGTCCCTGGCACTTTCTAGAGGGTCACCCCATCTCCCATCCTCTCACCCTGAGGTTGCATATTTCCACTCATTCTACTGGCCCTGGGACTTCTTTCCTGTCTCCCCACCCCCAAACCTGATCCTTTCCCCCTCCCCCCCTGCCCTGCCTCTCCCACTCAGCTCCCTCCTCCTCTGCCTCCCTTGATTGCTTTCCTCTCCCTCCCTGGTAAGACTGAAGCATCCTCACTTGGCCCCTTCTGCTTCTTAACCTTTGAGTTCTGTGGATTGTGAAGTGTTTAAAAAAAGATAAGGGGGAGATGTTCTATGGAGGTGTGGTGAGGTATGGAGGACCAGTCACACGATGGTATAGTATAGAATAGAGTTTATTCAGGGCATGGGGAGGGGAGTTGAGGGTAGCAGAGACAGAGAAAGGCAGAGAGGGAGAGAGAGGGTAGAGGAGTAGAGGCTGGCCACAAGCACCTGGAGAGAGAAGTGGGAAGAGAATGGGGAGTGGGGGAGGAATGAGAGGAGCAAGTGGTACCTTGGTAAGATGAATTTTCATTGTGTTACACCAGTGAGATCTCGAGGTTTGTCAGCTGTAACAGCTAACATTTCTAACATAATTCCAATAAAGGTATATCCATTCATCAAACCATTAACCCTGAACTTTTAAGACGAAGCCCTATCTGCCAAGTTGCCAGACTGTAATAAAATCTTCCTAGAAGACTGAAAGTATTCAGGCCTCCCTGGTTTGTAAATGTTTCCTTTGTTAATCTAGAAAATACAAATAAGCAATATTTATGGATAAAGATATCCTCTGAGACAAACTAAATACCATCAAATATGGGAAATAGTCAACAAAATGCTGTCCTGAGGTTCCTCCCATCCCCCTTCCATGGATTCTGACCATCAATGCTGTCCTGAGGTCCCTCCCATCCCCCTTCCATGGATTCTGACCATCAATGCTGTCCTGAGTCCCTCCCATCCCCTTCCGTGGATTCTGACCATCAATGCTGTCCTGAGTCCCTCCCATCCCCTTCCATGGATTCTGACCATCAATGCTGTCCTGAGTCCCTCCCATCCCCCTTCCATGGATTCTGACCATCAATGCTGTCCTGAGGTCCCTCCCATCCCCTTCCGTCGATTCTGACCATCAATGCTGTCCTGAGGTCCCTCCCATTCCCCTTCCCTGGATTCTGACCATCTTCTTCTGACTAGGCTGCAGTCACTAATGTTTACAGCCTGCCACACACAGAACATCTAAAATGTGCATTTTGGACAACTGATAATCACTGAATCAAGGGTGAATCTGTTACATTATCCTCTCTACTTATGTGGGTTTCAGGGTTTCTATAGTACAAAGTTAGAAAGATAAGTACTCAGAAAAATTGCTATAATTAAAACAGACTAACCCTTGTGTTAAACAGAAATTATTGCACTCACTACAAGAAGCAAGAAAACTAATTCAGTCAGAGAAAGCAATTGGGCTAAGGCATCAGAGGTTGGAGTAGGCTGCTAATGGATTAGCTCATTAGTCTACTATCACCACTCACATAAACTCTGTGGTAATCAAAGCTATTTGTATCTAGATTAATCTACCAGAGTTCATGACCTTGTTTGAAAAACAGGCACACCAAATTGGAAACATTCACATTAGATGTTTATTCCCCAGACTATTATCAACCCTAAAATTCTGGATTCTTGTTTTGTCATTACAGAAATTATACTGAAAGAGGATTATCATAACATAGTAAACATTCTTATAACCAAAAGCCCCCTTAAAAGTAAGTTGCCATTTTAAATTACACATTAAAATGAAAGGCAGAAATGTCAGCCATCAACACTCATTTCTTAAGTCATGGTTACTTTTTTAAATAATAATGTAACCTGACCAAAAGAATACCATTAATACTGATTAATGCTCAAAAAAGGAGGTTCTTTTAATACCAGGAAAAGCTTTTATTTTACATTTATAAAGCTGAAGGCTTTAATTTATTTAACCTTTCCCTCAACCATTTTTCCAACCTGTCAAATACTGGCAACATTGTCAGCAGTGTGATACATGGGTACTGGGAGCTGGCCAGTGTGACTCCCGGGACTCTGGCCCAGAGGAACACAGCAAAGAGGTTGAGTGCTGATGAAGGTTCTGCAGGCAGATGCTGAGGGACTCTCTCAGCCTCACCCAGCCTTTGCAGAAAAAGGCCACACAGAGACCTGGCCACCTCCTGTGCCTTGCAGGGAAGTCAACTATTCACATGACCAAATGGCAAGAGCATGGAAACATCATGGAGTAGCTGACTCCTGGGGGTTCAAATGCCACTTGCTGGCCTGAGCAATGACAAGATGCTAGTGTTTAAACAGACCAGCTTCAAGCCGGGTATGGTGGCGCACACCTTTAATCCCAGCACTCGGGAGGCAGAGGCAGGCGGATTTCTGAGTTCAAGGTCAGCCTGGTCTACAGAGTGAGTTCCAGGACAGCCAGGGCTACAGAGAAACCCTGTCTCGAAAAAAACAAACAAACAAACAAACAAAACAGAGTGAGTTCCAGGACAGCCAGGACTACACAGAGGAACCCTGTCTAAAAAACAAACAAACAAAAACAGACCAGCTTCACTGTGAAAGGTACAAGCTGAAGAAATGTGAGCCAATGCAGCTTCAGTTAGAGCCCATCTTTCTTACCTAATAGCTATGCCGTGTGACCTGGACCTAGGCATTGACCAGGATGCCTGTGCAGGTCTGGTGTGTAGCTATGAATCCTTTAAGCTATTAGTTCTCCAATCCGACTTATTAATAGCCATGATCTGCTCTTTAACAATGCCCTCCTCCTTTGGGCATAATCACTTCATTTAAAAAAAAAAAAAAAAGCTTAATTTTAAAGTTATAAATTTCTCCAAAACAGCTCCCTAGCATTTGACTTAAAAAGAGAAAAGAAATGTGGGGAGGAATGCCAGAGCCATTACCCAGAGAGAGAAAGCTAATTAGCATTTTATGAGTAAGAAGCTCATTTTTAAAGCATGCCATTTGTTTGCAGCTTATACTCTTCCTACATTAATTATAAGCCACTAATAAGTAAAATTATTTGGATTTCAAAAGCTTTTTTAATTCTTGGAGTATTCGTATTTCATACTCTGAAGTCAAACTCAACAACTATTTTCATTCATTAATATACTTTAAATTAACAGTTAAGTTCAAGGAAAGCTAATTTATGAATCTTCTAATTATTCTTCAATTCATTAAGTAGGATGGAATTCAGCTACAGTCCGCTTGTTAAGAGCCCTAGACATGGATGGTATACCATTCTTGCTTAAAGTCTCAGACATGCTAGCAAAATATTTCTTTAAGAATATCAGTTGATGAGCCGGGCATGGTGGCACACGCCTTTAATCCCAGCACTCGGGAGGCAGAGGCAGGCGGATTTCTGAGTTCGAGGCCAGCCTGGTCTACAGAGTGAGTTCCAGGACAGCCAGGGCTATACAGAGAAACCCTGTCTTGAAAAAAACAAAAAAAACAAAAAAAAAAAAAGAATATCAGTTGATTCGTGTTTCCAGGTACCTCCTTGTTCTAAACCCCATAAGGTCAGCTAGTCCCTGGGCACATGTGAGAGTCTTCACAACGCTTTTCTGAATCCAACAGTTGGCTGGAGTTGGTTCAACTGGGAGAGGTGTTTGCACTCAAGTCTAAGTTCTAGCCCTGAACCCCATGAGAAGGGAAAGAACCAACTCCAAAACGTTGTCCTCTAATCTCCACATGCATGAAACACACATACACATACATGTATCATCATGTGAGTACATACCATCATTATTTAGTAATAAATTGCTTCTAGAAAAAGGCTACCATCTTCCTTGTTCTTTTCAATGATACCCAGCATAGTTACAGACTTCTGCAGTCTATAAAATGTTTTTTCCTCTTGTGTCCTCATTTCTTCTGCTGTGGGTCCTCACATCCTCATATTCAAGTTAAGCGCATTCCCTCTTGCTAAGGGCTCCACCAAGCAGGAACATCAGGCCTGGCTCTATTATGTTGGTGCTGTATTTTGGATCCTGAATGTCCCTTAGAAGTCCATATGTGGAAAACATAGTCCCTAGTGTATGTTGCTACCTGAAGCTGATGGAGCTTTTAGGATGTGGAACCTATGGGAAGAAGTTAGGTCACTGGGAAATGTCCTTGAAAGAGACCTTACCCTAGACTTCTTCCTCTTTCTTGGTTTCCTCTGCCTCAAACTCCCATCATGCTAAGCTACTTCACTAGAGGTCCAAAAGCAACAAACCAACTGACTATGACTGTGAGCCTAATCAACCTTTCCTCCTTATAAAGTGATTTACCCAGGTATTTTATCACAGTAATAGAATTCCAGTAACAGAGTAAGCATCTATTTTGGTCTGCTGTGAAATATCTCCTATAGGCTCATGTACTTGCATGCTCAGTCAAAGCTGGGGATAATCTTGCAGTAGAGTAGGGCCTGCTTAAGAAACTGGGTCACTGAGGGCAGGCCTTGAGGTGTCTTCGCCTGTTGCCATTTCCTGTCCTCTCTTTGCAGACACAATGGAACCAGCTGCCCGCTCTCTGCCAACATGCCTTCCTCCCCACCATAGACTATACCTCTTCTTAAAATGTAACCAAAACAAACCCTTCCTCCTTAAGCTGCTCCTCAGCAGGTATTTGGTCACAGCCCTGAGAAGAAGGTCTACAGCTGTCATAACCTGAGCATGTAGTTTACAGGTCTTTAGAAAGGTTTGCAGTGTTTTGGAGAAGAACAAGGAATGTGTTGGGAACTGAGCTAAAGACCACTTGTATTTCTGTCATACTCTGACAACAAACCTGGCTTTGCTCCGCCTCCATCCTAAGAAGTAAAGTGAGACTGACTAAAGAGAAAGGGCTTCAGAGCTGGAGAACGGCTCCACAAGAGCACTGGCTGCTCGCCCACAGTGGACCCAGATTCGATCCTCAGCCCCCACATGGTGGCTTACAGCTATCTGTAATTCCAGCTCCAGGGTACCCAAAGCCCTCTTCTATCTTCCGCAAGTACCAGGCTCACAGACAGGGTAGATACAGAAAGCTAGATGGTGGCTCTGGAGAAAAGTGATGTTCTGACTGGGAGACAGAACATCTTGTAAAAAAAAAAAAAAAATTTAAAATGCAAACAATTTGAAAGGAAAGAGTATAAACTGAAAATATTGCCAAAGGGGTTACCTATTCAAAAGGCATACAAAAGCCACCACCACTGTAGCCAGTAGCAGAACTTGGTAATATTCACGAAGCACCATTTTTACACACGTGGGATATGCCAGAGTGAGTGGATCGAGGAGGCCTGCATTGATGAGGACAGACAATGTGTAGCAGCATTGAGTTTCCTTCCAGGATGCCTGGAAAGGCCAATGTGTGCAACTGTGATGATAAAGCCTAAACTATGATAAGGACTCCATGATGCTGGAGATGACAGGACTAGGGGTTATCCACCAAGGAAATCTGTAAGCATAGGACAGAGTCAGCCCCAGAGAGAATCTATATGTACTACAGGCAGCAGAGCTTGGATAGGGAGGGTGGCTAGCTACCCAAACCCCTAGAGCTCAGAGGGTTTCATCACAAGCCCCAGATGCTAGATGGACATAGAGTAACAAGATTTGGTGTTTGTTGGCTGGATTTTAGTCTTGTTGTGATCTCTGATCTTCCTTGTTATGCCTCCCATAGATGCTCTGACACCCTGTATATTATATGTTTGGAATGTATAGTTTGTACTTGTTTAAAACAAAATGCAAGGCCTGACTTAGATTCTCAGCACTATATGGTGACAAGCAACTCTCCAGCAGGCACATGCAGTGCACACGCATAAATGCTTGCGAAACATTCATACACTGCAAAGCAAAGCAAACATATCAACAGGAGCTTACAAGGAAGAAGCTGCCTTGAGTGTCCAAAGAAACTTCGAAGCACTCTCTTAAGAGTGTTAAAAACTACAAGGACTTTTAAACTTTTAATGAATGTACTTAGTTATAGGAGATGGCCAAGACTCCATGAAACCAGAATGCTGTGGTTTAAAATGTGAATGTTCCACATAGGCCCACGGGTTTGAACATCTGATCCCCAACTGAGGGGATCCTTGTGGTGGGCCTAACTGGAAAAAGTGGATCCTTTGGAGTAGGCATAGTTTTCTGAGCTTGCCCATCTGCTATCCTTTCTTTGTTTCCGGACTCCTGCCACCATGTCTTCTTGGACCTTGGACATCATGGACAATTATCGCTTCTTAAACTGGAGCCTAACAAACCTCTTCCTTTAAGCTGCTCTTGCCAAGCACCGGTGGCAGTGTTGACAAACAACGGATACACAGCATCCCTCGCATCCTGCTCCTTAAAGCTTCACTCAAGAGGAATGGTGGTCTACATCTGTAGTCCCACTCACTCCTGGGGGCTGAGGCAGAAGGCTCATTTGGGCCTATGAGTTTAAGGACATCCTGGTAAACACATGATTCCCTATCTGATTCCCTATCCAAAAGAGAAAAGGATAAAGCATCCCAGACAGCATCATAAACTGGAGCCAGAGAGCTGCTGCCTGATTCTCTAGTCTCCGGCCCCAGCCCTGAGGCCTTTGGGCTGTGCATTGGGGATGATCATAAGGGGTTTACAATAACCCTCTCCTTGCTAGGCATAGTGGCACGCACCTGTAACCCTAGCACTCAGAACACTTAGGCAGTAGAATCCCTAGTTTGTGGGCAGCCCATACCACATACTAAAACTGTATCTCAAAAAAGCAGATAGAATAAACACTCTCTTTACCAGAATGTGTTAGACGCAAGGGATCCACACTAGTAGGAGGCAGCCAGACTGATTACACACCAACAGATGGTTTCAGCTTTGACATAAATAGCATTGCACTACATATATTCTTTAGAGATATACTTATTTTATATAATGGTATATCTACTGCATTTCCCACCATTCACTCAATTTTTAAAAATTAGTGAATATAGGCCCTTTTCTGAAAATCCAGCCCTGGCCACTGACCAGAAGCACTGCCCTTATGAGAGCCCTGCTCTCCATAAGGAATGGGATTCTCTTTCAGGTCTTTTATCTAGTCTTCTAATAGCTTTCTCCACAACGCTGACAGCGCCATCTGCTTTCATTACTACAGCGGCGTAATACATTTTGATATTTAGGAAGGCCGGGACCCTCTGTGAGATTCTTTTAAATTACATTTATCTCTTTAGCTCCATTGAAATGTATTCTAAGGGGTGGCATAAACTAAGGATCTGAAATGATTAATTTTCCATAATTGCCAACCAGTTGCCCAGTTACCACTTCCTGAGAAATCTCCATCTGCCATAAATGTATGGCGCCTGCTCTGTCACACAATGCAAACTCCTACGGTTAAGGGCACACATCCCATTCTGAAGTGCCTCTTGTCTACCCCTGTGGGCTGAGATCCTCGCTCTTGGGAACTGACATTCTAGACAACAAATTTCAAAGGTAAAATAGCCAGAAGAAACACTATTTTAGAGGTAATAAATCTGACAAGAGAATGGGGAGCAGTAGGAGAGCCTGGGGGTGAGGCACAGAGCAGCCCAGGACGAAGTGACAAAGGGAGGAAGTGGAAGGCCAGGAGGATGGGGAGGGAGACTGGGGGGAGGGAGGGGCAGGTCTGAGTTCACAGGTGTGTGAACTGAACAAATGCATAGTCCCCACACTCATAAAGGTCTGCATGTATTTAATGCTCTGCCACTGCCATCCTGAAATTCTTAATAAGCTTCCGAGGAATCTGCTTTTCACTGGTAAAGTCTCATGGAGGCCATGACATGCTCATGCACAAAGGAGACATACACAGTACAGGTGTCTGCTGTCTTCCCCTGCTGCCGGTCAGCACACAGCCTTCAGGCTGCATCACAAGCATGGGATTCCCATGGGCTCACAATACCTGGGAGCCCAGAGATGCTCAAAGTGAGTGTAGTCTAAGAGAGTCAAATCCATGACTCAGAAAGCAAGGTTGGAAGCCCTAGGGCCTCAGTTTCCCTCTGAATCACAACTGTCTTGAACACAGAAAAAGCAACAGGGCTCTAAGGCACCCAAACCCCCAAAGGCCTTTCTACTCTCGCCTATCAGTCTCAATTACTACCAGCCTTGGATGCCATGCACAGAAGGAAAACGGGGTGCCTGCAGCTCCTCTGCTGGCTCCTTTTCTTGCATTACTCCTCAGTAAATGGAGGAGGTGTTGGCAGAATATGTGTGATGAACGATGAACAAAATCAGATAAATCAATTCCTACCATTCTTGTCGAAATGAACTGTACAAGTAAAACCCCCATGCATGAACTATAAAATACAAACGGCATCATTCTGGTAATTTACATGCAAGTCAAGTGTGTTTGAAGCTGGCAGTGAACACCCTAAATGGTAAAAGCCATGCTAATCCCATCTCTGCTTTATTCTTCCTTTGCTAGAATGGCATTAATAGGAAAGGCATCATGACAAATAGTGAGGAATTCATGAAGAACGAGGTTGGCATCTTAGTGCCAGTGCCCTTACGGGCACTATCATCACCATAACCCATGCTCTCTGATCGAGGAATCTGGTTTGTTCCTTTATTCTTCATTGAATCCCAAAAAAAGACCCATCCAACCCTATCAAGGTACTGAGTTAGAACATTAACCTATCCTCATAGCCTCTCCATGTACAGCCCAGCTCTGTGATCTCCAACTTCACTTCTGACTGGAACCACCTGGGACCCCTTTCTTCCAGATGATCTGCCAACGCTGGTCCAGGTTACAGTCCAGGCAATGGGTGACTATACACCTAGTTTTGAAATGTGGAACTTAAACAGAAGCTACCAAGCACTAAGCATATGGGCCTTGCAGGTGGCCCTGTAGCAGTCAGAGAAAATGCATTGGCTTTCTACAGCCATAATCTAGTTCTTCATCCATACCAACAGTGTGTTGGTTAGTTTGTGTCAACTTGACACAAACTGAAATCATCTGGGGAGAGGGAACCTCAATTGAGAAAATGTCTCCATCAGATTAGACTGTAGGAAACTGTGGTGCGATTATAAGTAGTAGTAGTAGTAGTAGTAGTAGTAGTAGTAGTAGTAGTGATTGCTGGGGGAGGGAGCAGTCCACTGTGATTATGGCCACCCCTGGGCGGGTGGTCCTGGCCGTATAAGGTAGCTGAATGTGAGCTAGCAAGCCAGCCAATCAGCAGCATTCCTCCACAGTTCCTGCCCTGAATGCCCATCATGGTGGACTATATGCAACTATAAGCTGTAAACCAAACAAACACTTACTCCCAAGGCTGTTTCTGGTCATGGTGTTTATCGTGTTAACAATGGAAAAGAGAACAGAGCTAAGGAAGCAGGGCCAGAAGTCAAGCACTCGGGATGTCAGCCTTCGCTCTCTGAGATAAACCCTGGATGGGCAGCTAACAGGGAGGGAAGGATCACTTTGACTCACAGGCTCGTTTTAGGCCAAAGTCGTTTGGTCCCACTGCTTTGAATTGGGTGCGTGAGGCAGCAAAGCATAGCAAGGAGCATATGGCTTGTCACCTCCTGGTGGCCAGGAAGCAAGTAGAGGTGGGAAAGGAAGGGCTGGAATCCCAATATCCCATGCAATAGTATACCACCAACTTCCTTCCACCAAGCATCATCTCCTAAAGGTCTCATCCTAGCACTTACACCACAGGCAGCTAGGGAGCAGGTCTCATGCTAGCACTTACACCACAGGCAGCTAGGAAGCAGATCTTGAACACATGGAAGGGTAGCATTTTGTATCCAGCAGACCTTGGGGCGGGGGGAATTATCAAAGCAAACAGAAAGGGTGTAGGAGAAATACAGGAAGACCTAGAGGCCAGCCTACTTGGCACACTGTACTTCCAAGGAAGAAGCATGGCACACCATACTCCTAAAGTCAGAACACTGAATTCTGAAGTAGCGTGATAGCCAGTAGTGGCCCACAGATGAGTCTGCACGCTCCATATCTCCTTCACTGTTCTTCTTCCACATAGCAATCCGAGAGATGTGAGCATTTCCTATCTCATCCAAGGTAACATGCTAACCATTTAGCCAAGAAAGGAACTCAAAACAGATTAGGAACTTGGAGACAGGAGCTGATGCAGAGGCCATGGAGGGGTGCTGCTTACTGGCTTGCTTCCCCTGGCTTACTCAGCTTGCTTTTTTATAGAACCCAGCATCACCAGCCAGAGATGGAACCACTTACAATGGTCTGAGCCCTCACACATCAATCACTGATTAAGAAAACGCGGTATAGTTGTATCTTATAGAGACATCTTCTCAATCGAGGTTCCTTTCAGATAACTCTAGTATATGTGTCAAGTTGACTAATCAAGCACACCTGGCTACTTCTCACACCATTCTTCAACCAACCATGCTCACTGCAGGCTCTGTGTACCCCGCTTGCTCCCTAAGCCCAAAGAGCATCCTCTAAGAACCACCCCAATATGACTTCCATCCCACTGAAGTAGAAGTCTCTTGAAGAAAAGAAGCCCTGCCTTACTTCTCTTTCCATGATAAAGAGTCTGACATATAAAAAGCTGTCAACAAGTATTTATGAAAAGGAACCAAATGCAGGCAACTGTGCCAATTTTTATATATGCGGTTGTGGGTCAAGTATAGAGTTTAGACTCCCACTCAAAGCCAATGAAAACACTGATCTGCTCTGGAAAACATGTATTCAGAATACAAACATGAGGTTATTTGCCTTTGTTATTTCTGAAATACTTGGCCTTTGAGAGTTTTGGGTTGATTGATTAGAGAAAGTGGGAATTCCTTTCCCCCAACACACACCACTGTCAAGAGTTGCACTTTGTTCTGTTGAGCTCGAGGTAACGCCAAATGTAAATGGTTCATCTC
>LR755343.1:3604-38060 GCA_902729485.2 Mus minutoides | reverse complement strand
GTCAGTGATTAAGAGTCCACACTGCCTTTGCAGAAGACCCAAGTTCAACTCCCAACTCCAGCACCTTTGGCCTTCATAAGCACCTTCTCTCTCTCTCTCTCTCTCTCTCTCTCTCTCTCTCTCTCTCACACACACACACACACACCACCTAGATCTAGAAATGCTCATGCCAATAATCATACAAAGGAAGGAGCTCTAGGTAATCCTTGGAAATCTTTACCTTGGGTGAAATCCCGAATTTTGTTATTTAAAACATAAATTTTAAAAACCAATCTAGAAATTAGAGTAGAAAATGATCTAAAATTTATCTTGAAAGTGGGGGATTATAATCTGAGCTATCTAAATAGAAGTCAAACTGTTTATGAGAAAGGTAGATTACAGTCTGAGCATTGAAGAGTGGCAAAGTTTTAGGTAAGTGTGTGGATCATCATTGACAAATTTAGCAGCTATGTTAGCTCCTGTGTCCTCTTGACTAGGACACTGTGAAGGTAAAGTTGGAGTATGATAAACTTTAGGCTAGTAGGCGAATATATAAGGCTGCATGGTGCAATTTAAAGAGTTATTTATTTATGTATATGAGTGCTCTCTCTGTATATAGAGCCTGCATGCCAGAAGAGGGCATCCCATTTTTGATGGTTGAGACCCACCATGTGGTTGCTGAGATTTGAACTCAGGATCTTTGGACTCAGAAACGCAGGCCAGTACTCTTAACTGCTGAGCCATCTCTCCAGCGCCCTTTAAAAACTTATTTTAATTTTGTAAGTGTTTTATCTGTGCACCGTGTGTGTGTGTGTGTGTGTGTGGTGCCTGCAGAGGACAGAAGAGGGTATTGGATCCCCTAGAATTGGAGTTACAGACAGTTATGGGCTGCTATGTGATTCCTGGGAATCGAACCTAAGTCATTTGGAAGAGCAGCCAGTGATTGTAACTGCTGAGCCATCTCTCCAGCCCAGAAGAGGACAATTTAACACAAAGCCAGGCTGTTTAAGTTTGCAGGAAACTTTTTGAATTCACATGTTCTCATGTACTTAAGAATTTCGGTTGAGGAAAGTGTAATTGATATTTGAGCTGAGAGTCCTCCGACCCTCTTTTCTGCTGAAGAGTTCAGGATGGCTACATACTCCCTGCCTACATTAGAAAGGGATTCCTAACCAATGACTTGAGGGTTGTAGGTGGTACAGGGAGGCAGAGGGTATGCAAACTACCTAAAATCGCCTAAAACATTTTAATGTGGTACCAGTTGAAATTGTTCTGGATAAAGTGGGTGGATGTAGTACTGTATGATAGAACTTTCTGTGATAATGAAAATGTTCTGTCCACCCTGTTCAATGCCAGAGTCACTATCCACATTAATTTAACTTTAATTGACTTAGTTCACCTCTTAGGTCCGTTAGCCCTTTAGAGATTTTGGCAAAGACCATAGACCTGTGCACTCATTACTGAATTCAAGGTTAAAACTAAATCAGTTAAAGTTAAAGATGCTGTAAGACCCTGAGGGCAGAGGAGCAGCTCCTGCACGCATGCATACACACACACACACACACACACACACACAGCCAGAGACCGCTTGGATTCCAGTCATCACGCCTATGGAGACTTGACAGTGCTGTGATCAGGCATCTGGTACAAGTCACTTCCAGAATGGCTGTTATGATGTCAGGTTATAAAACTCTGGGATGAGGGGAAGAAGAGGAGGAGGACATTGCAAAGTCAAATCGGGGATCTAGTTATGGTTACTGTGGGGTCCATGACAGAGCTGGACACCAGTTTTGAGAGTGAGGACAAAAATGGCAAGCAATGTGACCTCAAAATCTCTGAGGGGCGGAGCTGAATCTCTCTGCCTGTCTTTTGACAGGTGGCAGGCTTGGTCCTAGACTATGAGATGAACTTGGGCTTATGACGATAGTTGGTGAGGCCAGAGACTAGGTGAGAGGGAACCCAGAAGTATGGAAGGCTTGCTTGTCCCGTCCTCATTCCACCACGGTTGGCTATCACTACATGCTTAAAGAGGGATGGCCATTTAAATGCATGCTCCTCAAACTGCTTAGCTGAGAAATTATTTTTCCAGTTTTACACAAAACATGGTATGAGTAACAAAATAGAAGGTTTGCTATCATGTGGGATAAAGGGGTGAATGGAGAATATAGAGCCACACCCAGTCCACTTTTAGGCAGCCTTTGAGGAACCTTGTCGGAGCTTTGCCCACAGCTAGAAAAGTGTCTAACAGAGGGCCCCATCTCTGCTCTGACTCACCATCCAGGTTAGTGCACCTAGGGGAGAGATGATGAACAGAGAAAAACATCTCTTGTGGAAGCAAGGAGAGCTGGGAAGGGCAGTAGGTGGAAAGGCTACATCAGCATAGAAGTTTTGTTGTTGACAGGGGAACCAGTGGTGTGTAAACTGCTCTTATCTTAGCAAGTCCAGGGATGCCTAGTCTTGACACAGACATTTGTTTTTCCTGACCTTCACAGTTAAAGAAAAAAAAATGGTCCCCTGTGTTCACAGGATCTGAATCTTGGATTCAACCAATTGCATAGAGAAAATAATCTTATTGTGTCTGGGAAGATAGCTTGGTCAGTAAAGCACTTGCAAGCATGAAGACCTGAGTTCAATCCCCACAACCTACATAAAACTGCCAGCATTGGGGGTCTTGTTTATAATCCCAGCACTGGAGGGATGGAGACAGAAGGAGCCCGGGTACTTGCTGGCCAGCCAGGCTTTAGTTGAGTCAGTGAAATCCAGAGTCTGTCTAAAAAAATAAGCTAAAGAGAAAGATACTTGATCTGTCACCCCCGCATAAATGCATATGCACAGACACCTGCACAGACACATGAACATGTATTTATGAATACGCCACTTAGTTAATAATAGGTTTCTCTGCCAAGATAATAAGCCAATTCAAGCCGAGTCAAGAATATAAAGGCAGGATTGCTGAGAGTTGGCTCGCAGGAGTGTTCACCGATCTCATAGGAGCAGGTCAGTAGAGTCTTGCACTGGGGCTAAAGCAAGGAGATTTTATAGAGGACAGGCAAGGAATGATGACGTGTCACCTAGGAGGTGGGATTATGACCATATATGGTCAAAACTGAGGCCCTGGTACTCTTGGATGGGAAAATTGGCCATGTATTCATCACTTTCAGACTTTTAACCTTGTCATTTTATAAAAGAGTTTTTAACATGTTTGGGTATGGAAAAGTATTCTAGAACCGGTTCCTTAGATATGTAATGATTACTAAAATTTGAAAAAAGCCTCCAAGTTGACTATGGGGAAGGAAAAAATTATTTTCTCCAGTGCATGTTCTTCTGCTTATGCTCATGAGATATCCCATGCAAAAATAATAATAGGTTTGGGAAAAATTGTATTATCTTTCTAGTATGTTCTTGACAAACAAATATTTCATTTAAGACTTTGTTTGTATCTAACTTACACTAGCCCAGGTTTAAATAGAAAGAGATTTCCCCACCTCCGACCCCTGCTTGACTGCATGTATGCCTATATAACAGGGAGGGAGGCTGTTGTATAACAAAATACAGGAAGATGCCATACATGTTTACTCACCCCAGATAAGGAGCCCACAATAGAGCAAAGATACCACAAAATACCACCAAAGTCCAGCTTGGTAAATCATGAGCTTTATTTGGGTTATTTATAGGAATATGGGTAAGGGTTTGCTTACAAGAGCAGAAATAATTCAAATAGTTACATCACCAAAGCCTATCCATCATAGATGATAGTTCATAAAACTGGGAACCTGGAGACAATACACAGCCTGCAGGCACCTCAGCAGTTTGGAGAGTGTCTTTTTCCAGGCGCCTCTGTTAGTCTACACTTCTCCTAGGCTGATTCTAGGCAGCACAGCTGGCTTCTGCTCTTCCTAGGCTCATGGTCTGGTTCAGAGTCTTCTTCACAGCTGTGCTCCTCTCAGAATCTTCTTTGTGGCTTGGCTTCACTCAGCTAAACAGCACTCTCAGCTTTTATTGCTTACTCTGGCAGGGAGGGGGTTAGTAAGTCTGGTCAATTTCAGTAACTTCCTGAATCTGTTTTGAGTTGTTTACCCTTCCTTTAAGGAGCTTCCTACAGAATAAAATGTTTCAATCTAGGAGGAAACTGTTACACAACAGAATCCTGAGGTTAAAATTTGTTGTTACTGTTTTTGTTTGTTTGTTTGTTTCACTTTCCATCACATATATTAAAGTTTGCTTTTTGGCTAGTCTGGTCAGCCTGTGGTGGCAAGATGTCCTTATCTCCACCTCCCCCAAGCTAGGATTACAAGTGGGCCAACATGCCTGCCTGGCTTTTTTTTTTTTCCTTGTTCTGTCCAACCCCGCTCGCTCCGCTCGACCCCGCTCGCTCCGGCCAGCTCTGCTCGCTCCAGCCAGCCCCACTCGCTCCGGCCACCCCCGTACAGCCCCGCTCACTCCAGCTGGCCCTGCTCACTCTGATTGGCTCCACTCGCTCCGGACAGCCCCGCGCTCCGGACAGCCCCGCTTGCTCCGGTTGGTCTCTCCAGTCCAAGGATTCATTTCTTATTATTCTTCATAAGTACGCTGTAGCTGACTTCAGACGCACCAGAGGAGGGCGTCAGATCTCATTACGGGTGGTTGTAAGCCACCATGTGGTTGCTGGGATTTGAACTCATCACCTTCGGAAGAGCAGTCGGGTGCTCTTACCCGCTGAGCCATCTCACCAGCCCCCTGCCTGGCTTTTTTAAGTTTTTGAGGTCTAACTTTTAGCTCTTATGCATGTCATATGATCACTTTATCAGCTGAACCATCACCTCCTCGGCCTAATTACCCTATCTTTTCAAACCCTCTATGGCTGCTCTAAAGTAATGGATACTTCCAAATTAATTTTAAGGACAGAAGATAGGTAGGCCCCATCCCCTTACATGTGTCTACTTAGGTAATTGTGGCAGAAATCGAGATAACATACCTGGATTAGAACAGGTTAGGCTCACCATCTGGCCACTGACAACACTGCTGTTTTATTATGTGTTGTATATCACTAAGGTTCTGAAGATACTTCTGATATTTCTCCACCAAAGAAATAAGCCAATTCAGTCAAATTAAATATAAAAAAGGCTGGTTTATCTGGAAATGGGTTCCAGGAGAGTTCACCAGACTCAGGGGACCAGAAGGAAAAAATCCTAGGCAGACTACGGCATGGAAGTTTTTTATAGATTGTAGTCAAAAGAAAATGTGTCTGCCACACATTGGGCTTGTGTGTGTCCTGTGTTCGGAGGGGATGGTGACTTCAGGTGGAAGAGGTTCGGACAGGAATGTCAGGAATGCAGGATGGACTATTTTGACTTTTCTGTTTGGGAGGTTTCTGAGCGGGTGGGGCTGGAGAGAGAGGGAGGCATGGAATTTTCTGGACCATGTTGAGGAGGGTGCAAGTGGGGAACTCCAACTGGACATCCCTACCTTTTTGGATGTATGGGTGCCTATTCATGTCTGGCTACTTCCTGGGTGAGGGGGTCAAGAGTTGGTGGACTAGTGCTCAGCTGGAAGTTTGGGTGAAGAAACATCTGGTTGACCATGACCTGGGAAACCTTGAGACTGTTTCTGGAGAAGGCAGAGGAGGCAGGGGGTAAAAACAAAACAAAACAAAACAAAACAAGAAAGCAAATAAGAATGAGGAGTACTATAATTGGAAAGGGGGGACTGCCACCAATTGAGGAAGGAAGGTCCATGGTTTGGCCCTTCTAGCCCCTCATTGGGACTTTCTGGAGAACGGGAGGGTGGAACGCCCCAGTTGTTGTACAGACCATCTATCTTGGCTAGGTGGCTTCTTAGTTTGAAGAGGTGGTACCAACACTGGTGTCCCAGTAGTTTGTCACAGTGAAGGGTCCTTTCCACTAGTGCTCTAGAGACTTGGGAGATAGCTGCTTGAGGAGTACTTGGTCCCCCAGGGAGAGTGGGTCAGACTCAGGAACAGCTGGTTCTCTGGCTTGGGAGCAGGCAGGTAGCTGTCATCATGCAGAGAAGAGACCATGGGAAGGAGGTAGAGTAGGTGCTAGGCCAGCAAGGGGTTTGGGTCAGGAGATGATGCTGAGGAGGAATGCCCTCCCATATAGGAGTTCCAATGGACTTAAACCTGTAGGAGAGTGAGGGTTTCCCCAAGGCAGGTGAGG
This sequence comes from Mus minutoides, assembly GCA_902729485.2. Classification (NCBI taxonomy): domain Eukaryota; kingdom Metazoa; phylum Chordata; class Mammalia; order Rodentia; family Muridae; genus Mus; species Mus minutoides. The sequence goes on along the minus strand of LR755343.1, from coordinate 31,926 downwards.
GCAATGGGGAGGAGGGAGGGCCAAGATAAGCTGAGCTCCAGAGAGAGCTTAGTAGGCTGCTGTTTGATGAGTCTGTTAAGAGGTGGTGGGGCAAGTGGAGCCTGGGTGGACCAGGGCAGTGCTCAATAAGAGAGCATCCAGCAGTAAAGAGAAGTGACTGAGGACTGTGGGTGAGGGACCCTGTGTGTGTGTGTGTGTGTGTGTGTGTGTGTGTGTATGTGTGTGTGTTGTCTCTCTGACTGCCTGGATTAGCTGTAATAGCAAAATTGGGGATCCAATATCTGAAGAACCCCCAGGCCCCAAAATAAAAGAATCTGTTCTGCCGTGGTGGGGGCTGCAAGTCCCGCAAGGCTTGGACTCAGTCACAGGTGAGGGTCTTGGACCCTGGGCTGAGTCCGACACCCAAGTACACTATAGCTGGAGAGCAAGCTGAGGTGAAGGAAAGGCTGGTAAACCAGGGAACCAAGATAGTTCAGGAGTGAAGCAGTGCTTTGCTGGGAAGGAGACAGGGTAGGGATACACAGTATAATGTCATCTACATTATAAAGGAGTGTGTTGGGATTAAGGTGTACAAGGAAAGGTCCCAAGACAAAACTTGTTCAAAAATGTGAGGATTGTCCTGGAAGCCTTGAGGGACACCTGTCCGTCCATGTGAACTATCTCAAAGTCCGTGTATCAGGGTCCTCCTCCCAAGTGAAGGAAAAAACAAAATACAAGTCAGGGTGTAGGGGACAGTAAACGTGTCCGTCGGGTCCAGGATGGTACCGTGGGAAGTTGTGGGAGGAATGTTAGAAAGAAGGGTATAAAGCTTGGTACCAACGGGGTGGGGTTAATGAGGTGGAGGTTCTGTACTAAGCAGTAAGCACCAGAGCACCAGGAGAATAGGACTGTTGCAAGGTGAGTCAGTTGAATTAGGAGTCCCTGAGGTAAGAGGCAGGTAACGATAGGCTTGAGATTGTTACGGCAGTGGGTTTCAAAGATGGGAAACAGGTCTGGAGGGGAAAGAAGAGGGGTCCTTAAGGTGGATGAGGACCAGCTGGTGGTGGATAGCAATTTCTGGTGTGGAGATAGCCCACACTTGGGGGTAGGAGCAGATTCTGTAGGATATGGCCAGAGAAGTCTAGGGTAGGGAATCTGTGAGGCAACTAGAGAAAGAAGATGGGAGTCAGGGCAGTTATGGAGGTCAGAGAGCGGGTGGCTCTAAAGCGACTGAGGATATCACGGCCAAATAAAGGAACTGGGCAGACCAGCATGACCAGAACAGAGCCTGAGAAGAATTGTCCTGCAAGAATGCAGGAGAGCGGCAGGGTCTTAGGTGGAAAGGAGGAAGTTCCATCCATCCCCGTGACAGAAATTGGTGATGAGACCGTGGGACGGAGTGTGAATAGAATGTAGCCCCTGTGTCCATCAGGAGTGAAGTGGACTTACCTGCTACCTGCAGCATTACCCTGGGCTTGGCAAGGGTGATGGAAGTTCCAAAGTCCGAGAGCCATCAGTTCTCTGTCAGGCCAAGAAACGCAAAGGTTGGAAGGGTCTGCGGTGCCTGTGCTAGTGGGGCTGGGCCTGCGGGACTGGGCACAGAAGACGAACCCGTATGGGGCATTCTGGCTTCCAGTGGAGATGGAGGCTGTGGTGGTGAGGAAGAAGAGGGCAGTGAGAAAAGAGAGGAGGAAGGAGGTGGGTAACGGGGAAGAGGCTGGCCCTTGGCCTATATGGAAGGGGGAAGGAGTCGGGGCGGGGGAAGGAAGGACTAGGTTAAGAGAAAAGGGCTGGCCACTAGGTGAAGCACTCAGTGGTGTGGCAAATGAAGCAGGTGGGAATGGGAAAGGGGGACCCAATGACTCAGGCAGCTCAGTCATGGCAGACGACTCAGGGTTCAAGTCTCCCCCAATAAAAGGCCATTTTGGGGTGCTGTAACCATGGCCAACAAGAATTGGGCTGTTGAGCATTGACTACAGAAGGAGGGGCAGGAGTGCAGTTCCCAAAAAGCCTGAACTTTAGGGAGCTCAGTCCACTTGCCTATAAACCGGCAGAAAATCCGAAGGTCATAGAGAATGTTAAAGTCTAGAGTGCCTCCTGGTGGCCATTTATATTGGTTACTTAGCGTGTTCTGAGGCCAGGCCACAGAGCAAAGGAGAACCAGGCATTTGGGACACAAGTTCCAAGACAAACTCGATTTGGATACAATTTGCAGTAGATAGCCTAAGAGCCTCTGGGGTTCGATTTTAGACCTGGAAGTGCTTATCTTCCCAGCCTTTTCCAGAACCTGGGGTCAAAGGGGTCTAGGGGTTAGCTTCAGATCAGATGTCTCTGTATGAAAAGAAACTACCCAGAAGGCTACCCAGAAGAAAGACCTAGCCTTTGTTCTGGAATGGGCTAGCCCTGGTGAGGCTGTAACTTGGCAGAGAGCCCATGCTGATGTCCCGGACCCAGAGAATTAGGCAGCAGCTGGGAACAGGTAACTCACCCAGTCCAAAGTTGATCCAAAGATAAGGGGGAGAGAAGCAGTCAGTTCCCATGTGGCCAGAAAGGACACAGGCCACAGGGCTAGGGGCGCAACTCCTTCAGAGTTCTTAGCACCAAGGTGATATAGGTTTTCTCCTCTGAAGAAATAAGCCAGTTCAACTGAATTAGAAGAGACTATAGCATGGAAGGTTTTTGTTTGTTTTGTTTTTTTGGGGGGGGGAGGGGATTGCATTTTTTAAAAACATTTTTATTTATTTAGATTTCAAACGTTGTTCCCCTTTCTTGTCCCCCCTCCACAAGCCCCCCACTCCATCCCCTTATGCATCACCTCTAAGAGTGTGTTTCCCCCACCCCCACCTCACCAGTGCCTCTAGTATGCCCCTTCTCTGGGTCATCAAGCCTCTCACAGGACCAAACACAGCCCCTCCCACTGAGGCCCCTCCCACTGAGGCCCCTCCCACCGAGGCCCCTCCCACTGAGGCCCCTCCCACTGAGGCCCCTCCCACTGAGGCCCCTCCCACTGAGGCCCCTCCCACTGAGGCCCCTCCCACTGAGGCCAGACAAGGACCAAACACAGCCCCTCCCACTGAGGCCAGACAAGGCAGTCCTCTGCTACATATGTAGTGGGAGCCACAGACCAGCCCATGTACGATCTTTGGCTGGTGGCTTAGTCCCTGGGAGCTCTGAGGGGTCCAATTAGTTGATAACTATTCTTCTTCCTATGGGGTTGCAATCCCCTTCAGCTCCTTCAGTCCTTCCCCTAACTTCCATTGGGTTCCCTGAGCTCAGTTCAATGGTTGGCTATGAGTATCTGCATCTGTCTCAGTCAGGTGCTGGCAGAGCCTCCCAGAGGACAGCCATGCCAGACTCCTGTCTGCAAGCACATCTTGGCATCAGCAATAGTGTTGGGGGTTGGTATCTATGCCTGGGATGGATTCCAAGGTGGGGTAGTCTCTGTATGGCCTTTCCTTCAATCTCTGCTCCAATTTTTGTCCCTGCATTTTATTTAAACAGGAGCAATTCTGGGTTAAAAATTTTAAGATGGGCAAGTGGCCCCATCCCTCATGGGGGCCATGTCTACCTACTGGAGGCGGTCTCTTCAGGTTCTACCCCCTCTCTGTTGGGTATTTCGGCTAATGTCATCCCTGTTAGGTCCTGGGAGCCTCCCACATCCCTGGTGTCTGGGACTTTCTAGAGATTCTCCCCACCTCCACCTCACACTGCTGCATATTTCTATTCATTCTCCTGGCCTCTGGGCTTCTCTCCTGTCTCCCCTCATACCTGATCCTGCCTCCCTTTATTTCCCTCACCTTCCCTTCTCTCACCCAGGTTCCTCCATCCCTCTGCCTTCCAAGATCATTTTGTTCCCCCTTCTAAGTGGGACTGAAGCATCCACACTTGGGCCTTCCTTCTTGTTCAGCTTCATATGGATATTCTGAGCTTTTGGGTTGATATCCACTTATCAGTGACTGCATACCATGTGTGTTCTTTCAGGAGGGTTGCCTCACTCAGGATGATACTTTATGGTTCTATCCATTTGCCTGCAAAATTCATGATGCCCTCACTTTTAATCGCTGAGTAGTATTCCATTGTGTAAATGAACCACATTTTCTGTATCCATTCTTCCATTGAGGGACATGTGGGTTGCTTCCAGCTTCTGGCTATTATAAATAAGGCTGCTATGAACATAATGGAGCATGTGTCCTTGTGATATGGTGCAACATCTTTTGGGTATATGCCCAGGAGTGGTGCAGCTGGGTCTTCAGGTAGAACTATTTCCAATTTTCTGAGGAACCACGAGACTGATTTCCAAAGGGGTTGTACCAGCTTGCAATCCCACCAGCAGTGGAGGAATGTTCCTCTTTCTCCACATTCTTGCCAGCATGTGCTATCACCTGAATTTTTTATCTTAGCCATTCTAATTGGTGTAAAGTGAAATCTCAGGGTTGTTTTGATTTGCATTTCCCTGATGACTAAGGAAGTTGAACATTTCATTAAGTGCCTCTCAGCCATTGGAGATTGGTGAAGGAATATGATCTGTCTGCCGAATGCTGGGCTTGTGAGGGGGGGCAGCTGAGGGGAGTTGGGTGGCTGTTGACTTCAGGTGAGAGGGGGTTTGGGACAGCTGTCAGGAATGTAGGACTGGACTTTTTGGTGCCTTTTCTGTTTGGGAGGTTTTCTGAGTAGGCGGGATTGGAGAGAGAGAGGAATGGAATTTGCTGGTGGCAAATTCCATGTGGGGGAGGGGGCAAGCCCAGGACTCCAAGGGAACAACTTCCACCCTCTAGAAGGACAGGAGGTTGGTTGAAAGGGGGGGGGGAATGGGTGGGTAATGCTACAGCAGGCATTTAAAGATTCACAGAGCAAAGAGGACCTTGGGTTTGTGTAAAGAAACATTCTACCCAGTAGGAAGTTGACATTATACCTTCATCAGTCCACTGGGAGCTTGAAGTTTAGGTGATAAACTGGATCACAGTACCAAAGGACAGACCTGGACAGAGAGAAGTACTTGGGATATCCTGGTAGTGGTATTGTGGCCCAGTTCCAATGTGTAGATGTCTCATGGATAGTTGTTGATCCTGTCCAATGTTCATCAAGTATGCATCACTATCTAGACAGTCTCCATCGTAAACCATGGCGTTCACTCCAGCTCTGTAGGATTTGCCAGACGCTTATCTTTGGTGACTCCACTCTTATTACAGATCATGAGTCCTAGGCTTCCCATCTTGGAGGTCTTGTTTCCATAAGTCTGTAATATGAACCACGTAACTGTTTTGAACAGAATTCCCCAGTGACTCTTATTAGACAAGTTGAGACAGGCTTTTGTTCCCCAAGTTGCAGAGCACCTAAAATCTTAACATGCTAGTCCTAAGGCCCCACCTGCAGAGCTTCAGTCAATGGCTCTCCTCGAACCTATGAATCCTTTTAGCCAGCAAGTCTTACACCACTGGTGTTGTGTTTTACAAACAAACAAACAAATAGAAAGAAGAGAAGAGAAAAGAAAAGGAAAGAAAGAGAGGAGCCAAGGGTATGTTTTGTAGAACTTCAGTATGGTGAGGTGGGAGGGTGCTGTGGCCCGCCCATGCTGAGGCATCCTTTCCCCTGAGGTAATGACAGGTATAGTATAGAATAGACTTTATTTTGGGCATGGGAAAGGGAGTTGAGAAGGGAGTAGAGGGACAGAGAGGGAAAGGCCAGCCAAGAACACGTGGTGAAAGGGGGGAGGGAAAATGAGAGAGGGAGAAGAACTCAGGGACAGAAGAGAGTCAGAGTAATCAAGGAGGGGGCAAACAGCCCCTTTTATAGTAAGCCAGGACTACCTAGCTGTTGCCAGGTAACTGCTGAGTGGAGCCTAGAAGGAATGTTATCAACAAGCAAGTTTGGGTACATCAGATACTCCCCAGCATGTGGTGCTACAAAACTCTCACCTAAAAAGTCAAGTTATTTGCACACGATCTGAAAGTACAACCATTTTCAATCACCCCAGATGATGAATCTGGGACCAAATCACTCTTCCTATTAATGACTTCTCCCCCATGTTTGAGGATAGCTTTGACCTTGAGTAAGGAAGTTCAGCATCTAGAATGATTATACACAGTCTCGACACAGAGATGGAGGAATTGCAGATGAGATCAGAGGAAGTGTCGGCCAGTTCAGACTTCTGCCTTGTTTAGGCTGCTAATGTAGAATTGGTCCCAGAATAAGGAACACATTTTGATGATGTGTTTTAACTTAGCAGTGACACACTTCAAATTAAGGGACAAGGAGGCCACTGAAGCTATTAAAGGATGTTGGTGATGACCCTAATGCACAAGCGAATACTGGTACACAAGAGACTTCTGGTTTGGGGTTTTAAAACAAATTTAATCAGCAAATGAGGTTCAGATACCTGGTTAATTAGCAGACTTGATTTCTAATCAAATGTTTTAGTCATAAAGCCTATAACATTTTCTTCCTGGGAAAGTCACATGTTTAAAAGCAGAATTCCATAGTGAGCCCTGTAGGCTCATCACTCAGCTTTCATAATTATTAGCTCACAGCCTCCTTGTTTATACCAAATCTCCCCAGCTCCTCTGGATCTTACTGAGATCTAATGTTGTATTTGGGGTTTTGAATGAGAATGGCCCCTATACTCTCGTATGTTTGAATTCTTGGTCCTCAGGTAATGGAACTGTTTGGGAAAGATTAGGAGGAGTGACCTTGTTGGAGAAGGTATGTCACTGAGGGTGGGCTTTGAGGTTCCCACACCAGGTCCAGTCTCAGTCCAGTCTCAGTCTCTCCTTTCCCCCCCCCCCGCCCCGCCCCATTCCCCCCTCCCTGCCTATTACCTGTGGATCAGTGTGTAAAGCTTTTAGCTTTTTCTCTAGCGCCACACCCATCTGCTTCCGAATATGGACTAACCCTCTGAAACCATAAGTAAGCTCCCAGCTGATTGCTTTCTTTTATAAGTCAGGGTGTGCAGGAGTGCCTGTCTTTGTGTGTTTACAAACTAGACATTGATGTTAGGTGTCTTCTTCTTCTTCTTCTTCTTCTTCTTCTTCTTCTTCTTCTTCTTCTTCTTCTTCTTCTTCTTTCATTTAAGTTTCATTGCATTATGATGATAAATGATACATAATTTCAATTTATCTGAATTTGTTAACATTTAAAAACATATTTTGAGTAAATAGACTTACATCACATTCTTCTTTCCCTTTTGTACCCCAACTCCTCCCGGAGAGTCCCCTTCAAAACCTGCAATACCTTTCGGTTTTTATCATATTCTTTAAAATTTATAAAATATTGTAACAATAAAAATGAGTATTATAAAAGTTGTTTGGTCACTGATAAGTGGATATTATCCTAGAAACTTAGAATACCCAAGATACAATTTGCAAAACACAAGAAAATCAAGAAGAGGGAAGACCAACATGTGGATACTTCATTCCTCCTTAGAATAGGGAACAAAACACCCATGGAAGGAGTTGTAGAGACAAAGTTTGGAGCTAAGATGAAAGGATGGACCATCCAGAGACTACCCCACCCGGGGATCCATCCCATAATCAGCCACCAAACCCAGACACTATTGAATATACCAGCAAGATTTTGCTTAAAGGACCCTGATATAGCTGTCTCGAGTGAGGCTATGCCAGTGCCTGGCTAATACAGAAGTGGATGCTCACAGTCATCTATAGGATGGAACACAGGGCCCCCAATGGAGGAGCTAGAGAAAGTACCCAAGGAGCTGAAGGGGTCTGCAACCCTGTAGGTGGAACAACAATATGAACTAACCAGTACCCCCAGAGCTTGTGTCTCTAGCTGCATATGTAGCAGAAGATGGCCTAGTCCGCCATCACTGGGAAGTGAGGCCCCTTAGTATTGCAAACTTTATATGCCCCAGTACAGGGGAATGTCAAGGCCAAGAAGGTAGGGGAGCAGGGCGGGGGGAGGGCATAGGGAACTTTTGGGATAGCATTTGAAATGTAAATAAAAAAAAATATCTAAAAGAAAGAAAGAAAGAAAGAAAGAAAGAAAGAAAGAAAGAAAGAAAGAAAGGGAAGAAAGCAAAGAAAGCCATGCTAAAGGTGGCTAACAAGAATTCAAGAACACTTCTAACACAATAGAGCTGTTATGGTCCTCACAGCAATCCAGAGACAAAAATAACTACCACATGCTCTAGTTACACACACCCAAGGTGAGGAGACAAGCTAGAATTCAATACTAAAACTTTTTCTTGAGTTCTTTCATGCCACTGAAAAATAATATTTATAAAGCCTCCCTGGGTGTGATGGTGCATGCCTTTAATCCCAGCACTCAAGAGGCAAAGACAGGCATGTATGTCTGAGCCACAGCCCAGCCTGCTCTACAGAGCAAGTTCCGGGATAGTCCACCAGGATTACACAGGAAAACCCTGTCTTGAAAAACCAAAACCAACCAAACAAATAAAAAGTAAACATTTCAGTCTGCACATTAGTGATGCCCAGGTCTGCCTTTTATTTGTTCATTTTTTGAGAGCAAGAGGGTGGGATGGGGTGAGGAATGTGTGGTTTTTGCCACACTGGAGATAGATCCAACAGGCCTCCTGTGTGTTAGGCAATCATGTTTGCACCAAGTTTTATTTCTGACCCTCTCCTATCCTTTTTAAATTAAGACAGTTGAATTAAAAAAAAAAAAGAAAGAAATTAAATGGAAAGGAAAGGACATGGCTGCTTGTAGGTATGGTAGAGGAGAACGTTTATTATAGATAGAAGCAAGACATAGCCAGAAGCAGTATCTGGGAAAGCCCAGAGTGGTCATGACACTGGACCATGTGGGAAAAGGGGGAGGAGGAGAAGGGTGAGAGAGGATCCAAGCACAGCACCCACGGGGCCAAAGGAACAAAGGGATCAAAAGAGGAACAGAGAGGGGGTAATAAAAATATCTACGCTATATAGGGAAGATCCTATGGAGGAAGGGCAGCCCAACCCCTGGGCTCAAAAGTTCAGGGAACAGGTGTGCCAGCTGTACCCTGTAGCAGGCAGGGAAAAACAAAAAGAAAAGAAAAAGAAAAAAAAGTTGTTTGATATAAAACAACAATCAGTTGAACAGTCTTATGTAGATGTTTGTCTATAGCAATACTGAAAATACATATGTTTTTCCTCAATATAACTTTTAAATAACTCCAATTATATTAACTGAATAATATTTTAAAAAAATATATCATTATTAGTTTTTTAAATGAACATAAATAGATAAAGTCTTTTTGTTTCGTTTTTAGTAGAGTTTAAAATCTTGGCTCTTACTGTGGTACAAACACAAAATAAGAAAAGTTTTTGGAGCCGGGCGTGGTGGCGCATGCCTTTAATCCCAGCACTTGGGAGGCAGAGGCAGGTGAATTTCTGAGTTCGAGGCCAGCCTGGTCTACAGAGTGAGTTCCAGGATGACTAGGGCTACACAGAGAAACCCTGTCTCGAAAAACCAAAAAAAAAAAAAAAAAAGAAAAGAAAAGTTTTTGGACATTGGAGTTCATTGCAATAAGGCTGTACTTCAATGTTCCTCACATTACCAAAGGATTTTACCTCCATAGTAGATAAGCTAAGAGTTGACAGTTCTGCTGTGCCAAGGAATGAATTGTAGGCCCTCTTCTTCAAAATTGATAACAATAATTATAAATATCAAGCAAAGCCTTCAGTCTCACTCTTTGCTGTTCTCTTATAAGCCACCTCTCAAATTAATTGTCTACATTTCTGTTGGCTGCATAAATCATTTTGAAATATGTAAGCTGTTCTGAAAACCATAGTATAGTGTAAAAATATCAAATAAACAATCCTGCTAATAGAGAGGCTGAGATAGGAGAAGCATGATTTCAAGACCATTATGTAGCACACAGCAAGACCCTGTCATATACAAACAAGCGTGTATGGATTGTATATGAAACTGTATACGGGACTGAAGGAACGACTATCCAGATACTGCCCCACTTGGGGAATCCATCCCATAAACAACCACCAAACCCAGACACTAGGCAGATGCCAACAAGAGTCTGCTGACAGGAGCCCGATATAGCTATTTCCTGAGAGGCTCTGCCAGTGCCTGGAAAATAAAGAAGTGGATGCTCACAGTCATCCATTGGATGGAGCACAAGGTCCCCAATGAAGGAGCCTGAGAAATACCCAGGGAGCTGAAGGGGACTGAAATCCCATAGGAGGAACATCAATATGAACTAACCAGTACCCCCAGAGCAACTTGGAACTCTACCATCAATCAAAGAAAACACATAGTAGAACTTTTGTCTCTAGCTGTATATGTAGCAGAGGATGGCCTAGCCGGTCATCAATGGGAGGAGAGGCCCTTGGTCCTGTGAAGGCTCTATGCCCCAGTATAGGGGAATGCCAGGGCCAGAATGGGAGTTGGTGGGTTGGGGAGCCGGGGGAAGGGATAGGGGATTTTCAGAGGGGAAAGGGGATTAGATATTTTTTTTATTTACATTTTAAATGTAAATAAAGAAAATATCTAATAGAAAAAGTGTATATGGATTGTACAATATTGGACTATTCTCCCATTACCAAATTAGAGAGACCATGGGATGACAGCTGACAAATTTCTAATTCCTCATATCTTTCAATAGATTAGGATATGTTGGTAATATTAATTTCCATATTAAGAGATATTAAGGAAAAGTAATTGTTACTTCCCGTTAATTTTCTTGTTAGAGGTAGAATTATGTTTGTGTGGGTTTGATGAAAGATTTGATTATTATGTGATGGGAGGAATTTCTTTTCTGATAAAGTCTATTTGGAGTTCTGTAGGCTTCTTGTATGTTCATGGGCATCTCTTTCTTTAGGTTAGGGAAGTTTTCTTCTATAATTTTGTTGAAGATAGTTACTGGCCCTTTAAGTTGGAAATCTTCACTCTCTTCTATACCTATTATCCTTAGGTTTGGTCTTCTCATTTTGTCCTGAATTTCCTGGATGTTTTGGGTTAGGAACTTTTTGCTTTTTGTGTTTTCATTCACTTGTTATGTCAATGTTTTCTATGGTATCTTCTGCACCTGAGATTCTCTCTTCTATCTCTTATATTCTGTTGGTGATGCTTGCATCTATGACTCCTGACTGCTTTCCTAGGTTTTCTATCTCCAGGGTTGTCTCCCTTTGTGATTTCTTTATTGTTTCCAGTTCCATTTTTAGATCCTGGATGGTTTTGTTCCTTTTCTTCACCAGTTTGATTGTGTTTTCCTGTAACTCTTTAAGGGATTTTTGTGCTTCTCTTTAAGGGCCTCTAGCTGTTTACTGCCGCAGACGCTCTGGGTCCCTTAGTGGAGTTCTCTAAAGCAAGTGTGCAAGGAGTTCGGTGAAATGACAAACAGAGGCCACACACGAGTGGGTGTGTAGAATCTGAGTGTAATTGTGAATTCAAGCATCAAACTTTTATACAGCGGGGAAACGAGAAACCAGGCGAGGGACATCCATCAAGTTACAATGACACAAAACAAAGGAATGACTTCAAAAGGACTTACAGGAACCAGGTATATTTACAGTAATTAGTAAGACGGCTCTGTTTTGGATCAGCCACTGACAAACAAAAGATTTCACACCCTAGTCCCAATTTGTGCCTTTTCTCTGAGCCTTGTGAGAACCAGCATCAGGGGTTCCGCACTAGCGGGCCTTCTCATGAATAATGTATTACCACAACCCCCCTGTTTACTAGGTCCAGGTAGATTCTTTTTTTTTTTTTTTTCTGGCTTTTGAGACAGGGTTTCTCTGTATAGCTCTGGCTGTATTGGAACTCACTTTGTAGACCAGGCTGGCCTCGAACTCAGAAATCTGCCTGCCTCTGCCTCCCGAGTGCTGGGATTAAAGGCGTGCACCACCACGCCTGGCTCCAGGTAGATTCTAAAGAAGGAGTTTAGCAGCTTGCTTTTAATCTGAGAAGTAGTCTGTTTTCTACCTGGTTATAATGAGGATTCCTTCTCAGCGGGAAATCTATTTGTTCCCTAAAACTATTGTCCCTAGCAAACATTCTGCAGACTACCTCCAGAGTGCTAGGGCTACAGATGCACACCACTACGGCTGATTTTTGTTTTGTTTTGTTTTTTAAGATTTATTTATGTATTTGAATACACTGTTACTGTTTTCGGACGTGCCAAAAGAGGGCATCAGATCCCATTACAGATGGTGTGAGCCTCCATGTGGTTCCTGGGAATTGAACTCAGGACCTCTGGAAGAGCAGTTAGTGCTCTTAACTGCTGAGTCATCTCACCGGCCCCACTATGGCTGTTTTTTAATATGGGTGCCAGAAGTGGAAACTCAGGTCCTCATGTTTGTATAGTAAGTGCTTTATCCCACCAAGCCATCTGAGAATTGACTTTTTTTTCAACAGTATTTATTATCAGAGTAGAGCTTGCCATGGTGTACGTGTGGAGGTTAGAAGAGAACTGTGTATATTTGATTCTCTCTTATCAGTTTTAGATGGTCTCTACGGATCAAACTCAGTTAATCAGGTTCACATAGTTGGGAAGCCAGCACCTTTACTCATTGAGCTACCTCATCAGCCCCATCAGAACTAAGTTGTTTTGATTGAGTCTATATTGTTCTTTTCATTTCTCTCATATTAATTTCTTCCCCCATGACTAGTATTTCTTACTTACCTAATGCTTTTAGATTTGTCATGTTCTTGTTTTTCTAAGACCTTGAGTTCCATCAGTAGGTTTTTTTATTTGAGGACTCTGTTTTTTGTTTTGGTTTCCTTTCAGTCCAAAGGCTTCAATTGTAAATATACTTTAGAAAAGATGGCCTATCTTATCACTTCTGGTCAGTGGAATGAAAAACTGTGTCCAGGGAGCCGTCTGGTACTGCTGATAAGGACCCTGCTTTGTCCATTGATTCAGTCGTGAGCATAAGACGTGTAGTCACTAAGCCCTTGAGTCTTAAACCTTAGGCACTTTGTACTAAATCACCGCAGTGAACCATGCTCCAGTCAACTTGAATGCAGAGATCTCCTCAAGCGGAGCCTGCCTAGAAGCAGCTGGGCTGGTGTCCCCAGCATCCCTTAGCTTGGCTTCTCCACATGGAGGCTGTCTTAGTCCGTGGCTCTCCGCTGGCCCTGAGCTCATGTACTTCACCAGTGCTGGAAGAAAGGAGTCTCTCAGGTCAAAGTTTCATACTGCTTCAGATGTTCTTCTTTGGCCAGAAGGAACTTCATGGCCACCAGGTGGAACCCTTTCTGTTAGAATCACTTGATGATCTCAGCCACCAGGCAGCTCTGCACACCAGCTGGCATGATGGAAAAGAAGGTAACCCTCCAGGTTCTCTAATCCAGAAGGCTGGTGAGTTGGTGGGGTAGTTAGGATGCTCTGCTCTCTCTCATGGTTTGTTTTGTTTTGTTTTTGAGACAGGGTTTCTCTGTGTGGTTCTGGCTGACCCAGGACTCACTCTATAGATCTCTCAAACCCAGAGATCTGCCTACTCTGCCTCTAAAGTACTAGGACTAAAGGCATGTACCAACATGTGTGGCTCTCTGATTTTCAAATGTAAACATATAGTCATAAACTTTCCTCTCTCTCAGAAATGCCTTAGCTGTATCCCAAAAGTTCTGATAAGTTTTACTTTCATTTTCTTTTGACTATAGGAATTTTGTTTTGTTTATTCTATTTATTTATTTATTTATTTATTGTTGTTTGTGTGAATGTATGTGTGTGATGTGTTCATGTAGGTGTGTGCTTCATGGTGTGTGAAGGGTCAGTATTCTCCTTCTATCTTCTCATGTGTTCTTGGCATCAAACTCAGCTCATTAGGCTTCTATAGAAAGTACTTTTACCCACTGCCATCTTGGCAGCCCATTGTTTTTTTGTTTTTTTGAGACAAAGAGTCTCCTGTAGCTGACCTTGAACTAACTGTGTAAGCTGAAGATGAACTTCAACTTCTAATCTTCCTGCTTCTACCTCTTAAATGCTGGGATCGTAGGTATGCACCACCTCACCTGGCTTGATTTTAGGATTTTAAAATGTTCTCCCAATTTTCTTCAATGCATTACTGTTCATTCAAGAGTGAATTTTTTAGTCTTCAAGTATTCGTGTGTTTCCTTTTACTACTGCTTTCTAATTTCACTTCACTATGATTTGATAGAAAACTTATCCCATTTCTTTAATGCTGCACTCAACACAGCTCCAGGGACTGAGCTAACTGCTGTGACAAGGAAACACAAGAAACTAACAGACACAAACACACACAAAAAAAAAGCTGGGATGAGTGGACTGGGCTTTCAGATGAAGGAGCCCAGCACCGTGGAAGCTTGTTGGATTTATTTATAGCTGACCAGAAAGGCAAGGGTTATTGCATACATCTGGACAAGGATGCAAATTTGACTAATCTCAGTAGGCACAGGCTGCGTAGGGGAGCAGTAAGCTGTGCTTACTTAGCAGTGGAGAAAGCTATGGTGGATATTTTCTGCACACACTATCGACATTCACTCTGGACTTTTCCATCCCTGCAAACCTCGCCCAGAGAAGGCCCTGATACTCCCACGGGACCAAGGCATTGGTTTTTGACATCGTCAAGCTTATATCCACAGTACACATTCACTCAGGACTTAACTCACTCAGGGCTTCCTCCGGTCCTCACACTTTTCTCCTTTAAGTATCTTCTGCAGTGCTGACTCGGTATATCTTCTGCAGTGCTGACTCGGTGCTTGTGACCTGCCTTAGTTTGTGCTTGTCTCGAAATGTCCTTATTTCTCTGAAAGTTTTAAAACATAACTTTGCCAGGATACAACAGTCCTGGTTGCATGTTTCCTTGCTTTCTTGGCTTTTAGGGTTTCTGATAAGAGATCTGGTGATATTCTGATGGCTTTGCCTTTCTGAATGAGTTTGTGTTTTCCCCATATAGTTTTTTTTTTAAAGATTTATTTATTATATATAAATACACTGTAGCTGTCTTCAGACACACCAGAAGAGGGCGTCAGATCTCATTACAGATGGTTGTGAGCCACCATGTGGTTGCTGGAATTTGAACTCAGGACCTCTGGAAGAGCAATCACTGCTCTTAACTGCTGAGCCATCTCTCCAGTCCCTACCCCCCCCCCCATATAGTTTTCATTTCTTTGAAACTTTAAAATTAAAATTATTTATTTATTTATTCACTTTAATCCCAATATCAGCCCCCATCTCCTCCCAGTACCCCACCCCCCCGTAGACCTTCCCCCCATTCTTCCCTCTCCTCCTCTGAGAAGAGGGAGCCATTCTACAGGTATCACGCCCTTTAACCCCATCCCTTCCCCCTAGCACATCAAGTTATTGCAGGACTAGGTGCATCCTCTCCCACTGAGGTCAGACAGGGATGCAGTTAGGAGAATGGGATCCACAAGCAGGCAGGCAACAGATTCAGAGACAGCTCCTGTTCTAGTTGTTGGGGGACCTGCATGAAGACCAGCTTCTCATTAGCTACATAAGTGCAAGGGGCCTAGGTCCAGCCTCTGTGCTCACTCTTTGGTTGGTGGCTCAGTCTCTGGGAGCTCCCAAGGGTCCAGTTTAGTTGACTCTGTTGGTCTTCTGGTACAGTCCCTGTCCTCTTTGGGCCCCTCAACCTTTCCCCCAACTCTTCCATAAGACTCCACAAGCTCCACTAATATTTGGGGTGGGTCTCTGCATCTCTTTCTATTGACTGTTGGATGGAGCTTCTCAGAGGACAGTTATGGTAGGGTCCTGTCTGCAAGCATAGTGGAGTATCATTAATAGTGTTGGGGAATTAGTTCTTGCCTATGGGATGGGCCTCAACTTGGGTCAGTCATTGGTTGGCTGTTCCCTCTGTCTCTGCTCTATCTATCTTTGTCTCTGCACATCTTGTAGGCAGGACACATTTGGGATTGATGGTTTTGTGGGTGGGTTACTGTCCTTATCCCTCCATTGGGAGTCCTGCCTGGCTACAGAAAGTGGCCACTTCAGGATCCATCTCCCCCACTGCTAGGAGTCTCCACTAGAATCATCCCCATAGACTCCCTGCCCCCCTCAATCATTTCTTTGTACTTTGACATCATGACTATGATATGCCATGAAGAGGTTCTCCTCAGAGTGCACTGGGATTGTGAATGTCTCTTGTGCTTGGATATCCATCCAGTCAAGGAAATTATATTAGAAGAGTTCTCAAATTTAGAGAAAGAAACAGACATTCAGACATATGGGCCATCTAAAACCTTAACTACTTGTAGATCTTCATATTAAGCAGCCTTCTCTTGGGGGCTCATTCTCAGTACCACTCACAGAGAGAAAGCAAGCTGCTGCTGATGTAGAAGAAACTCAGAGTAATAAAATTGATAGGTCTGTATAGGAGATGTTAGGTCACACTAGTAGAATTTAGCTAAAGGAGCGAGAACTGCCTCCAAAATACCCCAGAGATAAGTAATATGCTGACCAGGCCTTTTAGAGATAACCTAAATTTAGGATGCTAGGATATAAATGTTATTCACCAGGATTTGCCAGGCATCAGGCACGATTCCTGTGACAAAGGAGAGAGAACTGACTGACTCCCAGCCATCAGGCCTATTCTCACCTGAAAACATACTTCTAACTGGGCAGCTCAGGGTGGGGGGACAGCATGGGGCCACAGTCATTACTGAATTCAGGTTTGCCATTAAGTCCCTTTTGCTCTTTTCAGGAAAAACAAATTTTGCCTGGTAGACAAGGTGACTAGCAGCTATTAGAAAAAGAACAATACTGGTGTTCTTAAAACAATTCTGGAATTATGTGATGTCTTCTCTGTGTAGATGTCTATCTGTCTAAATGGCCAGACTTACTGTCTCCTGTCTCTTGTTTAAATTATTCAAAGTGTAACTGTCTTAGTTAGGGTTTCTATTGCTATGAAGCAACACCATGACCAAGGCAACTCTTATAAAGGAAAACATTTCATTGGTGCTGACTTACAGTTCAGAGGTTTAGTCCATTGTCATCATGGTGGGAAACATGGCAGACATGGTGCTGGAGGAGCATCTACATCTTATCCATAAGCATCTACATCTTATACACAGGCAGCAAGGAGGAGGCTCTGATTTCACACTGCGTGGAGCTTAGACATAGGAGACCTCAAAACCTACCCCCACAGTGACACACTTCCTCACTTGAACAAGGCCACACCTCCTAATAATGCCATTCCCTGTGGGCTAAGCATTCAAATGCAAGTCTATGGAGGCCAAACCTATTCAAACCACCACAGTAACCTGGGGCTAGAACTCAAAAGAGATTTAAAGATAGCAGTGGGGGCTGGTGAGATGGCTCAGCAGGTAAGAGCATGGACTGCTCTTCCAAAGGTCCTGAGTTCAAATCCCAGCAACCACATGGTGGCTCACAACCACAGTAATGAGATCTGATACTCTCTTCTGGTGTGTCAGAAGACAGCTACAGGGTATTATGTATATAATAAATAAATCTTTGGGCCAGAGTGAGTGGAGCTGATCGGAGCGAGTGGGGTTGACCAGAGTGAGCAGAAGTCCTAAAAATTCGATTCCTAACAACCATATGAAGGTTCACAACCATCTGTACAGCTACAGTGTACTCACATACATAAAATAAATAAATCTTAAAAAAAAAGATAGCAGTGTATATAAAATCCTAAGCCCAAAGTATATATAAATTAGTAAAATTTCCTGTTGAACACTGGCTCTTTCATGGGCATTAACCAATAACTAGATAACATTATAAAGAAGTTCTTGCTTCATCTCTAATACATGATGTGATTCCTTTTAGGAAGGCATATTATTTCTACACTGTGACAGCAACATCATCAAACCTACAAGATGTAGAAATACAGTTAAAATTAATGAAGGCCTATTGATGTATCACCAATCACCATAAAACAGAAAACAAAAACCCAGTGTGGAATGTGCTGGGAAGTTAGAACTATTTCAGCAGGTATAGAGATAGGAACTGAACAAGCTAAAGAAGAAGGCATGGGTTCTGAGTTCGAGGCCAGCCTGGTCTACAGAGTGAGTTCCAGGACAGCCAGGGCTACACAGAGAAACCCTGTCTCAAACAAACAAACAAACAAACAAACAAAAAACAACAAAAACTAAGGCATGGGGAGGGGAAAAGAGGAAGAAGAGGAAAGAGGTGAGCATTGTAGATAGAAGAAGAGCAAGCAATTAGAGACAAACAGAAAGCAAGTGCTCATGACATGTCTACCCTCACTTTGATGTAGGCACAGTGAAGCCTGAGGTTTTATATCACTTAATTGTATAGCTACAGTAGCCACTGAGTGTATGCCCTGACTTGTTTAAAGCATTTAATATTTTGTTGAATGAAGAGATGACACTGTTGTGAATATCCAATAATTGAGTCATTCCTGGATGTTTTCTCTCTCCCACTCATATTCCTTGAAGCCAGGAGCCTCGTCTCAAGGCCCTTCCTTCACATTCTTGTCTTTCCAGAGTCTAGCATCTAGAGTAGGCACTGTCCTAGTTTCACTCCTGTTGCTGTAGTAGAATGCAAACATAACACTTACATGACTCACTGAACATGGAGAAATCAAGCTGGTGCCTAAAGATAGCCTTCACCCCTACTGACTAGCGTTCACGGTGTTGGAAGGCCCTCTGCATATTACCAAAGGAGAAAGATAAACCCTAAACCAGATATCTCAATCTACAATGGCATCCTGCCTGCCAGATACGCTAGTGCAATAGTGGCACAAAAGTTGTAGGAGTAACCAACCAGTATCTGGCTTTAAGGCTCATTCCATGAGATGATGAGATGAGATGCTTGCCTAACATTGCTCAGGTGGCCGAGAACCTGAGACTAGATGGACCATGGACCTAGGGGAAAACCAAATACTATTATTCTGCTAAAGGAACATAGCAATAAAATAAAATAACTCTCGAAGTAGATGGGAACAAATCCAGAAACCCACAAAGCACAGAAAAATGAAAGACCTTCAAACATTCAGTCCTAAAAGGGGTGTCTCCATCAAATCCCTCCCCCTGGGGCTCAGGGAACTCAGTGGAAGAGGAGGCAGAAAGATCATAAGATCCAGAGGGGATGGAGGACACCAAGGAAACAAGGCCTTCTAGGAACAACAGGACCGACACACATAAACTCACAGAGACTGTGGCAGTATGCACAGGGGCTGCACAAGTTTAAGCCAGATGGGGGGGTCTATGCTAGATAGTTTTATGTCAAATTGACACAATCTAAAGTCATCTGAGAGGATGAAACCCCAGTCAGGAAAATGCATCCACAAGAACAGGCAGTAGAATGAACATACTTGGTGGGAGGGACATCCCTTAAAGTGACAATTATCCCTACCCATGATAAACATCAATAAAAACACAAGCCAAATTAAAAAGGGAAAAAAATGGGCTGTAGGCAAGCCTGTAGGGCATTTTTATAAATATATTGATGGGGAGAACTCATCTCATTGTAGATGGGACCGCGCCTGGGCTGGTGGTCCCAGGTTCTATGAGAAGGCAGGCTAAGCCAGCCTGTAAGCAGCATTCCTCCATGGGCTCAGAATTAGCTCCTGACTTCAGGTTCCTGCCCTGTGTGAGTTCCTGTCCTCCCTGCTTTTGCTTATATGGACCTGTGAACAAAATAAGCCCTTTCCTCCTGTGATAAATTGTGTTTTATCACAGCAATACTAATCCTAACTAATACAGGGTCCCAGTGCCCAGAGAAAGAGGGGACACAAGGCCCTGACTCTCACCCAGACACTGTCTCCTATTGATAACCACTCACAAAGGAAACATTAGTTTTCTCCAATGAAGTCTTGCCCCATGCCCAGCAATAAATGGCCAACACAAAAAGAACTCAATAGTATATTTGGAGGACTTTTTTGTCTCCTAATACTTTGGGGATTTTTTTAAAGTCTTTTGTGTCTTTTGTTTATATATTATAGTTTTGAATAAGTTTCTGTGCATTTTTTCTGTGTAAATATGTGTGTCTCTGCGTCTATATATGTGTTTTTTGAACTTTTTCTTTGGCTTGCTTTATTTATTTATTTATTTATTTATTATTTTTTTGTTTTGCTCTATTCTGGCTTGTTTTTATTTTATTTTATTAATTTTAGATGCCTATTTTCTAATGAGAGAGAGAGAGACAGACAAAGAGAGAGAAAGAAAGTATGAATTTGGGTAGGTGAAGAGGTAGGAAGGATCTGGGAGGAGTTGGTAGAGGAAAAACTATAATCAGAATATATTTTATATGAAAAAATATATTTTCAATAATAAAAAGCATGATAAAAAGCAACTAATGGGAGAAAGAGTTTATTTTAGCCCCAAATTCCAGATTGCAGTCTATCATTACAGGGACATCCATGCATGAATTTGAAGAAACTAGTCACACCCTGAGTCAAGAGCAGAGAGAAAAGGAATACATGTTTGCTTACTGCTCATCCTTGGATAATTTCTCTGCTTTTATACTATTGAGAACACAAACCTAGGGAATGGTGCCACATACAGTGGGCCTGCTCTTCCCACATCAATTAACACAATTAAGACAATCCCTTACAGACACAACTACAAACCAACATGATCTAGACAGTCCATTGCTGAGACTCTCTCCTTAGAGGATTTAGGTTGTGTCAACCTGACAATTAAAACTAACCATCATAGGCGCTCAATAAGCATTCCCATAAATCCTGGAGCCAATTAAGTTCCATTAAATGAATTATGCAATACTCATTAATTGAAGGTCAAACCTGGCTTTTTGGGTAGGTTTTAATATTTTGCTTATGAAAATTGTAAGATAAAAAAATCTGTAAATTTAAATCTCTCTACTATTTGGCATAGTTTTTCTTGTTTCAAAACAAATGAAGAAACAAGATCAGGTATATTAGCTAGAAAACCTACAAGACAAAATTGTAATGCATGATAACTTAGGCCAGCAACAGGGCAAAGGAACCTAAAACATTTGCCCCGCAATTGAAAAGTAGCTTCTCCCATGTGTCTTGTAACCTCAATATAGAGATTGAATTTTTCAGGAAGCATAAAGCACAGAGTCTCTGGAACTTATTGTTTATGGCTAGTGTCATAGTATATAAAGTAACGACTTAGGCAGTGGCTGTCATGTGATTATCTGGAATCTCAATGACAAGAATAAATACATCGACTTATCTGAAGTCATGTGGCATTAGAGTCTGCTTTTTGAAACTCCTGGTGAACCACTGAGTAGTAATTGAACAACTCTTTTCCCATTCTTCTACCCTTTCAAACTATCAAAGACAGATAAAATTGGTCCTTGCTCAGACTTGGTCTGGAAACTGGTGGCTAGATGGTCCCAGTAGGAGTCTCTAGTGTAACCTTAAGGATCATTCTTTTAGTTCTCTGATAGATGGTTTCAGGGTCTTTCTATTAGTTGGTAACTGGGATATTGGATTATATCCAGGAATAACCCCAGGAACCCTGAAAACCAGGAGTAGACAAATTGTGTTGGAATCACTACCCCAGTATGTGTAGCAGGCTCTGGCTGGGAACCCCGGTTCAGCCAGCGGTCACAGAAGGAATCTGCTGTTTTATTTCACGGTTTCTCGTTTTCTTTGGAGAGAAATCTAGGTGTTTGAGAGTAATAAATCCCCTCTTTGTTTGAACTCGGTTAACAGCCAGCTTGGAGCTGACTAAGATGAGGCTCACCTTTGCCAGAGGAAACATGCCCACGGTCTTTGGTGAGCACTGTACAGGATTATTCTCCCAGTCAAGTGGTTGACACCTTCAGGAGTTCAGCTGGGCTTGCTCGACAAAGGCCGTGACAGCTGGGCTTGTTCACTGTTGGAAGGAGGGGTCAGGGAGGATCCTCGAATGGCCTCTCTTATCCAGTTGTATGCAATTCTGCCCTAATTACACACATGGCCTTGAGTCTTTGGGAAGGGCTAGAGGATAGAGGTAGGGAAGGATTAAGGGAGGAGACAAACACTAAAGGTTTTCCAGAGTTTTTCATTCTTCTTTTCTCCACTGACTGGACTACTTTAACAGTCTATTCTTTAGTTCATTTCATTCATGGTATTCTTCAGGTGTTATATTTGTATATATCTTAATGAATTAGTTTTCTCTTTGTTGAACATTCTTTTTAAAACATTTCTGGTGTGTGTGTGTGGTGTATGTGCACAAGTGTGCCTCTGCAGGCACCCATGTATAAGCACATGGACCCATTTCCCCAGACCCTGAATGAAATTCTCTTGTTTTCCTGATCACACTCAGTTCTCTGTTTTCTAGTAGCTTACTAAACCTCTTTAAAATAATTTGTTTGGTTTCATTTGGTTTTGAATCAAGATATTGCTACGTAGCCCGGGGTGACTGAGAATTCACTGTGTAACCCAGATTGTTTTAAAATTCTCAATTCCCCTCATTCCTTAGGGTGTTCCAACCACACCCAATACTGAAGCATTTGTTTTTAATTTTTCTTTTTTCTTTTTAAAGATTTATTTATTTATTATATGTAAATACACTGTAGCTGTCTTCAGACACTCCAGAAGAGGGCATCAGATTTCATTACGGATGGTTGTAAGCCACCATGTGGTTGCTGGGATTTGAACTCGGGACCTTCGGAAGAGCAGTCGGGTGCTCTTACTCGCTGAGCCATCTCACCAGCCCCCTGTTTTTAATTTTTCATTGGACAATAAAAAGATCTTCATTTCTTTGGTTACTAGAAATTTGTATTTCTTTGTGTAGAGAGTATATCTCGTGTGTATATGGATACATCACCTGTCAATTAACAAACCTATGGCCTATAGGAAAGATTAGAATAGAAGGTGGACTCTTCGAGGGACAGAAAGAATTCTGGGATAGAGCCAGGTGGGAGGTTTGCCAGGAAGATGTATTTCGAGACTGGCATATGGTACCAGAGCACAGGTAACCGGTCACATGGTAGAATGTAGGTTATATAAAACATATAAAAATGAGATCATTTAAGTTATGATCCAATAAGAGCAAAGCCTAGCTATATGGCCAAGGTATTTGTAAAAATATTTTGAGTCTGAGTCTTATTTCTGGGAGCATGGGGCTGGGATGAAGAACCAGACATAACGTCTACATCTTTGTTATGGTCCCCTCATGTCTCATGTTCTTGTAGTCTTGTGTTGATGTCTCTGTGTTTGAGGAAGGAGTCACCTCTTCCAATGGCACAGGCTTCATTTGATAGGGAAAGACCTTATCTACAGGCACCTGTGAGAGAACTAGCTGTCTGGGGTGAGCCTTGTTCAAGGACAGCATGGGTAGCAGTGTGGTCTTCCAGTGGGCCTTGGCAGTTGGGGTCCTGTTGGTGTTGTGAGTCCTTGGTGGTCAGAGAGATGAGGTAAATTCAGATAGAATGCTTCCTAATCTTTCCTGCAGGGATACCCTCCCCTTTGTGCTTTATTCAGCTGCTCTGAGAGAGAAAGAGAGAGAGAGAGAGACAGAGACAGAGACAGAGACAGAGAGAGAATGCACATGTGGAGCTCAGAGGACAGCTTTCCATGAGTCATACCTTTTTCTGGAGAGCTCAGTTCTGTTTTTCAGGCTTGTGTACCAAGCACACTTTTACCTGTGAAGCCATCTCACAAGCCATAGTATATGACTCTCTCTCTCTCTCTCTCTCTCTCTTTCTCTCTCTCTCTCTCTGTGCATGTACACATGCACACACAGTAAACATTTTGGCACAGGTGTGGAAGTCAGAGGACAAAATGGCCCCATGCAATCACAAGCTCCTCCACCTCAAAGACCATTATTTTTCATCCTTTCTTTTTCTTTTTTTTTTCTACACAGGGTTTCTCTGTGTAGCCCTGGCTGTCCTGGAACTCACTCTGTAGACAAGGCTGGCCTCAAACTCAGAAATCTGCCTGCCTCTGCCTCCCAAATGCTGGGATTAAAGGCATGCGCCACCACTGCCTGGCTATTTTTTATCTTTATCTCTTGAATACAGTTCACAATTCAGTGGGAGATGGATAAATGTTAAATTATTGAGTAAACAGCACACAGGGGAGAGTTGAAAGAGGTTTTTGCTTCAAGGAATATGGTGACAATCACGATCCATTGTGCCCTAACCAAGGAATGTACCAAGTGACCCCTTTCTCTTAAACAAAACTAAAGTTCTCAAACCTAGCTCATGGTCAACACTGTGACCTCTACTGGAAAACAACCACATCAGAGTCTGAGATAAAGAGTCTCTAGCCATAAAAAACCACGATGGCAACAATCCAATACATAAGAGACCATCCTCGAGGCTAAATTGAGGTAAAAGGTCAGGCGCTACAGATTGTGTGGAAAATAATTCACAGACACACATGCTGGAGGTTCTGTTAACAGAGACTATCATGTTTGGGGGATTTGGTAAGCATTTCAGGGAGCCAGTATTTTCCAAGCGGGTACCTCAGTATACCCCAATCCTTGGGAGATTAATTGAAACACACTCATCAAAACTTAAAAACAGTCATGATTTCTTTTTCTCAGTGTCCAGGAGTGAGCTCAGAGCCTTGTGCATGCTGAATACTACCACCAAGCCTCGCTGACGGCTCTTTATACAGGATTTTTGCTTTTGCCTCCACTTCCTAAGTGCTTATGTATGATCATTTAAAAAGTGTTTTTGAGTTAGCATACAAAGTAATGGGTTTTACATGACATCTTCATATACACGTTGGACTTTCTTCTCCCTCATTCCTTTCCCCTACTATACTCTGGTGTACTTCTACCAGCTGGTTGGTTTGGGATATTTTTGTTTGTTCATTTTTTGCTTTTCATTTTTATGTATAGTTTAGTATTTTTTTTAAAGATTATTTATTGTTACTTTTGTGTATAAATGTCTTGCCGGTATGTACATATGTGCACCTCCTGAGTCCCTGTGGAAGCCAAGAAGATAGCATTGTATCTCCTGGGATTGGATTACATAGAGATCATAGAGATGTGAGCTGCCATGTGGGTGCTGGGAATCGAACCCAGATCCTCTGAAAGAGCAGCAGGTGCTCGTAACTGTTGAGCCAACTTTATAGTCTCTTGCGTGTGATTTGTGATCTAGCAATTTTACGTAGAGAATTTATACTAAAGGAATCATGGAACTGCACAGGAAATTTTCCCCAAGAATGTTCACCACAGTGTTGTCTCTAGTGCTTAAAAACAAGCAAAAAAACAAAACAACATAAACCATATCACCATGCAGTAGCCAATATCTGGTAAGCCTAGGGATGGGTTATTCATCTAACCTGGGAATGCTTTTTTGTTAAATGTGTTTAATTGCATATGCATTTTATATGTTAAACCTTGCTCAGCTAAACAGTTGACTAAGTATTTTCTCTCATTAGAATAAAATAAAATAAAACAGAAAAAGGAAGAGTTTCTAAAAGAAAATTCGTACACATATAAAAGGTAAAACCAATATAATCATAGAAGAATGTTGTTGTCCTTGAAGTCAGCTCTTATACAGCACCTACTCTGTATATGTACACAGTAGGCATGTTTTTATGTAAGCTGTATGTGTTAATGTGCTCAGTTCTCATTAGCATCTCAAGGATGTTGCCTGTTGGGAAGAAACTGGAGCACAGGGAAGTTCCAAAATTGTGTCAGGGCACAAGCTAGTAGAGTCTTGATTTGGGCCAATGAGTCAGTAGCTCCCAAGGGTTCTAAGGCTTCATCTGACTATCACCGTCTCTCTGATGGTCATGCCTTCTTAATTCTGAGCTTGTTGGGGGTGGGGTAATTAGGTCAGTTTTTACATATTACATATAGAAAATCTGCAATATCTGTGGCTTTGCAATTGATCACAGGCAAATGCCTGCAATTTGCCTGCAATCAATTGCAAAGGCACTGGGTGAGAGTTAGCTCCAAGCATCTTGTGCCCCGCCCACTCCCTAACTCAGGTCCTTCCACTGTTTGCCACCAGGGTCTGGAGCTTCCCTGACATAGTTCTCCTATGATAAAACATGTTCTCTTAACATTTGGTTTTATTCCAGGCAACTGTTCACAAACACGTCAACACATACAGGGTGTTGTTATGTTGCCCTTCTGTGCAGCATGTGCATGTAAAGAAGGCCTTCTAGAAAACGATTCCTAAAGCCAAAGAATTCACTCTTGGACACTATAGGGAAGTGGTTTATGTATTATAAAAGCTCAGCTGGCTTAGCTCACAATGGCGTCAGATATTCTCATCCCATGCTGATGATGAGGTAGGAAGGCTGAGAAAGCTACACACACACACACACACACACACACACACACACAGTCCCCTGGCAGTTAGGGGTAGCTGCATGATACAGTTTCAGCCCAAGCCTGTTGATGTGAGGGAAAAAGCTTTGCTTTTCTGCTAAAAGCAAAACACTGATCTTTTGTTCTGTAATCTCTTCTCTTCCCTCCTTTAGGTGACTTCAACTTGATATCTGGTTCTGTTTTGGTCATTTGTGAACGGAGGATTTGGCCAGAAGAACCACAGAGTTGCCAGCCCGGAAATTATGGAGTCATAAAGTCAATAAGATCAGTCTTCATCATACATATTTAAAAAAAAAAAACAAAAAACAAAAAACAAAACTTGAAGGATAACCCCTGTGTTAAGCCAGATCATCTTACACGTTCGGTTAAGGCATTCCTAACCAATATACACACTTTTCAAAACAAACCACAGTTCATATCCCTGGCTCTGGTTTTGTTCAGAAGGCTGAATTGTGGTTCCAACACCACAAGAAGGCAAACAGAATCAAAAGCCTACCCTTCTGTGTTCAGTTACATCATCTCTGAACACCCTGTCTTCACTTTTGATTGCTTTAAAAAGAAAAATATTAGATTAACAACAACAAAAAAAAGAGAGGCCATCAAATCTTAACCCAGGTAAATAAATGCCATACTTGTATGTGTATGTGTATGAACTTATAAATTTTCATTTTATTGACTTGACAAAAAACATGCATGAACATTTATATAGGCAGATTTTTGGTGACTTATATAATATTAATAAATTTATCAGATTTTTTTTTTACCAGAATGTATGTAATGCAGAACCACCCTGGTCGGGTATATGATTTTTCCCTTTTCTATTCCCTCCCGGGTGTGGTGGCGCATTCCTTTAATCCCAGCACTCGGGAGGCAGAGGCAGGCGGATTTCTGAGTTCGAGGCCATCCTGGTCTACAGAGTGAGTTCTAGGACAGCCAGGGCTACACAGAGAAACCCTGTCTCGAAAAAAAAATTTTTTTTCCTCGTTTCGGTCAACCCTGCTTGTTCTGGTCTTGCCCCGCTCACTCTGGTGGGTCCTTCTGGCTCCGGCCGGCCCTTGCTCGCTCCGCCCCGCTCGATCCGGTTGGCTCCGGTCGGTCCCACTTGCTCTTTCCGGTCCAAGGATTCGTTTATTATTATTATTCATAAGTATGCTGTAGCTGACTTCAGACGCACCAGAGGAGGGCATCAGATCTCATTACGGGTGGTTGTAAGCCACCATGTGGTTGCTGGATTTGAACTCATCACCTTTGGAAGAGCAGTCGGGTGCTCTTACCTGCTGAGCCATCTCACCAGCGCCCCCCCCCCCCTTTTTTTTTTCTTTTTTTTTTTTGGTTTTTCGAGACAGGGTTTCTCTGTCTAGCCCTGGCTGTCCTGGAACTCACTTTGTAGACCAGGCTGGCCTCGAACTCAGAAATCCGCCTGCCTCTGCCTCCCGAGTGCTGGGATTAAAGGCGTGCGCCACCACGCCCGGCTCCCCATTTTTTTAAAATTTTAATTTGGACTCTCTCTTCCTCTCAGTCTCTTCTTTTGTGTGGTGTGGTTGTGGTGTGTGTGTGTTTATGTTTGTGTCTCTGTGTGTGAATGTGTGTGTGTGTGTGGTATGCGTGTTAGTTACTTTTCTCAACATTGAGATAAAAAACATCTGACAGAGTAACTTGAAGGAGGAGAGGTTTGCTTTAACTCCTTTTCTCATGGTGAAGGAGGAGGCACGGGTGGAAACAGCACTGTTCATGGCAGCAGAGGCGTGGCATGGCAGTGGCTTGTTCCCATTTGTGGCAGGCAGGAAGCAGAGCACAGGTGACCAGTAGCAGGGCTATAGCCTTCATAGGTAACCCCTGTAACCCATTTGTACCCCACATTCCAAAGGTTCTGCTTCCTCCCCAACTAACACCCCCATCTAGGAGCAAGGCATTCAAACATACGAGCCTGTGGGGCCACTTTAGAGTTCAACTATAGCCTAGGTGCAACCCAGAGTCTTGCACGGGCTAGGTAACTGCTCTACTACTAAGCTATATTCCCAGCATTCTCCTTTTTTGAAACCATAAGCTACAGTTTTATACCAAAAAAAGAAATGGCCAGTGTAGTTAAAATGATAACTGCAGAGATCCAAGATGAGAACAGTGAGCTGGCTGCCGTCCCTTTGTCAGACCCAGTCCCTCCTGCCTTTCCTCAGGGAGGCCAGCCGTGTGGACCTCTGCCCCACCTTGCCTACTGATTTCCTCTTGGGTGTTGCTATGGGGGCCCCTGATGAGAGAGCAGA
>LR752811.1:33524-57640 GCA_902729485.2 Mus minutoides | reverse complement strand
TATGGATAGAACAGAGAAGGCATCTGAAGCCTTGGTTGCAGATGCTAAACTGGCAAATCTATCACTAGTCTAGTCCTCATCATCTTCAGAAACCTTAGAAGGATTTCAAGAAAATTTTCAGGAAGCACAGGTCAAACAGACTTACTTGCTACCTGAAAAAATCACCTTAGAATCCTCCATGGTGGTCAGGGATAGAGGTCCTAGGACATCATTAGTCTCTTGGCTTCAAGGCCCAGGAGATCAGAGAAGGAGAAAACTTTCAGAATTGGCTTGTCTATGGAGACCAGGAAACTTAACTCCCCAGTGTCCTACTCATCCTCAGTTTGGACAGGTTCTGGGTGCAAGCAAGGAGAAGAGTGGTTTTTAGGCAATGGCCAGCTTTACCACATGCAAAGCAAGTTCCAGGTGATGATCTTCTGCCCACAATCTTCTTTGGAGAATATGTCAAACATCTGCCGGGCGTGGCTGCATAGGCCTTTAATCACAGCACTCAGGAGGCAGAGGCAGGCAGATTTCTGAGTTCGAGGCCAGCCTGGTCTACAAAGTGAGTTCCATGACAGCCAGGGCTATACAGAGAAACCCTGTCTCAAAAATAAATAAATAAATAAATAAATAAATAAATAAATAAATAAATAAATAAAAGTAAAGGTCTAAAACACTATTCAGCAGATCTCTGAAGAGTTTGAGAACCAGTATCTATTAAGTGTATGTAAGCTCAACAGGTTTTGCTTGTTTCTAGTTATTTCTTTTAGGTTTAACATAAAAAACATATATAGGAGGCTAAATAAAGATTATTCTTATAATTAATTAGTCTGAACACATAAAATTTGATCATTTATAAGATGGATAACCATTAACTCACAAGTCCTAATTATACTCAACAATTTACAATAAGTTAGTGGTTTTATTAAGACTATGTCTTTACATTGCATCCCTATTACGTTTAACCTTTAAAAAAACTATGAACTTGATGAGAAACTAGGAATTTATATCTTTATTAACAAATATGACTTACTAATTGTACTGGCTAGTTTTTGTGTCAACTTGACACAGCTGGGATATCACAGAGAAAGGAGCTTCAGTTGGGGAAATGCCTCCATGAGATCTAGCTGTGAGGCATTTTCTCAATTAGTGATCAAGGGCCCCTTGTGGGTGGGACCATCTCTGGGCTGGCAGTCTTGGGTTCTATAAGAGAGCAGGCTGAGCAAGCCAGGGTAAGCAAGCCAGTAAGGAACATCCCTCCATGGTTTCTGCATCAGCTCCTGCTTCCTGACCTGCTTGAGTTCCAGTCCTGACTTCCTTGGTGATGAACAGCTGTATGGAAGTATAAGCCAAATAAACCCTTTCCTCCCCTACTTGCTTCTTGGTCATGACGTTTGTGCAGGAATAGAAACCCTGACTAAGACACTAATAAACATAGTGCTACTCATCTAAATTTTTTTAGAGTTGGTGTTAACCAGTTAGCAAAGATATAAGTAGTTAGACATATATATTAAACCAAGTTCTGTTAGTCTGAATAGACCTTTATAAGCTTAAAATATTATCATTATATATAGAATATTCTAAATCACAGTTGGATCATATACATAGGTTGTATATAACTTTAAATTTTATCATTGTACAAAAATCCATACCAATCCAAAATATTTGAGACTTGCTGCTTCCTTAGTCTAAAAAGGAGATGCAATGATAAACAGAGAACTCATTAGGACTAAAAGTTTTACAGTTGTTGCATTATCTCATGTTGTCATCTTAAGATGGTGAAGTCACATGGTATGTACTCTTTAACCTTTGTAAATATGGTTGCCAGCCATGGGCATGCTTACATCCTGATGAGATCACCAATCAAGATGGAGAAGAGAAACATGGTTGATATTCAAATATGTCTGTTTTCTTACTAAACATAGTTTTAAAAAATGAGAGTTGAATCCAAGTTTTATACACACAGAGCTGAATCCAAGTTACATACACACAAACACAGAGCTTCCCCCTGTCCCTTACAATTGGCTGGTTTGTGTTATCTGAGAAATGTTGGGTGATTTAGACCCCAAAACAGAAGTTGATCAGTTCTTCCCAGAAGGTCACTGGTGATAGATTCAAAAGTCTTGGCAAATTGTTCTTTCCTGTTCAAAAAAGTCCAAATATTTACCTTAGAGAAAGAAAAAAAAATCTTAGAATTCAGGTTTCTGAATTGTTTGTGTGAAAAGTGTGTTTATTTACCTGGAGTATCTTTTCCTGTCTCTATGCCTACTGGTGGTCTCTCTGAATCCAATTCCATCAATAATACAATAATAACTAAAATGAATTATATCATTATAATGACAATCAAATTTATTCTAAGAATAAGCAATGAAAAGGAAAATATTATAATTGCAATATCATGTGTCACATTAGACAATATATTTTAAAACTTTTCTATATGTTTATAGATTGACTTTATTCTTAATGTAGAGAAAATAGTAAGAATACAAAATTTTGTATTTTATAAAAAATAGGAAAAATATCAAATTTTGTATTTTGATATTACAAAATCAATATCACATAGAAAATTAGGAATCCTGGCCTTTTTACTAGATGATTGGCATAAAAGATAATTCATCAGGTAGTTTGGAATGACCAAAATTCATTCTGAACATAAAAGTAAGAAAGACTATATGTTACTCTGAATTACAGGTTGTAAACCATTACGAATTTAATTAAAGTAGATGAAATTTGGCTTTGAATATTTAAGTAAAAATAGTAAGACTAGAATAAAATCAATTTTATACAATCCATTGTGTAAGAGGAAAATACTGCTAGAATATTTACTAGAGTAAAACTTTCTATTTAATAATATTGACTAACCTAATAAAAAGGAAAATTGCAATACTTTTAAATTGAATAATGTCTCTTGAGGTATATATGACCTTGCAGCCCATAACATGCATAAAATCCAAAATTGAATTTTTAATCTTCCTTCCCTGATTCTTACGTTATTCTTCTGTTTATGATGAACCAGAACAGGCATTAAATCAATTCAAAGCTGAGTCCCTGCAGTGATGTGCTTCTTTTCTCTGAGGTTCTATTTTTTTAAGTAATCTCTCTCTCTCTCTCTCTCTCTCTCTCTCTCTCTCTCTCTCTCTCTCCCTCTCATCCTCTCTCTCACACATGCACACAGAAAAGAAAAAAAAATGATTACTAATTTTATCAATTAGGAACAGCAAAAAAACTCTGTACCTAATAAGATACTTTCAAAGTATATGTGCTGACTCATTTCCACAGAATAAACTCCATAAAACTTTTATAATCTATAATTTAATGTATTCTTAGTTGTTTCTACAAAAATCACAGTAAGGATGTCTTACAGCATTGAAATACAGTGCTCTATTGTACTTTGAACAGCATGGCCTGTTATGAAATTAATTTGTTTAAACTACCAAGTGGTATTTTATGGGTCAATCAAGGTTTGAAGCATTTAAAAATTTTAAGTCACTGTGGTACTTCTATGGAGTAAATACTCTTCATATCTCAGTTTAACAGATAAGAGAAGTGTAGTGCAGATATTTTAAGTAACTGTTCCAGAGCCATGGATAGTATATAGTGGCTCTGATATAACAAATTTGTTATTTGTTATGGTTCTGCTTGATTGCTACCATGTTAGTGTTATAGTCAAAAAATCCTTAGTGGATTACTAAATCACCTATATGGGCTTCTAAAAAACTGAGGATTAATTAATGGGGAACCGCTCCCTGTATGTGTGCAACTTAGTCCCATAGACACTTGCCTTGGTACAGTAAACAAGAGGAAGAGAGCCCTTGCATGACTGTTGCTTTGCTCTGTTCCCTGGAGCCTATAATGTCAGCCATCCTGTTTTCCTACCTCATCCGTGCTGAGATGAGCTAAAAATCTATGAACCTGTGAGTCAAAATGGTTATCTTTCTGCAGGATTTTTCTACAATTGTTTCTGGAAGATTTTTCTTAGTGATGTAAAATTAGCTAGTACAAAGGGGATGTCAGTACATATTGTATTCCTATGATAATTTTTAATTTTTTTTATTACTTTCTTTATTTACATTTCAAATGTTATCCCCTTTCCTCTTTTCCTCTCCAAAAATCCCCCATACCCACCCCCTCGCCCTGCTCCCCAACCCACCAACTACTGTTTCCTGGCCCTGGCATTCTCCTATACTGGGGCATAGAACCTTCACAGGACCAAGGGTCTTTCCTCCCATTGATGACAAACTAGGCCATCCTCTGCTACATATGCAGCTAGAGACATGAGTTCCACCATGTGTACTCTTTGGTTGGTGGTTTAGTCCCAGGGAGCTCTGGGGGTACTAGTTAGTTCATATTGTTTTTTCTCCTATAGGGCTGCAAATCCCTCCAGCTCCTTGGGTACTGTCTCTAGCTCCTTCAATGGGGACCCTGTGCTATATCCAATGGACAACTGTGGGCATCCACTTCTTTATTTGCCAGGCACTGGCAGAGACTCTCATGACACAGCTATATCAGGCTCCTAATAGCAAAATCTTGTTGGCATCTGCAATGATGTCTGGGTTTGGTGGTTGTTTATGGAACAACCACCAAATCCTATGATAATTTAACAAACAGTCCTACCACTTACTTGCAAAAAGTAGCACTAGATGACAGTAAATAACAAAAGGTCACAAGCTTTAGTAAACAAAGAAAAGTAAGACTTGCCTGTATATTATTGCATCAATATGCACCTTTACTAATACACTAACTACAGATTCCTGTTAGTTTCTAATAATTTTAAAGTAATTCTGGCCTTAGGTCTTTAAACGCTGAAAAAAAAAAAAAAAGAAATCAGCCAAATTGGGGGGTTCAGGGCCAGAAACATGTTCAAAATAGAATTGTGAAGCTAAACTGTGTTCATATAGAGGATCAAAATTACTTTTCTATATAACAAAATTTAAAAACTTTATAAAAAATGATTAGAACTGATGGGTATGAACTAACTAGTACCCCCAAGGCTCATGTCTCTAGCTGCATATGTAGCAGAAGATGGCCTAGTCATCCATCATTGGGAAGAGATGCCCCTTGGTCTTGCGAACTTTATATGCCCCAGTACAGGGGAATGCCAGGGCCAAGAAGTGGGAGTAGGTGGGTAGGGGAGCAGGGCAGGGGATGGGGGAGGGTATAGGGGACTTTTAGGATAGCATTTGAAATGTAAATGAAGAAAATATTTAATAAAAATGACAAAAACCCCATTTGTTTCTTTCTTCATCATTGCTATTTACAATTTTATGACAGTAGTCTTTACTCTTGATTTATACAAGTAAATTTACTCCTTTAAATATAAAACTGATGTTAATGTTATCAAAAGTGATTTTAAAATCCACTGAGGTCATAATTATACCTTCCCCAACCCTTTAGTCAGTCAGACCATCCTATCCATGTCTCTCCTCACTTAAATAGTCCTCTGCATTATTGTTCTTTGACACTTCAAATATGTGTAAAGTACCTATGGAAAACTATTATATAAAAATATGTCTTCTAACCATTGTACACACACACACACACACACACACACACACACACACCACACAACAGCCTTGTGGATTTATCCTACACAGTGTTTATGCTCATCACAGAAACCACAGGTTACAAAATAAAAAGCCCAGTTTTAGGCATGGGATACCTTCTCTGCTGTTTGTCATGATGTATCAGTGACTTCCAAATAAAAAGCCAAGGCTTTTGTCGTTGCTCTTGGTTGTCCAAGAGAACTTAATAAGACCCTATTACTGGAAGCAATATACACACTGGTCACCGGCTTTGGAAAATTAAGGTGGTATTGACCAGGATGCCGTTTTCCTTCTGGCTAGTTTGATAGTTCTGAAAAGTGCTAAGTAGGCTGCCAGGGGAAAAAAATTCATCAAGAGTCTTGCCTCGCTGTGCCTTTGTGATCTGAAACAATGAACAGTATTGAAAGATATGCCCGTGGGTATTATCTTGGAATGAATTGTATCTCAGGTAACCAACTGCTTTCTGATTGGATTTAAGACTTATTCCACAGGAGGAAACACATACTTGCTACTGCAAATTTAACTACAAACCAGGGAAAGAGAGCTTACAGATTTCATGAGTGAACCTACTCTGTCATACATCATTCAGCTAAATGGACATAGTATCAAACAAACTACAGTTTAAATTTATGGCTCTATACCTACTGATTAATGCAGCTCTCCACCTCACTGGAGAAGTTTCTTCATGCAACTGATCAAAGAACACAGAATGAGTGTCAGGGGAATGTCATGTGTAAATGGGACAGCTGTGTCACAACTCTCTTCAAGATATACACCCTATCATAAAAGAGGCAAGGAATCAAGGAAGCCTAAGGAAAACGGTCTTCTGCACATCACAGAACTATAGTGCTCATGAACTCACAGTAGTTGTGGTTGCCTGGACAAGATCAAACCAGTCAACACTCTAGAATGGATTGAGAAGGGGATTGCAAGTCACACACTAACTCAGGTTGTAAGGACATTTGATGGCCTTTGAGGAATTGGGTTTTTTGCAGGATATAAACCCTGGTAAGTCCATCGTACTCCAGTGGATGGCCACCTAAACATGAGCAATGGACTTTACAAGTTGTAGTTGGGGTAATTAAAAAGGTCCCTTAAGGTACATTTAGTTGTGGGGGTGGTTAAGGGGGTAGAGATAGATCTGAAAGGAATTAGGGCAAGGATTTTGGAGTGGCTATAATCCAACCATTGAGTCAAGGTTTTAAAGAAATAAAATTAATTTTTAAAATGAACAAAAATTGAAATAGTTTTAATTTCAGTGAGATCCCATTAAAACACTAGCAACATTCTATTATAATTGAAAAAAATACCAAAAATCATGAGAAAATGATAATAATAATAATAATAATAATAATAATAATCATCATCATCATCATCATCATGAGAAAAAAAGCAACCTTAAGCTGGGCATGGTGGTGCACTCCTTTAATCCCAGTACTTGGGAAGCAGAGGCAGGCAGATTTCTGAGTTCAAGGCCCAGCCTGGTCTACAAAGTGAGTTCCAGGACAGTCAGGGCTACACAGAGAAACCCTGTCTTGAAAAAAAAAAAATCAACCTTAAGTAAACCCAACAGAGATAAAAACATCACATCACCTGACTTCAAATTATAGACTAATGCAATATCTTAAGCATTGTCATATGGCAGTGTCAGAATGTTCTTTTTTTAAATATTAAGCACCATTGTTTGCAGGAGTTGGTCTCAGAGTGGTGTCTACTTCTACTCTGCCTGAAAATTTTGTATGTATCCATGAGCTAAATTGGGAGAATGCAACAACAACAGCAACAATAACAACTACTACTACTACTACTACTACTACTACTACTACTACTACAGCTAAACTAAACTACACTAAACAAACTAAACTAAACTAAACTAAACTAAACTAAACTAAACTAAACTAGACTGGTTACCTAAATACTGTGTAGTAGTTATGCACAGCATCTTCTAACTGGAAATCCAGACTATATTTTAATTTGGCTTTCACATCAATCACCCTGTGGGCTTTGAAAAGCAGCTGACACTTATTCAACATTATTTTAATAGTTGTGCAGAAGGTTAGTCTCCCTTCCAAAAATTAAACTAAAACCTATACATCATAAAAACCACATGTGCCTAGCACAGTGCCTGCAGTGTCTTTAAAAAAAAAAAAGTACTGCAAATTTTCTGGCATTTCAACTAGTACATGGGAATGTGACCCTTATAGGACAAAAGAACTGGGCTGCTCTAGCAACTGTATTCTGAGCCAGCTCTTTGCAAGAAACTTGACAGCTATTTAAATTTACCTTTCAATCTTGTTAAGCACAGGAGTATTATATATCTGTAGGATATTTCATGAATTAGAAACCTCACCCCTTATCTAAAGTGTCAGTGTCCAAAACACTCACCAGGGGCAAAACATCCTACACTGAGAATAAATAACCAAGAAATAAATGCCTAGTAAATGCAATACATTCCTCTTTAAGTTTAATGTCATCTGAAGTCTGTTAGTCTTCTTAAACTCATCTGGAAATGTTCAAGTCAAGGATGAGATTTAAGTCCAGTTTCCTGGAAAGAGCAAGTGTTTTTACTCCTGGAGTTAAATACCAATAATAGGCTTGCCATTCAAGATAAATGGAATACACATTTAAATATTAAAAAAAAACCCACAACTGGAGATATAGCCTTGGCTATACAACCAGTAAATGCTATGATATAGTGACCAAAACAAAATATGTTTTCTTTAAATTAATAAATTCACATCATTAAAAATAAAAGAAATAAAAGAACATTTTCTAATTTCATAGCACAGACCAGGAGGGGGATAATGACTGGATAATAAGAAAAAAATAAAAGAATAAGATAACAATTAAAAAGTGAAAAGTTATAAAATAATAAATAAAAGGTCAGGGTCAGGGAGAGATGAATTAGCAGGTAAAGTTACCCTATGCCAAGGCTAATATTTTGATTTCTACCAATGAGAGCCAAATGCTAGACGGTAAGAACCATCTCCTTCAAGTTGCTCCTAACTAACACACATGTGCACTGTGACATGTATGTGCATATGCATAAATACACACATGCAAATGAATAATGTAATAAAATAATTAAACTAAAAGAACATCTATAAAACCTTTCTTAATCTTGAACATTTTTTCCAAGTATAATATCATTCGGAAAACTTATATGGTAAAAGCTAATGATCTTAATGGGATTGTAATAAGACTGATTCTCAATATAACAGAGCTAATATTAAGTAAATACAAAGATTTGTTATGAGTGTGGGTTTCTTTAATAGATTTTAAGATCTTAACTTACAACAGTGACAATTACACACAGATCGAGGAGAAAAGGCTTGTACTGCAGAAGACAAATGTTCAAATAGCTAACCATAATGCATTTTAAAACTCATTTTGATCTAATCAGCTTACTTAGTCCTGCATGACTAATTCTTGTTTTACCCTATTACTTCGAATGATCATATCTGATTTTAAAAATAAGGTAGAGATACTGACTATAAGAAATTTTTTCTCTTCTTAAAGAGTGTAACATTATGCCTTTTGTGTGCCATACCCAAATTGTCATTAAAAAGGAAAGGATAAAGTTAGTACCAAGCACATGAAGTTATTCTAATGGGAAAAACTTTTCATATCTAGGCAGAAAATGAACTCTTTAGAAGTTGCTGAATATTCCAAAGTCAATTTGTCACTTTAACAAAGGGAAAAAGGCCAACACAACAGAATCTATTCTTATAACAAAAATGAGTAACAATCGTACAAGGTATTTTATCTTTTGAATAACTACATCGAAACTGCCAACCTGTCAATAAATGAGCATGCTTCGTTGCTTCTTTTCAAGTTTATCATTTACACACATTTAAACTAAAAGACATTATGTTCACTCTCCCTCAAAACTTGTACAATTTTCTGGATTTTCATAATATGATTTTTAGTAACTTCTTTAGCCTTCAAGTGTTAGCATACATGTTTACATTTACAATATTAATTCTCTATTTGTTTGAGTAGAAGGCAGTACATTTCTGATTAAAACATATTCAGTTTTTAATAGCCAGTCGAATGTATTTAATCACTCTTATTCTATTATATTGTGTCATATTAGTTACAATTGCAACTGTAATAATGTGTCTCCATTCCACATAAATATAGAGAAAAGTAAAAGATGAATAATTGTGCCTGTAACAAATAGAACAACACAGCACACAAACATACACTTTATTTTTCCTGTAATTTCACATATGTATTTATATGAGCAGAAGATTGAGCATGAACACTATACTACTATTCAATCACCATTTAAAAAATATAACATGATCTTAGAAGATTAAAAATCACAAATTTATTATCTTTCAATTTCTGTCAATTGGGAGTCTGGGCAGCACTACAATCGTTTTCTTTTTTTTTTAATTTATTTTTTAACACTCCATATTCCATTCCCCGCCCCTCACCATCCACCCTCCAACTGCTCCACATCTCACATCGCCTCCTCACACCACCCAGTTTCCATGTGGATGGCTGCATCCCCCACCCCACCTGACCTCTAAACTCCCTGGGGCTCCTAGTCTCTTGAGGGTTAGGTGCATCATCTCTGAATGAATACAGACTTGGAAGTCCTCAACTCTATGTGTGTTGGGGCATCATTTAAGCTGGTGTGTGCTGTCTGTTTGGTGGTCCAGTGCTGGAGAGATATCAGGAGTCCAGATTAATTGAGACTGCTGGTCCTCCTACAGGATCACCCTTCTCCTCAGCTTTTTTCAGCCTTCCCTAATTCAACCACAGGGGTCAGCAGCTTCTGTCCATTGGTTGGGTGCAAATATCTACATCTGACCCTATTAACTACTTGTTGGGTCTTTTGCAGGGTAGTCATGCTAGTTCCATTTTTGTGAGTGCTCCATAGCCTTCGTAATAGTGTCAGGCCCTGGGACATCCCCTTGAGCTGGATCCCACTTTGGGCCTGTCACTAGACCGCCTTTTCCTCAGCCTTCTCCCCATTTCCATCCCTATAATTCTTTAAGACAGGAACAGTTATGGGTCAGGGATGTGACTGTGACATGGCAACCCCATCCCTCACTTGATGCCCTGTCTTCCTGCTGGAAGTGGGCTCTATTTAAGTTTCCTCTCACTGCTGTTGGGCATTTCTTCTAAGGTCGCTCCCTTTGATTCCTGAGAGTCTCTTACTTCCCAGGTCTCTGGTGCATTCTGGAGGGTCCCCCTAACCTCCTATTTCCTGAGGTTGCCTGTTTCCATTCTTTCTGCTGGCCCTCAGGGCTTCAGTTCTTTTCCCTCACCCAATACTGGATCAGGTTCTCCTCTCCCCCCACTCCCTTTCCCCCCCAACCACTTTCCCTTGCAGGTCTCTCCTTCCCTCCCCACTTGTGATTGCTTTCTTCTCTCTCCCAAGTGGGACTGAGGCATCTTCATGTGTATACTTCAGCTTGTTGAGCTTTTTGAGTTCCGTGGACTGTATCTTGGATATTCTATACTTTTTTTTTTTTTTTTTTTTTTTTTTTTTTTGCTAATATCCACTTATTAGTGAGTACATACTAAGCATGTCCTTTTGGGTCTGAGTTACCTCACTCAGGATGATATTTTCTATATCTATTCATTTGCCTGAAAAACTCAGGATGTCCTCATTCTAAATAGCTGAGTAGTATTCCATTGCATAAATGAACCATCTTTTCTGTATCCATTCTTCTGTCATGTGACATCTAGGTTGTTTCCAGCTTCAAGCTGTCACAAATAAGGCTGCTATGAACATAGTGGAACATATGCCCCTGTGGCTTGGTGGGGCATCTTTTGGGTATATTCATAAGAATGGTATAGTTGTTTTTAATTAGTTCTGAGAAAATTTCTAGTTTTTTACGATATGCACAATCACTTACCTACTCTTCTGTTATTGGCCTGCTCTTTGCACCCTATCAATTTGTGTCATTTTTTAATACTTCAAAACAAATTTGTGATATCCAAATAGTATGGGGTGTATGGTCCTCTACTCTAGTATGGTCAACTTATCACAGAAAAATGTCATCTGAGATTAGAGACATGCTTGAGATTAAGCCAGCTGATGACAGAACTAAGTTCATTGTGATTATAGGATTCAAGTTTCATTGCTGGGCAACCTTTCTTCGCTTGCATTTTGTCCTCAGATCTTACCTATCTGCTTATTAAACACTGCATCTTAATTCTTCAAATTTAAAGGAATAGTTTTCCTTATCCATGATGTGATAAAATCTCATGCACTATAATGTGATTCTAGAAATGTCAGGTTCATTAATTTACAACTACTTTCAATCTTGAGGTAGAACTAATGATGACTGTAAACATAAGGGACCAATATTAGAATTTTTTTGTCACATAGACTAATATAATCAGCTATGTGTATGTTATTTCAAATCTATTGTCTAATGTCAAAATAGACATACATCTATAACAAAGTTATCTTTAGAGATGCATTTAGGAATAAGCACAGATGTAATCTCCATCTAGAAGACAAAATGGTACAAGAGGGTCAGTAGCTTGTGCAGCATGCATAACCATGGAAAAAGATGACTGACATCATAAACATGACATAGTGGATTCCTGTGTGTTCACATTACTCATAATGTCAAACAATTTAAAACTTGTGACTTGTTTATTTCTGAAGTGTTAATACAATACGTTTCAGAAAAGAAAAGTGAAACTCCAATTCAGATGCTGGGATATTGTACAGGAAGTTTAGATAAATTCAACTGATTAGCTACTTTACAAAAGGAGCAAATTTGAATATGAAAATTGCAAATACATCATTTTATTTCATACACAGATTTTAGAAACATTGTCTCAGGTTTTTTTTTATTTAAAAGGTAGTACTTGTGAACTACTAGTAACTAAGTGACTTGTGTTACAAATTTCTTTTCTATTGACATAAGTACTATTTATTATTCCATGGCAATTCAGAAAAGTGACTTCTTTAATGTTTAGAAACCTTATATTCTACTATAATACATCTGAGAAAGCATTTCACAATGATAAGAATACTACTTGCAATTAATTTCTTGCCTTGCAGATGAAATGGGCAGGATCCCCAAGACCTTGCAACTTCATTCCGTTTTACTACTCTAATGAGAGATGAAACAAAATACAGGCACATAAACATGCAGAAACAGCTTCAGTGAATCAAACAAATGAACAAAAATCAGCCTAAGTCATTGACCTCTAAGAAAGGACAACTTTTCACTCGAATTAAAACATACTCCTTGCACCTGCCTTTCATCATAAGCAGAAAGGTTCCTTTGGGCTTCTATTTTCCCTCCAATTTACTCTGATACAAGACTCTCTGATGCATGAAATGGCTGAAAAAAAAAAAGAAATGCAAATAGATAACTGAGAATTCTTTTATTTATTTATTTTTTGAAGCTTTCATATTGAAGTACTGGAACACAATCGGGTTGGTTATCTTTTCATTGTTTTCAATAGAACCTAATAAATAATTTTTCCTCACTTGATATAATTGTCACCTTACTTCTGAGTAACCTAACAATTTCTAGTTCTTTATAAATTATCGTGGCCGGTTCAACTGAGCTGTTCTGGCTCAAAACTCCCCTTCAAGATGACTGACTCAATCTGACTCCATCAGTTTCTCATTGAAT
Organism: Mus minutoides; assembly: GCA_902729485.2. NCBI lineage: Eukaryota > Metazoa > Chordata > Mammalia > Rodentia > Muridae > Mus > Mus minutoides. The sequence continues at coordinate 44,493 of LR752811.1, read as the reverse complement.
TCTTCTGCGTATCTTCAACCTAACTATAACCACTTTTTTTCTAACTTTCTGATTTCTTTTTTTAATATATAAGAACACTTTAATATGCATATATATAATTTCATTATCAACATTACAAGTATTAAGTGTCCATTTTCTTTTTCATGGTCATGATTATAATGGTCAATTTTAATACAAACATATTTTACGGTATTATTTCTAAATTGTTTTATCATTGTATTACTAAATAAATATTTCTTATGTTTTGAATACAATGTGCTTGTTTCTTTTTTTATTAGATATTTTCTTCATTTACATTTCAAATGCTATCCAAAAAGTCCCCTATACCCTCCCTCCGCCCTGCTCCCCAACCACCCACTCCTACTTCCTGGCCCTGGCATTACCCTGTACTGGGGCATATAATCTTTGCGAAACCAAGGGCCTCTCTTCCCAATGATGGCCGACTAGGCCATCTTCTGCTACATATGCAGCTAGAGACACGAACTCTGGGGGTACTGGATAGTTCATATAGTTGTTCCTCCTATAGGGTTGCAGACACTTTCAGCTCCTTGGGTACTTTCTCTAGTATCTCTATTGGGGGCCCTGTGTTCCATCCAATAGATGACTGTGAGCATCAACTTCTGTATTTGCCAGGCACAAAAGTACTTGAATGCACTAGACTGCACTCATTCAAATGAAGTGACTGCTGTTGTGCCCCCATCCCGCCCTGGACACACACACTGCACTGCTCTCTTAAGCACCTATCTTTCTTGTCTGTTCTCATGAGAGTTGGGCAAACCCCATCTTTGACTCATTCTGTTAAATCTTTCTCTTATTTGTCACTTTGGGATCTGACCAGGGTTGGAACCTCATTTCCCCTTCCTGAGCACATCTCCCTGGTGCTTCTTTCCACAAGACCCAAATGTCTAGATATCACTAACTTCCAAGAGCACCATACCTGGCCACATTTACCATATGATAGTTTAGGTTTTGAGATATAATAAACAGCACTCATATACTAAACAATTTGCAAACCAAAGCATGTATTTACCCTGAACCAGATACACAATGCTTCAATTGCACAAGAAAAATCATTGATTTTTGTTTTGTTTTGTTTTGTTTTGTTTTGAGACAGATATACAATGCTTCAATTGCACAAGAAAAATCATTGGTTTTTGTTTTGTTTTGTTTTGTTTTTGAAACAGGGTTTCTCGGTGTAGCCCTGGCTGTCCTGGAACTCACTCTGTAGACCAGGCTGGCCTAGAAATCAGAAATCCGCCTGCCTCTGCCTCCCAAGTGCTGGGATTAAAGGTGTGCACCACCACTGCCCGGCTGATTTTTTTTTTTTTTAATGTGTATTTTAGGCTTTAATTTTAAAACAAAATAAAGAGAATAATTTAGCCTTTAACATCTTCCAAGATGTTTTTAGTGACAAAATAGAAACATATCTATATTTTTTTTTGAGTTTTAAAAGACTTAAACATAGGTAAGGCTCTTCAGTTATGATTTGAGAGACCATATCTTTTAAGTTCAGACTCCATTTTAGAGAACCTGAACTAAGTGTGAATTCGGGTAAACTAACTGGCTGGTACCTAGCATTAGGTTCTCCCGGAACAAAAGTCGAGCCTAGCTTCTAGGCTGACTCCAAGAAGACCTTTGTATCCAAATTTATCTCCCCCAACACATTCAGCATTTCCAGGTTACCTCCCCCAAAAAATCTGTACCCCCTAGGTTACAAGTCTCCCCCTGCCTAATAACCACCAATGCAGAGGGAAGCAGAAGTTAGGTTAAAGGTTTGAACTCCAGCTCTCCATTTAGATGCTTACCAGAGTAGAAACACTCAACCCTTGCTTGCTACTATCTATAAAACTTTTCCCCATTAAGTGTTCTGGGCTCTTCTCCACCAAATCCATGGGTAGTGGGCTGAGCCCAAGTTTGAGGTTGAAAATAAAGACACATATATGATTGCATCTGTTTGGCTCATAACTGGACTTTTGGGATTGACTAACACTTCCTTGGCACTACAGTATCTCTGAAATTAGTCATTTTCTCAGTTGAGGGAAGATTCACCCCCAATGAAGGTTTGAGATGTAAAAGTTGTATGCTCTCATCATAATTTTATGACATGTTAAAGAGCACAAACAAAAGCACAAATGAAAGAAAGAATAACCTTAAATTAAATAAACATAAAGACTGAAAACAAAGGGATTTGTGAATTTCACAAAAATTAATATTTTCTTTTTAAAATAAAACTAGCTGAAATTTTCAGTGGGGAAAAATGGGTGCTATAAAATCACAAAGTTCTGAGATCAGATCCTGAGAATCAAATTTAAAAATCTTGGTGTGTTATTTTATGTGTAACCGCAATACTGGGACATTGAGTCAGAAAATTTGAGGGGCTCACTGAAAAGAAAGTCTTGTGATCCAGATTCAATGAGAAACCATATCTCAAATCTAAGTTGGGAAAAGAATGAATAATAGATCTTACACTGACATCAGGCTTGCTCTATCATGTGCACTGGAGCACCTGTAGGATAGACACATCCTCATGTGCGCACACACACACACACACACACACACACACACACATACACACACACATACACACACACATACACACACAGAGGGAGGGCAGGGAGGGAAGATGATATACTAATAAAAAGCAAAATTCAAATAGACACAGGAAATCAAAAATATTTCCAAACTCTTAATCTTTTTTTTCTTTTTTTATTAGATATTTTCTTCAATTACATTTCAAATGCTATTCCCAAAGCACACTATACCCTCCCCCTGCCCTGTTCCCCAACCCACCCACTCCTGCTATCTGGCCCTGGCATTCTCCTGTATTGGGGCATATGATCTTCACAATACCAAAGGCCTCTCCTCCCATCGATGGCCAACTAGGCCATTCTCTGCCATAAGCAACTAGAGACACAGCTCTGGGAGATACTGGTCAGTTCACGCGTTTGTTCCTCGTATAGGATTTCAAACCCTTTTAGCTCTTTTGGTCTTTCCATAGCTATTTCATTAGGGACCCTGTGTTCCATCCAAGAGATGTCTGTGAGCATCAACTTCTATATTTACCAGGAATTGGTATACATTCACAAGTTTCCTGTCAGCATTTTTTTTTTTCTGGCATATGCAATAGTGTCTGGATTTGGTGGTTGTATATGGGATGGATCACCAGGTGGGGCAGTCTCTGGATGGTCTTTCCTTCCATCTCAGTTCTGAACTTTGTCTCTGTAACTCCTTCCATGGGTATTTTGTTCCCTACTCTAAGAAGGAGCGAAGTATCCACACCCTGGTCTTCCTTCTTCATGTGTTTTGCAAATTGTATCTTGGATATTCTAATTTCTGGGCTAATATCTGCTTATCACTGAGTGCATACTATGTGTGTTCTTTTGTGATTGGGTTACCTCACTCAGGATGATATTCTGTAGATCCATCCATTTGCCTAAGAATTTCATGAATTCATTGTTTTTAATTGCTGCGTAGTACTCCATTGTGTAAATGTATCCACTATTTTCTGTATCCACTATTCTGTTGAGGGACATCTGGGTTCTTTCCAGCTTCTGGCTATTATAAATAAGGTTGCTATAAATATAGTAGAGCTTGTGTCCTTATTACAAATTGGAACATCTTCTGGGTATATGCCCAGGAGAGGAATTGCTGGATCTTCTCATAGTGCTATGTCCAGTTTTCTGAAGAACCGCCAGACTGATTGCCAGAGTTGTTGTACCATCTTGCAATCCTACCAGCAATGGAGGAGTGTTCTTCTTTCTTGACATCCTCACCAGCATCTGCTGCCACCTGAATTTTTGATCTTAGCCATTCTGACTGTAATGAGGTGGAATCTCAGGGTTGTTTTGATTTTCTGTTTCCTGATGATTAAGGATGCTGAACATTTTTTCAGGTGCTTCTCAGCCTTTCAGTATTCCTCAGTTGAGAATTCTTTGTTTAGCTCTGTACCCCATTTTTTTAATATGGTTATTTGATTTTCTGGATTCCATCTTCTTGAGTTCTTTTTATATATTGGATATTAGTTCCTTATCTGATTTAGGATTGATCTGACTTATTCCCAATCTGTTGGTGGCCATTTTGTCTCATTGACAGTGTCTTTTGCCTTACAGAAGCTTTGCAATTTTATGAGGTCCCATTTGTCAATTTTTGATCTTACAGCACAAACCATTGCTTTTCTGTTCAGGAATTTTTCTCCTGTGCCCATATTTTTGAGGCTTTTCCCCAGTTTTTCATCTATAAGTTTCAGTGTCTCTGGTTAGAAACCCTAGGAAAGAAATCAGGAACCACATGCTTAATCTTAAAAAAAATATTTTTAAAATAATCTTACAATTTGAACAGTTTTTGAAAGAGTCTGAATATAATCTAAACATGAAAAAGATGGCTAATGGAAGGTCAATGAGATCAATATAGGTTTAAAAGTCTTTAATGATTAGGAGACTGGAGGTTAAGTTGCAACAACATATAGGTCAAATAAGTTCTTTAAATTCTAACAAAAACTAAACTAATAAGAATATGTCCTGGTTTTCTTCATTTGGCTATGAAAAAAAAAATAGTGTTGTAACAACTTGGCAAGGAAGTATTTACTACAACCTATAGGTGAGTGGTCCTCATCATTCAAAGACATGGCTGGAGTACAAAGCATGAACCTGCAGGCAGGACCTGAAGCAGTAGCCATGGAGGAGTGCTGCTTACTGCCTTTTCCCCATGACTTATTCAGCCTCTTTATTATATATCCCACGACCAACTGTGTAGTGATGACAACATTCACAATACACTGGAATATCCAAAACAATCATTAATTAACAGAGTGCTCCACATATTGCCTATAGGAAAGCTAAGGGCAATACTTTCTCATTGGGGTTTCTTCAGCCCAGATGACTTTAGCTTATGTCAAGTTGACAAAAAGCAATCAGCAGGCAGTGAATATGTGCAATAGGTAGGACTTGATTTTGTGCTAAATCAGAGACTTTATTTCTAGAAATTTACTCAAGTAACTTGAAGTGTGTATCACTAACATTTCTGTCTAAAATATTACAGTAATAAAATTTTACATGAAATGTAGCCCCTATCAAGTAGTGAACTGATAAATTATATTGTATGTTTAGAATAGAGTTATAAATAGAAATGAAAATTATAAACATCCATGTATCCATCTTGTGAATGCAATTCATTTGAAAAGAGTGGTCCTAAAAAGAAAATTCTACTGTTAGACTTTACTGCTCAAATTAGGAACCAAGGAAAATGTTCTCCATAATAAAACCACATAAAAAGATGAAGATTTGCTCTAAGATGGCCAAGCTCCAATCTGAGTTTGCAGTAGAACTTGCAGTGTTGTCTATATGGCATTGCTCATATAGGAATGAAAGATGTAGGATTTAAAAAGTCATGTGGTCTTTCTCCATAATTCTAGAAGGACTGCACCTAGGTGATTTCTGGCAGTGTTCACTTGCTGAAAGGTGCTCCTGAGATTACACTGATGAGCCTGTAAGGTGAAACACAATGTGCACTGGAGACTCCAGGATGTAAGACGAGGAACATTAGATGTCCTCCTAGAAAAGCTACTGGCATGTTGTGACACCTACTCAAAAAAGAGTGTATATGTTCTGCAAGTTGTAGTGCTACAAGGATGAGCCTCTGCCAATGCTTTAGAGCTTAGACAGTTCTGTCGAGAGCCCAGAATCTCAGACATGAAGATAAAAGTTTTGTGGTTTTTTTGTTTATCTAACCAACATGACAAAGTAATAACATAAGTGTGTGTATTTACTAACAAACACACATCCTTACCTTGATAAACATATCTCCATTCATACTATCTATAACAACAACGTTTCTGATACAACTGCCTTAATCCCTGCTGTTATGAGAACTGAGTCTACTTTTAAATGGTATATGCTATTGGTCTTTCTGGGCCTGGTTTATTTCCATACCATAAGCCCTTCATCCACCCTATAGAAGTAACATGAGTTTCTTAAGATATTGATTTATTTCCTTTCCAAAATAATTGTTATTTCATTTTGTTTACTTTTGTACATATATACACATACATGTGAAGGCGCCTGTGGAGGCCAGAAGACAGCATCAGATCTCCAGTATCTGGAGTTACAAGTAGTTGTGAGCTACCCTATGTGAGTGCTTGGAATTGAACTTGGGTCCTCTGCAAGAGTAGAGGATGCTCTTAATTACTGACTCATCACTCTAGCTTCTGAATTCTGCTTTATATATCCTTTAATGAGAGTACTTGATCATACATCACTGCCATTGAGAAACAAAACAGAAGGAAACGTCCAGAAAGAAATGCATAAAGTTATAGGCAACTTAGTATCATAAAATCCTCTCAAATATGTATTGAGGAAATGGTTACATACTACCCAGTGAATCTGCTTGATAAAGTTCAAAAACTTAAAAGTGCTAGTGAGACACACAGTTTTAAAAGAAACTTAATCTCTTGGGAAGACATCCTCACAACCCATATATCCCTGCATTAGTCTGGTGTATGGATGCACGTGCTCATTTAGTAGGATTTTTATTATAATCATAGAATGAATCCCGATGTAAGCTAAGCCTTCCAGCGTTCCAATGGTCCTAGAGAATTCCTGATTTTCAGTGAGAATTCAGAGAACTATCTAGAGATGGGAAACTATTTAGCATTACATAGAAAAGAGTCAAAGTAGCTCAGAGCTGGTCTGCAGAATGTTTGCTAGGGACAATTGCTTTAGGGAATAGATGGATTTCCCACTGAGAAAGGAATCTTCATTACAGCCAGGTATAGCAGACTACATTTCAGAATAAAAACAAGTTGGTGGATTCTTCTGACACATGGAGATTTCCCACAGATTCTTATCAGAACAGCCAAGTTGTACTCTTGCTAGTATTTTCCTGGGCCTGGTAAATAGGGGGTTGTTGTAATACATTATTCATGAGAAGGTAACTAGTGCGGAACCCCCGGGTGCTAGCTCTCACAAGGTTCAAAGGAAAGACACAAATTGTGGTTAAGATATGTTATCCTTACTTGTTATTAGCTGATCCTAGGCAGAGCTGCTTTACATTTACTGTAAATATTGCCTGGTTCCTGTAAGTCCTTTTGATGTATTCATTCCTTTTGTATTGTGTCATTGTAACTTGGTTGATGTATCTCTCACCTGGTTTCTTGTTTTACCCTGCTGTATAAAAAAGTTTGAAGCACCATCTCACAATTACATTCAGATCCACACTTCCTTGTGTGTGTCTGTTTGTCATTCACCAAACTCCTTGCCCACTTGCTCCAGAGAACCTGTTCCACGCAGAAAAGACACCAAAAGGGTCTGCAGCAGGAAATAACAATCCTTTTTTTTTCACATGAGACAGAATGATATCACCATCTTTTTTTTATTTAAAAGTATTACTCATCAAAGGAAGGAGACAGTGTATTTTTCTTGATATGCTGAAATATAAAACAGGCAGTTTGAAGTAATTTTTAACCATGGAATAAGATTTTTGTTTGAAAAAGAATATTCTGTGTTTATTGATATGTTAAATATGTGTATGTGTACCACATACCTGTCGTTGTTCACAGAGACCAGAATGTGGTGTCAGATCCTTGTAACTCAAGTTATAGATGGTTGTAAACTGCAATGTGCATCCTGGGAATCAAACCACAGTGTTTTCTGTGAGAACAACCAGTGCTCTAAGCCAGCCCTTGAAGACAGCTAATTACAGATTTTTGCTATTGTTTTGGGTTTTATGAGATAATATGGTTTATGTCTATCTTGTTACTCTCATTAGTGTTTAAAACATGATTTAAGCAATGTCAGTGGCCACAATATCTTTCAAATACTGTTTTAAAATTCCTCATGATAACTCCTCATAATAATATATTATAGAGATTATGATTGTAATATATTGTTAATATATTAAAATATTATAAAATGTATATAGTTTTATATATATTACATGAATTATGTACATTTTATATATAATTAAGGTCTTTAAATTAATGAAGATGTATATGCTAATTTATACTTCATTAATATAAAAACCTTAATTTGATGGGAAAAATAACAATTAACTTATTGATATATACTATCATATTAAACATCTTTTAAAATAAGATTTACTAAGGTTTGTTCTATGCATATCAATATTTTGATTGCATGTTTGTATGAAACAGTCCATGTGGAGGTAAACTATCCTATCTGCTCAAGGCCTTTAGGGTTGCATGTGGATGCATTTATAATTTTGGCTTGATGATGATGTTCCTATAATCTACCTGGCTGTGAAAGGTGAAATTCACTGAGAAGTATCTGTTATGTTCTCTTGCCATTTACAATGCCAACTAACTTCTAAAAGCAATCATTCTGCTTTCAACAACTCATCCTCAGTTAGGAAAATCATCACCTCCAACTAAACTGTATAAGTTAGAACATAGCGATGTGACTCTCTCAAGCTAAGATTGTTAGGAGATGGCATCTCAGAGTACATGTCCTTCTGCTTAGAACTTTGAACATTATTAAGGGAGAAAAATAAAAGAGAGATAGATATTATGAAACAGTTGTCATGACCTCTAAACATGCAATTGTTTGCAAATGCATCTCATAAAACACACACACACACACACACACACACACACACACACACAAAGAATGTGTACATAAGTCCCAAAAGAAACAATTTCAAAATGTTGTATCTATTTTAAATTAATGATTTCTAGGTAATATGCAGAAGTCTAATACTATCAAACTAAATCTCGATATACACCATCTGATTTTTCTGATTGCTATAAAGCAAAGCCTGTTTTTATTTTCTAGCTTACCTGCAACAAGTATACAATTGTGATATTAGATCTATTCAACTTCAATGAAAATACTCAATATAAACTTATGCATTTTTGAGAGTAAATGTGGAGATGGAGGTAGGCATGTTTACTTTTCAATAGCACTAACTACATTTTGAAAAACAGGAAATATGAAGGCTCTCTGACTTGACATATAAACTTCTTTATTAATAGTGGGTTCTTCGGTTTGTTTGTTTGTTTTAAAACAAACATGTCCATATATGTTATTCTTCATTGTCTTTGGCTTTGTCCCTTAGAAAGCTCTTTCACAGTTATTATCATAAATTGCTATATCAAATGGAGGCAAAATCCACAATCTTATTTATAGAAACTCAAATCCATAAACTTTTGGATATCAGTTGTAAATCTAGAGCCTGCAAGCTGATTTCAGAAGTAAAAGTCTTAAGTGTCTAGATGATATATCTGGTTTGGTGATACATATTGATATAGTCATTTGTTTTTAACTTGATTGTTCATATTTTATATTTTTTCCTCATCACATTCTTTATACCTATATTCTTATTAATCCCATAATTATTCAAAACTATTGATTATTTTTTAGCAGAAAAAATGAGTAGTCTCTTGAGTATTTTCATACAATCAGTTACAGAATAAAAGTAGAAGCTAAATAAATTAATCTTCAGCCTCTAGTTTTTGGGTTACTTTTGCCTTGTGTCTTTCATTAGCAATTTAGTAAAAACTAATTTGTAGCTGTGAAAGCCTTGGTATGGAGTGCTAAATACTATTTTCTGTTAAAATACATAAAAAAGAATGTCCTTGAGAAATAATGTAGTATAGCCCATTAATTCTGGTTTTTAGGAATAGAAAAATTAGCATGTTTTTGTTACTATGCTTTTGAACAAGGAGTAATTCATTCCCCCATCTCACTATCTATCATTTCTATACTGTAAACTATATGTCATTAATATCAGTAGGTTTAGGTTATAGATGGTAGATTATCTTAGTGAGACAAAACTAAACTGTTTGTAAAATATAAAATAGCCTAAGATATACATGATGATGGTTTTGAAAATTATAGGATGGTCAATTATCTGAATTGTCCTTCTATTTTCTCATAATGAGGTCTATATGGTGAACTTTTGTAAAATGATTATATATTTATAGTTGGTATAACACAGTTTTAAAGGGTAAATAGATCAACCAAAGATTATCAATTTTCTCAGTTTTTGTATGCTAATTTTTGTCTCCACAGTTGCTAGGGAGGTATCATTCTTCTTCCTCCAAGTTCATATTCCATTCCTTCTATAACAAAAATTACTTGAAATGGAAGGACAACTTTCAATGTAGGAAGTAACTTTTAATAAGTAGTAGAAGAAAAGTGCTCAGGGTGTAAATAAGAGAAAAGGAGCTGAAGTTAATAATAAGATTGAGGGATAATACAGCTTGGCCTGAGATGCTTAGGGAGATTAATATGAGCCTTGATAACTAAATGTAAGATGATCAAGCTGAAAAGAAGGAGAGCACTCTGGCCCAGTGGCATTGGTTCAGCTCACAACATCCAAAGCCTCTAGAAACACAAATGGGTGCTATTGTTGTTTCTGGGATCCTTCCTTAAAAGTCAGATAATCGTTCTTTTTTCTTTTCTTTTATTTTTTTTATTAGATATTTTCTTTATTTGCATTTCAAAAGTTACCCCCTTTCCTGGTTTCCTCTCTGAAAACCTCCTATCCCATTCTCACCTTCTCACCAACCCACCCACTCCCACTTCCCTGTCTTGGGATTCCCCTACACTGGGGCATCAAGCCTTCTTTGGACCAAGGGCCTCTCCTTCCATTGATGTTCAACAAGGCCATCATTTGCTACATATGCAGCTGGAGCCATGAGTATCTCCATTTGTACTCTTTTGGATACCAACACATGCTTGCTGACAGAAGCCTGGACTGAACACAGGGACCCCAATGGAGGAGCTAGAGAAAGAACCAAAGGATCTGAAGGAGCTTGCAGCCTTATAGGAGGAACAAAAATATGAACCAACTAGTACTACCAGAGCTCCCAAAGACTAAACCACCCACCAAAGTCAGATAATCTTAACCAACTAAGCTAGGATAACTTCTGAGAAAACCACCACCTATTTCAGAGAAAACACCCTATATATATATATATATATATATATATATATATATATATATATATATATAT
>LR752811.1:0-33424 GCA_902729485.2 Mus minutoides | reverse complement strand
ACTTCAGCTTTGGCCCACTTTCTGTCATAATCTTGTAAAAACAAAACAAACAAACAAAAAACATTAGACAAGAATGCTTGATGGCATTTTCCACTCTGAGAAACGTCTCCTGTTCCCGAGAGTCTCCTGCCTCTCCTTAATGCATAATTGTTCAGACATTCTCTCTTTACTAAAGCAGGTTTGTACTTTGCATGCTTCCATACACATCTGCTTCTTGGATTTTCACCGACAGGAGACAAAACACCATGAGATTGTCCCAAGATCATCTCTCGCGACTATGAGAGGATCAACACCCTAGGTATTTGGGTCAAAGATAATTGGGTAGTGGGAAGACCTGTTGTGGTCAAAATCCATTATCCCTCACACTGTCCATGTCTTATTTATATTACATTTCTGTTTTATGTGCTGATTCACTATTCATTTCTTCATGAATAATGGAATAAGGTTTAGCTATCACATGTTATGTGGTGAGACCCCGTTACTCTCTTTTTCTTTACCTCATTTCTCCCAGTGTTTCTTGGCTAGTGGAAGTCTCATTAAGTATGATTACTTTTTTATTAATTATGTATTTGTATGTGTGTATTTCTGTGTGAATTTGTATGCATACGTGTGTGAGAGAAGTATGTCTACCAATACTAATAGAAAATGCCCGAAGATATTATAGATGCCAGAAGAGGGCATTGGGTGCCTTGCTTTATTAATCTTTTGTTTGGTTGTTTGTTTACTGCTAGTCAGGGTCTTTCCTTGAAAATGAGGATTACATTTCCTAGGCTAGGTTACAGGATCTGGTATGAGCACAGTTGTCACTAGTGCTACAATCTACTCCTTGACTCCCCCTTAAATCTTTCACTTTGTCACTATTGCTCATTCTAATTATTGTTCAATGATTTGGCATACATATTTGTAATTCTCCTTTCTGGTTCTTTAAAGAAAATGAATAAATCATCCTTGTTATTCTCAAAATAGTTACAATAGACTGCATGATAATATTATTGTTAAGAATATAGCAGATTTGCAGCTTGATCTTCATGTGGGTTCCTTAACAACTCCCTGACTCTGTTGCCTGACTATGAATCCTGCTCCCCTACCTGAACTGTCTTGTGTAGCCTCAGTGGGAGAGTATGTTCCTATACAAACAGTGACTTGTGGCTGGGTGGACTGGTACCCAGGGAGGACCTCCCTGTTCTCAGAGTGAAGGGGGAAGGGAAGTGGGGGACTGGTTAGATAGGGTGTAAAGCGAACAAATCAATTAATTAATGGAAAAAGGACATCTTTTTTAAAAGAACACTGTCTATGAGTCATATTTATACTGACTGAATTCCATGATTCAATATTACTGAAGCCATCTTGTTTACTACTACTTAATGACAGCTTCTAAGAGTATAGCCCAATCCCAAAACTTGATCAATCTTAGGCATGTTAGAACTGAGGATCGAAAGATTCATTTCTTAGGAACTGGTAAACAAATTCCAAGCATCATTTCAGATCTAAGACAAAGCATAGATTCCTCCTTAATTGTGGAAGGAGGGGTTTCTCTGACTTTTTGCCTGCTTTTGGAACCCTTTACCTCCTAATGGGATGCTTCATCCAGCCTTGAAACAAGGTTTTGTGCCTAGTCTTAAGCATATTCTGCTATGTTTGGTTGATATCTGTCTTATGGTTTTACTGCTGTGAACAGACACCACAACCAAGGCAACCCTTATAAGGACAACATTTTATTGGGGCTCATTTACAATTTCAGGAATTCAGTACAATATCAAAAAGGCTGGAGTATGACAGCATCCAGGCAGGTATGGTGGAGGTAGAACTGAGAGAACTACATTTCCATCTGAAGGCTTCTAGGAGAATACTGACTTCCAGGAAGCTAGGAAGAAGGTCTTTAGGTACATGCCCACAGTGACATACCTACTCCAAAGCCACACCTCGGAATAGTGCCACTTCCTGGGACAAACATTCAAACCACTACATTATCCTTGGGATATCTACCCATTTCTGGAAGGAAATGAATGAAAAGTGGATCTGAGAGATGTGGGAGGGAGGAACTAGGAAGAATGAAGGGAAGGGATCTGTAATCTAGATGCATTGTTTAAGAGAAGAATAAAACAAACAAACAGAACAAACACAAAATCATAAAAAAAGAAGATATGTTGAATTTTATAGACTCTTAAACTAATTAAATTAGACTTAATCATACTCCTCTTTGAAGTGGAAGTTTCTGGTTTCTTTAATAACTCAGTTGTGTCATCTCATGTTTGTCTGGAAGCTGTCTTCTGAGAGGACATGTGATGTTTTGCTGAAAACAGACACTTGACAGGGTATGTGATGTTTAGGAAAAATATAAATAGAACCCCACAAACTGTCTTAGTCAGGGTTTCTATTCCTGCACAAACATCATGACCAAGAAACAAGATGGAGAGGAAAGGGTTTATTTGGCTTACACTTCCATACTGCTAAGCATCACCAAAGGAAGTCAGGACTGGAACTCAAGCAGGTAGAAAGCAGGAGCTGATGCAGAAGCCATGGAGGGATGTTCTTTACTGGCTTGCTTCCCCTGGCTTGCTCAACCTGCTCTCTTATAGAACCCAAGACTGCCAGCCCAGAGATGGTCTCACCCACAAGGGGTCCTTGATCACTAATTGAGAAAATGCCTCACAGCTAGATCTCATGGAAGCATTTCCCCAACTGAAACTCCTTTCTCTGTGATAAACCAGCTGTGTCAAGTTGACACAAAAACTAGCCAGTACAATTGACCCCTTGTCAACTTGACACACAAATACATCACTAGTAAGCCTCAACCCTTAGTTCTTACTCATCCCCAAGATCTTAAATAACCTTAAAAGTCCCACAGTCTTAACATATTAAAAGTTCAATCCTTTTAAAATATCTAATATCTTTTAAAATCCAGAGTCTTTTTACAATTAAAAGTCTCTTAACTGTGGGCTCCACTAAAATACTTCCTTCAAGAGGGAAAAACATCAGGGCACGGTCACAATAAAAAGCAAAAATCAATCTCCAACCGTCCAATGTCTGGGACCCAACTCACGATCTTCTGGGCTCCTCCAAGGGCTTGGGTCACTTCTCCAGCCCTTTGTAGCACACACATTGTCCTCTAGGCTCCAGATGCCTGTACTCCATTGCTGCTGCTGTTCTTGGTGGTCATCTCATGGTGCTGGCATCTCCAAAATGCTTCTGTCCTTTGCATGACCCCTTCAGTGCTGGGCCATCAATTGCAACCAAGGCTGCACCTTCACAGTGCTTCCATGGCCTCAGCTGCTCTGCATGACTCCTTCATGCCTCTAAAACCAGTACCACCTAGGTAACTCTTACACATTACCAAGTCCAGTCACAGCACAAGGTACAACCATGGCTATCTCTGGAACACAGCCTCCTTGTGCTTTCAAAAAACATTTCCCAGAATATGTCACCTCAATGATGCTGGTCTCTTCTTAATCACCGCTAATTTCGTAGCTCCAGCTAACCAGCATCAATAGTACCAGTAATGCCAAGTTTTTGCTTTAGTAGTTCTGGTATCTTGTTAATCACAGCTGATTCTTCAGCCCCAGCTAACCAGAACCACAGAATCTTCACAAAGTAACAATGGCCCTGAAAAGAGTCTTTAATTGTCCCTCTGAAATTTCACAAGCCAGGCCTCCATCTTCTGCACTGTTCTCAACATTATCTTCCAAGCTCCTACACAACATTCCACAGAGCTCTTAACACAGAATGGATCTTCTGGCCCAAAGTTCCAAAGTTCTTCCACAGTCCTCCCCCCCAGAACATGGTCAGAGGCCATTAGAATGATTCTCCACCTGGGGAGATATTCTTCCCATAGACTTTCATCAATTAAAAACTTAATGCTTAAATCTTATTTTACAATCTTTATGAGGGACTTGGAACTTAATGAACAAATTCATATACACAATTTTACTTTGAGAAGGTCTATAATACAACAAACAGTGAAATGCATTGTATTCATGTATCACATTCTCAAAAAATAAATGTAATATATTAAAATTAAAGCAAACATTGAGTGATTACAAAATCATCATATAACTTAAAGCATGTAAATAAAATTTGGAAAGACTTTAAATAGAGTTCAGTGATGTCTAGAAGCCTATAAAAAGGAATAAATAATTATGCACTGTCACTTTCCTCACTGTTATTATAAGCCTTCTTAGTTGGTTAATGCCTCATCAAGCATACATCTTACCATTTCAACTTCTCTTTCTTTAATTTCAGATTTCTCAATCTCTCTTGAATAATTAAATTATTTCACCTCTTATTCAAGCTAGAAGTTCTCTACATAGCTCTTTTAAAATGAACTTTTAGGAATTGAACATAATGGCTTATGAAGTCATATTTAATTGACAACTACTAATAAGGGAAAAAACATTTTTTTAAAGGAATCTCACTGGGTGTATAAACCACATTTAGGGCAGGTCCCATGTCCAACAATAAATAGCCAACATAAATAACCTCAATGGTGGTTTTGTAGATTTTTTTTTTTGGTCTCATTTTGTTTTCTTAGGGCTTTTTAATTTTTTTTTTTAATTTAATCTTACTGGTCTCTTTTGCTTATATTTTATGGTATCAAGTGTGTATGTGTGTGTATATTTTATTTTCTTTTTTATTGATCTTTTTATTTGTTTACATTTCAAATGATATCCCCCTTCCCAATTTTCCCTCCACAACTTCCCCATCTTTTTCCCCATCCATTTGTCTCTATGAGGGTGCTCCTCCAACCAGTCACCAACTCACCCACTCCTCCCTCATTGATCTGGAATCCCCCTACCTCAGGGAATCAAGCCTCTGCAGGACCACGGGGCTCACCTTCCATTGATGCCAGATAAGGCTGTCCTCTGCTACATATATAGGGGGAGCCATGGATCCCTCCATGTATACTCTTTGATTGGTAGTTTAATCTCTAGGAGGTTTGGGTGACCTGGTTAGTTGATATTGTTCTTCTTATGGGTTTCAATCCTTTCAGCTTCGTCAGTCCTTCCCCTAACTCTTCCACTGGGGTTCCCGGGCTCAGGCTGATGTTTGGCTGAGTATTTATGTCTGAATTGGCCAAATGCTGGTAAAATCTCTTAGGGAACAACCATACCAGGCTCCTGTCAACATGTGCTTCTTGACATCAGCAATAGTGTTGGGGTTTGGTGTCTGCAGATGGTGCATGTATTATATAGGATTTTGGTTTTTTTTTTTTTAGCTATTTTTTATTCAAATTTGTTTGCTTTTCAAATATTTTAGTCTGTTTTCTAAAACGAAAGAGAAATAAGGCATTGAATGAGCAGTGTAGGAGATGAGGAGGATCTGGTAGGAGATAGGAGGAAGACTGAACACAATACATTGTCCAAATTTTCTATACAAAAAGAAAAGACAAAAATAAAAATTTATCAGGTTCTTATTTTATAACTATTACTAAGCTAATGTGATGTTATATAAGTAGGAAGGCCCAAGTGGGGATGCTTGAATCACACTTAGAAGGGAAAATAATAGTCATAGAAGGCAGAGGGAGATGTGAAGCAGAAGAGAAATGTTTGGGTCAGGTGTGTGGAAATACAAGAAGAAGACCCAGACAGGAAATTGGAAATCTGCAACTACTGGGCATAGGAGGAAGGGTATCTTTAGGAAGTCCCAGAGACCTGAGATGGGGGAGGTTGCCGGGAGGCAATGAGGTGACCTAAGCCAAGATGCCTAGCAGTAGGGACATGGAAACTAAAGATGCCATCTACTGTATTCAGGCAGGACCGCCCCAGTTGAGGGATAAGTACATCAATACACCCACAGAACTTTTGACCTGAAATGTCTGTTGTCTACACTAGAATGAATGGTACAGACCAAAATAGGCCGCTTTCAAAAAGGAAATATCCATGAGATTATATGTTGAAAATATAAGAAAATTAATATGGAGTTACAGAAATAAACAGAATTTCTGTTTTGTGTAGTAGATTATGCTTCTGATAGTTTGTACTAAAGCTCCATTCAGGTTCTATTAGTTGAAATAATTATAGAGAGAAACTATATGGAGTAAAAGACATCAGATTAACATAAATTTATATAAGGGAAAAAGATCTATTTGTAAAACGTCAAAATTTATTCTAAAAATCTAATGCATTAGTCTGGGTTCTCTAGATTAACAGAAACTAGGAATTGAGAGTAATGGAGAGAGGGGAAACTGTGGTCAGAGTATATTGTATGAAAGAGTACATTTAAAAATAAAATAATAAACTTTTTATTGAATCTTGAAGTGCCAAAATATTTTCTATCATATTTACTGTTATATTGAATAACTTTAAGTGAACTATACTAAACTTCTGACCAATACATTAGAATTACAATATTAACATGATTATTAGGATGATATATAACTATTGTTTATCATAATAAAGTGAATTTAAGTCTCCAAAGTCTATATGCTGTGCTATTTTAACAACTTTTATAGAATGCTTTATTGAATGGAACCTATATTGTTAGGTTTGTGTGTGTGTGTGTGTGTGTGTGTGTGTGTGTGTGTGTGTATGTACAAAATTTGAATTGAGAGTTCAATATTCTCACTTGGTTAGTAAACACACACACACACACACACACACACACACACACACACATATATATATATATATACATATATATATATATATATGAATATTATTTTTCTCATGTCTATTTTCTTTTGTCACCAATGAAAATGTCTTTTATCAACTTTAATTTTAAAGTGGACTATTATGTAGTTCAAATATTGACATTTTTATCAAGTCCAATACACAGGAGGTAGCATTTGGAATCTATAAAAACAAACGATTACAAAATGTGCATCATCTGAAAAGCCAAATTAGGTATTGAAATAAAAAATGATTTTATATATTATGATATTTTTGAGTTCATATAACTATACATGAACATGATTTTACAATGATAAATGATACTATTATTTTAATTTCTTATGCTGCTTGTTCAATGATAAAATTTAAACTTTATGCATTTAAAAACAGGTATGACTGAGATGCTCATTTTGTCAAAGGTAAATTAACTGCATGATACATAGACAATCAATGTATCTAGATAAATGATATCTAAAATAAATGGTAGATAATAAGTAGATGAAAGATCATATCGTAAATATGATATAATATATAATATATACATAAATAATATATATCACAGATATATTATTTTAAGCAAATATTTCATCATTTTGTTTTTCCCATATTTATAAAGTATAAGCAGAACAATATAATTCAGGATGACCATGAACCTCTTAAAATCTACAAGATATTCTTATCCCCAACAGTACTAATAGAAGATAATTTGCTTTTGATTTTGTATCCACTTGGAGATGATTCCTATTTAGAAAAACATAATGAAAACACCAGACATACACAAACCCATTGGCCATTGGCATCTGAAGCCTAAGCAGCTGAAAGTTATGGCATTTTAAAGCAATGATGACAGACCAAGTATATTTGGCACAAGCTGAAGTGTTTACAACAGCAGTGCTGCTTTCTGAATCACTGGTGTATAATCTAAACACAACATTAGAGTTGGTAGCAGAAAAAAAATACCTATACATTTAGTGTTAACTTTCTAAATTCAAATTCAACCTTGTCAAAAACCACATAGACTATTTGATATATTGCTGTATCTGACCTTTGAAATAAGAAAAAGCAGTGTAATCTCATAAAACTCGTGTATTTGAATTCTGCTCAAGGTCAAGTAATGTATCAATGTTAGATTGTCATTAGTAAAACTTTAGTGTACAATAAGTAGCTTAAATCTAGTAAATGAAAGGTGCCTTAGACTATTATTCAGAATTTTCTTAGCAAATATCTAATATGTAAATATAAACTCTGGAGGAATGTAGTGTTTGGGGATATATAAACCATTGCATGTTAGAAGAGGAACTTAAAAAAAAAAAAACATTTCATTTTGAAGTTGCAAAGCAGTAATAAGAGAAATGCAGCTACCTGCAGCAGGCTGATGATGTTTCAGAGATGAACAAGTACTCTATGAGAACTGTGTTAGGGAATTTCATTCTGTCCATGCCTTGATAACTTTATTGAAGTTGAAATCAGAGGCAGTGAAGTATTTGTTGGTGCTAAAGAAACAACTTTAATTGACAGATATAAGGATCATTGTAACAAAATTTCATTTGATGCACTAAAAAAAGTTCTGAAGTTAACATCCAATGTATCAGAGTCTCTCTTGAGCTGGCAATAGAACTTGAAAGCATTGGTCATGTGAAATTGATTTCAAAAACATGGAAAATATAAGACCAAGGCTCCTCGTGTAGAAAGACTGTAACCAGACAATGAATGGCAGAGTCACTGGATATGATGCCAATGTATGGAGCTCTGAGAGTAAAGCTTAATTCACTATAAACCATAGGGTATTTGAGATACCAGGACTGTTGGACATATACCAAGTGGGACTATTCCTGAGAGAAATTTTGTATATAATACAAGCAGCAAAGCTTGAGATAAGTGAGTACTCAAATCTATTGGTGCTCATAAGATTACATTATTAGCTCAGGATATCAGATATGAAGCTGCAGGAGCTGGTGGTTTCTTTTTCAGGATTTAGTTTTGAATTGGTATGTTTGTTTCTTGCTATGACCTAGCACTTTTATTTTGGATTTTGGATATTTAATTTTTACCATTATTCTAGAAGTATTTTGTGACTTTTATTTATAGCAGTTTACAAAAGACACATTGGACATTGAAATAGTTAAAGACTCTGGATGTTTTTTATGTTGAACTCTCTCGTCATCCATCTTTAAACGATTGGATGTTGGATTCACATAGACAGATAAATAGACAGTATTTGAAGTAATAATTTTAAGCATGAAAGAGATAGTTTCCAATGTAAGGCAAGAAAAGTTTTTAGGTTTAGGAAGAATATGTGTAGATAGATACCTACGATATGTGTAGTTGGAAATGAGACCAATTCCTTTCAATGTTGTGTTACATTTTTTTTCCAGGAAGATGTGAACGCACATCTACTAATTTCAAACAGGTTTTAAAGCAAAGAAAAAGTCTGACCTACTCATAGCTATCATGGTGAATCAGTGTTTCTTACAGAAGGTGAGGCTGTGCCTCCAGGAAAATGGTTGACTCAAAAGCAGAAGCATTACTAGAAATTTTACCTCAAAAGGGGTGTACACTGAGTGAACCCTCTCAAAGATGAATTAGTCAAAGTGTTTAGTTTTTGCATTCTTCAGAGTCTAATTCAAGATGTTAAGCATATAAGCTATTGGCCACAATCTACTCTCTGTGTGTGTGTGTGTGTGTGTGTGTGTGTGTGTGTGTGTGTGTGTACGTTAAATGTTTAAATGTGTAGAGTTAGAGAACATTTTTGTTTATGAAATCTTTCATTTGCCACTTAATTGGGAAAGATTAACCTGTCAAATCTATCACCCAGGCTCAGTTGGCTCTCTGTTGATTAGGTATGATTTAATCTCTACCTCATTTTAATACAGGACCTTTTCTATCCCTGAACAATAGATGTTATGAACCAATGAAAAGAGAGAGTTGGGGAGAAAATGCGGATTCACACAGAAAAAAATACTTACAGTGGTTAAGGAACTAAAGAAAGATCTTTTAAAGAAATTCCCTCCTTAAAACATTCATAAAAGGATGTATCTTTCCAGGAAAACATTAACACTGGTATGGGAATGACTACCTGGTTGAAAATAAATATAAAGTACAGACACTTACAAAGAATAACCACTATCTCTGTTCACTACCTGCTTGCTTTTACTGATATATAAGTATTAGGGTCTGAATAGAATTTTCTATTTTAAGAGCAGTTTCACTGTATAACCCAGGCAGGCTTTCTTATCTCTTGTTTTCTATGGCTTGTACAGGGTATTGCTATATATTGCAGGCTATCAACAAACTCTAACTCTCCCTCAAAATCTAGAATTCAATGTCTTTTCAGTGTTTCATTATTGAATGTTAATTTTCTAATATTCTTTTCATTTTGTGAAGGTAGACTGTTCACAGCTCTACATCCAGAAAGTATAAAAATCAAGCCCTTCTTATAAAATGAAAATACATTTACATTTTCACTTGTGGAAAGCATTATGCATAGGTAACCCTTAAAAGAAAGGGTAGGAAGTGTAAAAGAGGAAGAAACATGTGTTTAAATGCTTTCTTACTTTCTTTAGACATATTGACCCAAGAGTATAGCTACTGTAATGTCAGGCTATCACAGTCAGCCAATGATACATGCATACCACTTATGCTACTTTCCACGTTTTCTCATTTCCTCACCAGTTTTTTTTTTCCTTTACATTTAAAGAAAATGATTTTTCAACTACACCCACCAGTGTCAGGACAACAACAGCAACAAAGTTCACACATTCTAAGTGTTAATATGGTGTTTTCAAATATAAAAGCTACTCTTAGTAACTAATATCTGTTTTATAAAATTATGCATATGGTTATATACTAACATGTAATTGTGATCAGTTCAAAGATTTAAAGATACATGATTGGTATATGTTAGCTTTTCTGAAGAGATGTTCAATCAAATTTATTATTTGTTATCTATTAGCTAGAATTCTATATTTATTTTAGTGTGAACTTCTACTGCTGCCTCAAATTCTACATGCTAGCTATTTTATAATTACGGGTTTTATCTGGATATGTTCCATGAAAACTATGATCTGGGCCAACAATGTAGCTCAACAGATAAAGTGCTGGGATTTAAAGGCGTGCACCAACACTACCCGGCTGTACTTGATGTTCTTGTAGAGGATCAGACTGCAGAGTTTTCAGCACCCATATTCAATACCATCACTGTCTGTAGTCCAAAATTTTAGTCCAAAATTCTGATGACAGTTTCTATTGTCTGTACATACCCAAATTCATGTGCACATACATGCACAAAAAACCACAAAGACATACACACACTTCAAGGAAGTTGTGGTAGTCAAATAAACAAACACCCAATTTATTCTATTGTTTTATTTTTTTGCATTCTTTCTGAGTCTGTTTAGTGATGCTTCTATGTATATGATTTTTGATCCAATTACTCAATATTAGATAACCAATTTTAGTGTACACTCAATGGAAAAGACTTATTTTTTTTTCTCAGAAGATCTTAGTTTTCTGCTGTACTTTGTCTTAGTGTGGGGCCTCATGAGATTTCCCCCTTACATGAGAGTATGTCTGTTAGTGTTGTCCTTGTTTAAATCTTGCTTGGGTAGATACACTGAAATATTGTAGATGGAACTTTCTTGTCATTTCTAGAGAAGGACTATTTATACAGTCTCCTCTCTTAGTAGATTTGCTGGTCCTCTGGTTCCTATTTGTGGTCCTTTTCATGTCCTCTTCCATGATGTTGCCTGAGCTGTACACATGGAGGTTTTATTATAGATGTAACCAGTATAGCTGGTACTACACTGGTACTACACAATAAGTTGAGATATATATATATATATATATATATATATATATATATATATATATATATATATATATATATATATACTATAAGTTGTTGTAGATTTCTTTAGTTTTCTCCATCTTCTGAAAAAAATTATGGTTGAAGAATGAAAACTACACTTAGAATGGAACAGGGAATTATACAAGATTAGTACCGTGGTGGTACTATATTCTCCTCTGAGATGAGTGACCACAATAGATATAGGTCTTTGGGTAGATTTCCAGTACTGGGAAAATTTTTCCTCTTAAATAAGCTGACCAAGTACAGAGCTATTGCTTGCTGCCAAGATATGTATGGCACTATTATACCATTGAGGATATCTTACCATGTGGGTGATTGTTGTGGTTCATACAAGTGACAACTGTATAAGACTCCTGAGTACTTTCCTCCCATAGAAATTTAAATAGCAACTTCTGGTGCTATTAAAGCCAGTCCTGAAATAGAGGGTTTCCAGGAAAGACCCAGCTCAAATATTCTGATCCCTGTTTTCAAAGAGCATGATTTTTTTTCAATAACAAGAACTTACCTTTAATCTCTGGGAAACATCCAATACAACAGTCCTATTGTATATCGTTTTGCATGTATCTCCCATGCTTGGTACTAATATTACTAGAAATTCTACCCGGAACTCTATTCTCCTTCAGTGGAGCATTATGTAACTTCATTATGTATGTATGTATATACATTAAATTTAATAATTATTAAATTTACATACTTATTTAACCATGTGCCTCTGTGTTCTTTTATGGGAAAGAGTACATAAAAACTGTAAAAATAGGACATGCAAAGGAAATGTTCACATACTGAATATGTGTTCAGCACAGATAGCTCATGACACCACAGACAACCAAGCAAGAGGATCATTTAGCATACATATATACATATTGCTTATTGGACATATATGACAAAATTTTCTGGTTACATAGATGTTAGCACAGGGCAGGTTTCCCTTCCTCAGCTGTTCCCAGACATTATATGTTTCAGTTCAAATCTGGAATTATCTTTACTAAGTTATTCATTAAAACACAAACTAAAATATTTTGCATGGCACAAAAGTTTTTCTTCTGATTTCTGTAAATGAAAATAACAACCGGCTTTTAAAATGATTGTTAAGGATAAAGAGCATCACTGAAGTACGAACTGAAGTAGCCAAAATGCTTTAATTTCAAAAGGTTCCATTTTGTAGGCAAGGGCAGTGTTATGTAACTTCAGTGAACTCATCTGCTTTAAATGCCTCATGCTAAATGATCCTCTTGCTTGGCTGTCTGTCGTGTCATGGAGCCATCTGTGCTGAACACATACTCAGTATGTGAACATTTCCTTTGCATTTTACACTTGCAAACATCCTATGCTCTATTTTAACAGTTTTTATGTACTCTTTCCCATAAAAGAACACAGAGGCACATGGTTATATAAGTATGTAAATTTAATGTCAAAGCCACTAATATTTTATGCATCCCCTAAAATACCATAGGTAAAAAATTGAAACATGCATCATACATTCTAATTTTGCCTTTCTTTTCCCTTGTATTCATATAATTTATGATTCAAAAACTTAAAACTAATACCAGAACAAATATTTTTAGGAAAGTGTATGAATTAAATTAGCATAATGTTCTCTCGTGTAAGACGCAACAATTGTCTTTATTTAGTGAATGATTTGTTACCTATTTCCAGCATTATTTTTATCTTATTAATTCTCCTAAACATAGCATTTCCTTTCAAATGTTTATACTTTCTAATTATATCTTTCATTAAAATCATTTCCATAGTTTATGTAATGCATTTTTCAAAAACCAAATCTTTTAAATAGAATCTATAAAAGCATGTCTCAAATGTCTTTATTCCTGTCACCAAGATTTAAAAGCATTACTTCCCAAAGTTATAAATTTACCTATTTAAAGAAGGTACTGGACATATAAAAATACAAGAAATGTAGTTTGAAATCTGCCATTTCTTTATTATTGGTCCTCTTTTGTGAAAATTGCTAACAGTTTATTGTTCTTAACCAATCTTGTGTACTGTAGTAAACAGATACATGTGTAATACTCATTTTCATTTAACCAACAAGTGTCAAGTGGCTTTTCCATAGCAAGCACTTTCTCGGGTATAAAAATGTCAAAGGTTAAAAACTGTATAAACAAAAATGTGTTAGTTAAATTTGACGGGGAATGGAAGTTGGAGTTTGAGGAATGGCTACTTATGATGATGCAATATCTTTGTTAACAATTTTATCTACACAAATTTCATAGGGTTAAAAAACTTTACATATATATATGAATATGAAAATTGAGGGGCTTAGTGATTAAATTATTTATCAATGTCAGAAGCAGAATTAGGAGTTAATCTACTTTACTCAAGAGTCTAGTGCTAATTACAAGGCAAAATGATGTTCTCAAAGTAGTTTCCAGCTTATCATTTAATAAGACCATTGTTTCTCAATCATTTCAGGAATGTTTACACTTTTCTTCACATTTGTGCTATATGTGTCTACTTATACATATAATAGTATTCAGAGCTATAGGAACATATTGTTCAAACAAGTACCCATATGTCACTCAACATCAAGTTTTAAGTTTTTTGAATCTGATAACATTTTCCTATTTATCTTCATATGCAAATTACATATCCCCATTATTCAAATATATTTCATTATAAGGAGTGGATTCACACAATTATAGACTGAAACATCTACAATCTGTTATCTGCAAGCTGTGTACCCAGAAAAAAGTGTCTATGTTATTCTGAGAATCTGAAATCTACAGTGCAAATCCTATTGAAGAACGAAAAATAAATGATATCCCAGGTCAACCAAACAATTTCTAAGAGCAGTTTTGACTGTGTTCACCTACTAGACCCTTAATGTATTGACCCCTGTTCTGTTTCAAGATACAAAATTTGAATATATAGACAATAATTCTGAAAAATATAACTTCTAAGGCACAGTTAGTAATGTCACAGCAAATATCCTTCTCACAAGCCATGTAACTTGAAGATAAAATGCAGGAATGTGAGGGTGTCTTTAGCCAATGTCAGTACCTATTGACAACTCTGCTGTTAGAAAAATGAGAAATTCATTCATTCATAACCAATGATGAGTAGCTGTAATCTGGTAACAGTGATTCCACTTACCCCAAATGACATTTCTGCATGGGTTAGATTGCATGAAATCTTATTCTTATGGAGAAAAGTTACATTGGTGTGTAAAGTATGTGAAAGGGCTCCAGATTGCCATGCTCACTTTTATAAGTTTCAGACATTATTTGTTACGATTCTTAGCTTTAGTATTGGTATAGGCCAGCAATCTGTTCAATGATAGACTTTAGTGATAAATTTAAAGTTTTTTATGTAATCCCAAGACTGGGAATATTAGTCACAAGTGGTAAGGGGCACGACTACTAAAGGGCCTAAAATATTCTAAAAACAATTCTGGACAACTATGCAAAATTATATCTTTCTGCACAATGACCATATTCCTGTCAAATCTTGAACATATGTGCAACTTCTTTCAAGCTTCAGTTCAGATCAGAAACATGGATTTGTGTTCTTTCAGTAAAATATATCAACAACCAGTAATTTCAACTTTAAAATGCCTTAAATTATACATCCTCACAGTCAGTGGCACTCCTTTGGTAAAAGCTTCAACTTTGTGAGCCGAAAAGTAAATGAAGCAAATTGGATTGATTTCAATAAAATGTAGAAATGGGTCTTTGGCAATTTTATTGATAACACTTTCCATTACTAATTTGAAAAAAAATAATTAACCCTAGTATTTTTTCAAAGTAACCATATAGTCTTTAATACCAGGTGTGTGTGTGTGTGTGTGTGTGTGTGTGTGTGTGATTATTAATGAAGCTATACCACTCAAAGTGATAGTATTTGGCCTGAGAGTCATGGTCTATCTAATGAAACACCAAGTGATATTTGTGGAAAATCTCCATTTGAGTTATTGGTCAGAAGTCTGCAAGATCCTTCCAAACCATATAAGCTATTGCTGTTACACTTTGTTGTCTCCCAGTACTTGAAGGTATGACCATTTTTCTGTAGGCATCATATACTTCTTATACAAAATGTGATGAATTTTGCTGAAACCAACAAGGAAGCCCACCCTGTCCCTGAAAACCAGCTCTCGTACTATCAAAGGTCACCAGGGAGAAAAGCAATCAATTGTCTGCCCTAGCTGAAAAGCATGAGAACAGAATGGCCATCACAGTAAGGTATCCCAAGAGTGCAACAGTTTCACCCATGTCCTGGTGTTAACCAACAGTCACTTAAATCAATATTAGGTCTACTCGGTAGAAATGAATCTATGCCTGGTACTGGAAAGGAGAGAGAAATAAAATGAGAAAAAATTTTAATTCATTTCTGTATTTTGTATGTGAATTTTTGCATCTTACAAAGTTCTGTTTACTTTTCTGATACAATAAAGATTATAGCCCCAAGGATATAACGCTGTTGCAACAACTAAAGACAGCAATAGTCTCAGTGTTGCAAAATTATGCTGAAAGTTCTTCCCAATTAGCTTCCATTATCACTGTTATCAATTGCCATTCTTGACATCACCTAACACGTGTATCAAATAAAGATAAAATGTGAAGTTGCAGCATTTTAGCTTCAAGGTTTTGAATTGTACCAGAGAAACATGAGTAAAAAATGCCCTCATAGCCGGGCGGTGGTGGCACATGCCTTTAATACCAGCACTTGGGAGGCAGAGGCAGGCAGATTTCTGAGGTCGAGGCCAGCTTGGTTTGCAGAGTGTGTTCCAGGACATCCAGTGCTACACAGAGAAACCCTGTCTCAAACAAAACAAAACAAAACAAAACAAAACAAAACAAAACAAAACAAAACAAAACAAAACAAAACAATAAAAATAAAGAAATGCCCTTATAGGCTAGGCTAAGTGCACTTTTTTTTTTCTTTTTTGACAAAGCACACTAACACATTTATCAGTAAAGGAGATACATATACAATAATCAAACACACAAAATTACGTTTAACATCATTAGTCATCAGGGAAATATGAATTAAAATTATTCTGAGATATAGCTACACACTTACAGAAAGGTGAGAAACAGAAGAGCAGCCCCAGAGTTGATGAAAGACAGAGGAACATATTCTTAGGAGCAAAAATATTCTTCCATTGAATAAATGACAAGATTTTCATAGTGGAGAATTCATCATCTTTTCTTTTGTTGGCTTCTATTTCTTTTCCTTTTTGTATTACTATTTTAATTTCCCCTATTAATTAATAATAGATCCTTTTATTATAGAATAGATCCTAATTATGGTTTCCCCTTCCGTCTACTCTTACCAGTTCCTTCCAAATACTCCCCAAATCTGGTTCCACTCCTGTTCTGTCTATCATTAGATAAGAAAAGACTTCTAAGAGATAACAAAACATAACAAAATAAAATATAACAATGTAAAACAAAAGCCTTCACATCAAAATTGGGCATAGCAACCCAAAAGAAGGAAAAGAACACAAAAGGCACAGACAGCAGAGGTCTGTCTGCCCATCATACACTCCATGAAAATACTAACCTCAAAGCCATAATATAGATGCAGAGAACATGGTACAGACCCACGCTGGCTTGTCCTTGCTGCCTCAGTCTCTGTGAGTTCACTTGAAATTTGCTCAGTTGATTTAGAGCGCTTTGTTCTCTTGGTGTTCAAATGTATGTTTTTAAACTCTTAAGTATTCTCCTTAGGTTTCCTTAAGTATTCTCCTTAGGTTTCCTTAAGTATTCTCCTTAGGTTTCCTTGCTGAGGTGGTATTGGCACAGAACTTTCTGAAGTTTCTGGAACTTACTTATGAGTAGGTTCAATTTTATCTATAATAACAAATCTGTATGTTTACTCACTTTGAACTAATTATGATTTATTCTAACAGAGACTTTGTAAATGTCCTATATTCTGTTCTATATTCTGTTCTGCTAGTTGTCTAGACAAGAAATCACAGAACTAGATATCTTATTTTCTAAATTTTCTAAACTACACATGACTTTATCTTTTTATTTATCCGCTTATCATCTATCTACATATATCATTTGAATCAAACATATTTTAACTGGTAGATAAAAGTATAAGAATCTAAATATCAATGTCGTAACATGTGTTTCAATGACTGTATAATGTAAAAAATGTTTAAAGCAGGTTAAACATGTATTTCTTCATTCATTCTCCATGACAAAATGTTCAGAATCCTTCCTTCAGTTTCTGGATGCATGTTATATCATAATTATATAATTCCTTTAGTTTGCTTCTGTATAACTGTGTCTTAGCACTTATTGGTGTGCCTACCTCAATTCCTGAAGTCTACCTTTATGCCACTCTTCCTAGCATCTATCAAATGCCATTCATTCTATTAACAACTTTTATAATATTGCTGGCATTTCTTTCTCTTCTTTCATTCTCTTCTCTTCTCTTCTCTTCTCTTCTCTTCTCTTCTCTTCTCTTCTCTTCTCTTCTCTTCTTTCTTTCTTTCTTCTATTTATTTTACTTATGGGTAAGATTAAGTGGTATTTTCTTTGTATGCCTGGTTTACATTGTTAACATACACACACACACACACACACACACACACACACACACACACACACACGTTAAAAATTAGTGTTTCTAGCTGGGCAGTGCTGGCACACGCCTTTAATCCCATCACTTGGGAGGCAGAGGCAGGCGGATTTCTGAGTTTGAGGCCAGCCTGGTCTACAAAGTGAGTTCCAGGACAGCCAGGGCTACACAGAGAAACCCTTTCTTGAAAAAAAAAATTAATGTTTCTTGCATTGAGGGAAGTAATTTTCCCACTTTAACAAAAAATGTTTTATATGACGGTACTTGTGTTCTTTATACGTGTGGAGAAAAGAGAAGGACTATGATATTTTCTTACAACCTCCTATGCTTTATTTTATTTTTAATTATTATTTACTTAATTATTTACTTTCCAGATCCCCCCCCCACCCAAGTCCACCTTCTGACTGTTCCACATCCCATACCTCCTTCCCACTCCCTGTCCTCATTTCCATAAGGATTTCCCCGCCCCTAGCCCCCCCCCCCACCTCACCAGACCTCTAAACTCTCTGGGGCCTCCAATCTCTTGAGGGTTAGGTGCATCTTCTCTGACTAAACCCAGACCCAGCATTCCTCTGCTGTATATGTGTTTGGCATCATATCATCTGGTGTATGCTGCCTGGTTGGTGATACAGTGTCAGAGATCTCGGAGATCTAGTTTAATAGAGATTGCTGGACCTCTTACAGGCTTGCCTTCTCAGCTTCTTTAAGCTTTTCCCTTTTTCAACTATGGGGATCAGCTGCTTCTGTCCATTGGTTGGGTGCAAATACATGCATCTGACTCTTTCAGCTGCCAGTTGGCTCTTTCAGAGGGCAGTCATGATAGGTCCCTTTTTGTGAGCTATCCATAGCCTCAGTCATTGTATCTGACCTTGGGGTACCCCTTGATCTGGATCCCACTTTGGACCTTCTTTTTCTCAGATTTTTCTCCGTTTCCATTCATGCAGTTCTTTCAGACTGGAACAATTACAGGTCAGAGTTTTGTCGGTAGGATGGCAACCCAGTCCCTCACTTGATGCCATGTCTTTCTGCTGGAGGTGGTCTCTACAAGTTCCCCCTCCCAACTGTAGGGCATTTAATCTAGGGTCCCTCTCTTTGAGTCCCAAGAGTCTCTCAGCTCCCAGGTCTCTGGTATATTCTGGAGGGTCCCCTAATCTCCTACCTCTCCAGGATGCCTGTTTCCATTCTTTCTGCTGTGTAGGCTTTAGAAGCATCTAAAAAGATGATGTTAAATAGGTTAAGCAATCACTTCTGGGAAGGAGACTTTTATACAGAAATACAAAAGTGGCTGGGATGTCCAGATCTTGCTTTATCTTTAAAAAGACTTGCCACATGTACTTTTAATGGCTACATGATGGAGTGCTTTCCATGTTACCATGAAGAAATTGAGCCTGTGATAAAATATTCCCTCTCAGCTCTTCACATTGATAAGTTCATCCTGGCTTACTCTCCCTGGAACAAGCCTATCCACACTTTGTGTTCAGTTTCTATAGGTCTCATGAAAATAAAAGCTTTTATTTATTTATCTATTTATTTATTTATTTATTTATTTATTTATTTATTTATCTTTTATTGTAAATGTTTTTTTTTCTCACATTATATATTCTGATTATCATTACTCCTCCCTCTACTCCTCCCATTTCCTCTCCACCTCCTTTCCTATTTGGACCCACTCCTTTTCTGTCTCTCATTTGCAAACAAACAGGCTACTAAAGTATAGTAATATAATATAATATAAAGATAAATCAATATCCTAACATATGTAAGTTGGATAAGACAAACCAACAGAAGAAGAGGCACATAAATTTGAGGCACACTCAATTTTACAGTTAAAAATCTCTTAAAATCCCTAAACTAAAGTCATTATGTATACACAGAAAACTTGTCACATATCTGTGCAGGCCCTGTGCTTCAGTCTCTGTGAGTTCATATGAGACTTGTCCTGTTGATTGAAAGGGACCTGAATTTTTGGTATGCTCCATGCCCTCTGGATCTTACGTTCTTCCCAAATCCTTGTAAGATCTTCTCAAGATCTTACATTCTTCCTGAGTCCTTTAAGGAGGGGTTTGATATAGACATCCAATTTCGTGATGAGTGCTTCAAGGTGTTGCACTCTCTCCACAAGGTCTGGCTGAAGATATCTACATTTATTCCCATCTGCTGCAGGAGGAAACTTCTCTGATAATGGCTGACCAAGGCATTGACCTATGATTATAACACAGTGTCATTTCATTGCTACATTTTGAGACTAGTAATATTTGCATTTACCCTACGACCCTGGGCTATCTAGTTATTGGTCACTCAAGCAGTTTGGGGTATGAGGTTCCATCTTTTAAACCAGACCTTACATCAACTTAGATAATGTAGATACTCCTATAAGCTTTGTACCACCATTATGATAACACATCTTATGAGCAGGACATCACTGTAAATCAAATATTTTATATCTGGACTGGTGTTTACATTTCTCTTTTGGTGGTGTGCAGAGTACTTTCCTGTACTCAAAGCACTAGAATACAGGGATGAAAGCTCTATATAGGCACCTGCTTGGTTTCTTCATCTTCATTGAGTTGTATAGGTGTTGTCTTAAGCCATGGGCCCTTGCTGTCACATTGTGGGAGAACATCCTATAGTCTTGTCAAGATCCTGAATTAATTGTAGGATTCTCACAGAACCCTTTTAGTCAACTCAGTAAGATAATTTTGCTGTTGAAGTAGCTAACTCTTAGAGTTGATAGGGCCCTAAAGTGAAGTTTTAATTGAGAATATAAATGGTGATTACCTTACAAAGGAATCACACATAGGTAATCTAGTAGCTCTTGCCTCAGGGCTGTGGAATAAAGGCTGAGTGTTCAGACATGTTGCATTGTCTCCCTTTAGTTTAGTTACAAGAGAAAACTCTAGTGTCATAAGGAAAAAGTAGATAGACTTAGCTTCTCAGTTGCAACAAGTATATATGCTTAAACACTATCTTGAGATAGTCACAGAAAATGACATGTACTAATCCCCTAGGGATAGGAGTAGGAAAACCAAAAAGTACAAATTGCAGTTTGAACAAAAATTTGAATCAAACCCTAGAGTCATTGGCCAGATGGATTCATCAACAATCTCACTGAAATATCTTTATGTTCTGATACCTAGTTCCAAAATAAAGGCTCAAAAATACCTTGAAATGATCCAATGCTGGAAGCTATTCTCTAGAAAAAAATTTCACTAATTGCATGTGTGCACATGATTTGATTCTGTTGAAGGAAAATCAAATCAGAAATCTGTTTTTGGCAAGAGTGCATGAAGGCATAACCACAGATTATATATCTGAACATTCAGTGGAAAAAGTGAATGGGATGTGGAGCATATCAAAATTAAACAGATTATGTTAATTTCCCATTATTTGAGGTTTTCTGTAGCCAGACATTTTTTTTTAAAAAGAAAAAGAAAGGAAAAGAAAAGAAAAGAAAAGAAAAGAAATTTCTATTTTTCCACCTTTTATTAGATATATTCTTCATTTACATTTCAAGTGTTATCCAGAAAGTTCCCTATACCCTCCCCGCTCTCGGCCCTGCTCCCCTACCCAACTGCTCCCACATCTTGGCCCTGGCATTCCCCTGTACTGGGACATATAAAGTCTGCATGACCAAGGGGCCTCTCTTCCCAACGATGGCCAACTAGGCCATACTCTTCTATATATGCAACTAGAGACATGAGCTCAGTGGGTACTAGTTAGTTCATGTTATTCTTCCACCTATAGGGTTTAAGACCCCTTCAGCTCCTTGGGTACTTTCTCTAGCTCCTTCCTTGGGAAACCTGTGTTCCATCTAATAGCTGACTGTGAGCTTCCACCTCCATGTTTGCCAGGCATTGGTATAGTCTCCCACGAGACAGCTATATCCTGGCCCTTTCAGCACTATCTTGCTGGCATATGCTATACTGTCTATGTTTGGTGGCTGACTGTGGGATGGATCCCTGGCAGCTGCAGTCATTGGGTCCATCCTTTAGAATCAGCTTCACACATGATCTCTTTAACTCTTTCAATGTGTGCTTTGTTCTTAATTCTAGGAAGGGGTGACGTGTCCAAATTTTGATCTTCCTTCTTCTTGAGTTTCACGTGTTTAGTAAATTATATCTTGGGTAGTCTAGGGTTCTGGGCTAATATCCACATATCAGTGAGTACATGTTATGTGAGTTCTTTTGTGATTGGGTTGTTTCATTCAGGATGATGGCCTCCAGATCCATCCATTTGCCTAGAAATTTCATATATTTATTGTTTTTAATAGCTGAGTAGTACTCATTGTGTAAATATACCAAATTTTTTGTATCCGTTCCTCTGTTTATGGACATCTGGGTTCTTTCCAGTTTCTGGCTATTATGAATAAGGCTGCTATGAACATAGTGGAACATGTATCCTTATTACCAGATGGAATATCTTCTGGATATATGCCCAGCAGAGGTATTGCAGGATCTTCCGGTAGTAATATGTCCAATTTTCTGAGGAACAACCAGACTGATTTCGAGAGTGGTTGAACCAGCTTGCATTCCCACCAACAATGGAGGAGTGTTCCCCTTTCTCCACATCCACGCCAGCATCTGTTTTCACCTGAATTTTTGATCTTAGCCATTCTTACTGGTGTGAGGTGGAATCTCAGGGTTGTTTTGATCTGCATTTCCCTGATGATTAAGGATGTGGAACATTTTTCAAGTGCTTCTCAGCCAAAAATTCTCGCCAACCGAATCCAGGAACACATCAAAACAATCATCCATCATGACCAAGTAGGCTTCATCCCAGGAATGCAGGGATGGTTTAATATACGGAAATCCATCAACGTAATACACTATATAAACAAACTCAAAGATAAAAACCACATGATCATCTCCTTAGATGCTGAGAAAGCATTTGACAAAATCCAACACCCATTCATGATAAAGGTCTTGGAAANTGAAGAAAGAAATTGAGGAAGATCTCAGAAGATGGAAGGATCTCCCATGCTCATGGATTGGCAGAATCAATATAGTAAAAATGGCTATCTTGCCAAAAGCTATCTACAGATTCAATGCAATCCCCATCAAAATTCCAACTCAATTCTTCAAGGATCTAGAAAAGACAATTAGCAAGTTCATCTGGAATAACAAATAACCTAGACTCGCGAAAACTCTTCTCAACAATAATAGAACCTCTGGTAGAATCACCATGCCTGACCTCAAGCTGTACTACAGAGCAATCATAATAAAAACTGCATGGTACTGGTACAGCAACAGACAGGTAGATCAATGGAATAGGATCAAAGACCCAGAAATGAATCCACACACCTATGGTCACCTGATATTTGACAAGGGAGCTAAAACTATCCAGTGGAAAAAAGACAGCCTTTTCAACAAATGGTGTTGGCACAACTGGCAGCTATCATGTAGAAGACTGGGAATTGATCAATTCTTATCTCCTTGTACTAAGGTCAAGTCTAAGTGGTTGAAGGACCTCCACATAAAACCAGAGACACTGAAACTTATAGAGGAGAAAGTGGGGAAAAGCCTCGATGATATGGGCACTGGGGAAAAATTCCTGAACAAAACAGCAAAGGCTTGTGCTGTAAGATCAAGAATTGACAAATGGGATCTCATAAAGTTGCAAAGCTTCTGTAAGACAAAAGATACTGTCAACAAGACAAAAGGGCCACCAACGGATTGGGAAAGGATCTTTACCAATCCTAAATCAGATAGGGGACTAATTTCCAATATATATAAAGAACTCAAGAAGGTGGACACCAGAAAATCAAATATCCCCATTAAAAAGTGGGGCACAGAAAAGAAATTCCAAATTTGTGATTAATTTGATCTAAATCAAAATGACTATTTTATTTTGAGCTTATTTTATATTAATAGTCATTGATTTACAATTGGTTTTTGCTTCTCTCTCTCTCTCTCTCTCTCTCTCTATATATATATATATATATATATATATATATATATATATTGCAGTGGAATGACTTTAAGGAACTAATTGTAGAAATATATATATATATATATATATATATATATATATATATATATATATATCAGTGAAATTACTTTAAGGAGCTAAGAGTAGAAGGGAGGAAGATGAGGAAGACCAATGTGTGCAAAGCAATAAAAGTGAGTAATGGAGGATTCATATGATCAAAATATCTGACATGTTAGTGAGAAAACACTACAATAAAATCTCTTTTCTCCAATGAAGACAACTGATTTTGAAAAACAAATTATTGAACTTCGTACCTTATCAAGCAGACCCCTACAGTGTACAATATTTCAAGCTTTACCTTTGTGATATTATAATTTGCTGTGGCTTGCAATATCCTGCCTTTCAGTGAGGTAAGATATAACAATCACGATAGAAAAGTTTCAAAATACTAAATTTAAAGTACTTCGTTGTTTTGTCTAAGTATTATCAGTGTAGCCCTTCTGAAGCAGTAAGATGAATTGTAGTAAGTCAGACTACCTTACTCTAAGCAGGTAATCAGGACCTTCATATCATATCTTGTTAAGGCTTGATGATCATCAAAGAAGAAAGGACAGAAATAACTTAAGAGCTAGAGTAGGGAGAAAGGCTAAGAACTGCTACGTTCTGGATCTTGCATACCCATGATACTGATGATCTCCTAGCAGATTTGCCTGCCAATCATGGAACTATACAAGACTGATTCCTTCAACAGCCAACACTGTACTACAAAGCAGCTCACTATTTTCTACCTCTCTCTGATATACTATTGGCTACTGATGTATCCTGAAGGAAGAGAATTAACTGTATTCCTCATGTACCTACTAATGATCCAACTGGCTCAATGCATACTTCCAAATCCAGCATCACAGATATGATCTAGCTAAACTCAGTGTTTCAAAAAAGCAAGCAAGCAAACAAACAAACAAATGTGGATGTGGGAGAAACACTAGTATAAAGACAGGAGGGAAATTTAGCTGGAGGAAGATAGGAAAGTTAAGGAATTCCTTTTATATACATAGTAAATTCAAAGAACAACCCCAAAATCATTAAAATACAGTAAAAATTTTCAGTATTCAGCTAAAATATTTTCAGTATTTTCTTACATTCCTATTTATGATTGATCCATATGCTTCACAGAGTGATCATGCTTTAAGGTCCTGATACCTAATCTACTGCCATGTCTTATCTTGAAATTCACGTACCCTCCTGTGCTGATTATTCCAAATTGTTGGATTCAATTTGATCATCATATACATATAGGGAACCTGTTTGCATAGCTCTATCACCATGTACAGAAGAAAATTCAGAATTTTCTTCTTTATTTCTGATTATTAGATCAAGATACAAGCTAATAGTTAACCATGCCTACAGGGATATGATCTGAGGAGGACTTGTTCATAGGTACTGAAGTCCCTGCTGCTTTTGATATAGGGAAACTGACTCTAAACTTCCTCCTCTGAGTTCAGTGGCAGGCCAAGCTATCCTTATGTTTTCCAAACATATTTGCTTACATGGGGTGATTAAAAAAAAAAACAAAAAC
Source organism: Mus minutoides (assembly GCA_902729485.2). Lineage (NCBI taxonomy): Eukaryota > Metazoa > Chordata > Mammalia > Rodentia > Muridae > Mus > Mus minutoides. The sequence continues at coordinate 7,896 of LR752811.1, read as the reverse complement.
CAATGATTCTGAGTAGGATTTGACATAGTATAATAGTTCTAAAGTAGACTGCATTATACCTCACTAGTTTTTTGCAAGTATATTATATTTTTCCATGGCTATTACTGCCAAGTTTTCAAGTACAAATTTTTATGTTCAATTATCCTTAAACAATTTGTACAACTTTATAGTAACCTATAGCATAGTTTAGAACAGAAATATCAAAGTTCAATTCATGTTCATGAAAAATATTATAAGATATTTCAACAAAGTATTATATAAACTAATCAGCTAGGTATGGAAGTACATGCCTGAAAAATATAATAAATCCCTGTCAAACACCAACAATAGAACAATCGATACACTTTCTCTCATGCTTAAAGATTAAAAATATTTTTAAAATGTTTAGGTGATAAAATAACAAAATGGTTTTAATCATGTAATGAATCAGTTATTCAAAATTTTAACAGATAAGTTTCTCTCTTTATGATAGAAATTTAATAAGAAAATAGTAAATATTTGAGAAGCTACAGCATATAGAGACTCTTCTATACAGAACAAAACATGTTAGGACTCCCCTTGGCTTGTAGTTTATTATTAGCACAATCACACATTTAGCATGATAATAAATAACTGAAAATACACAATAGAAAGGGGTGTCTCCTGTTAATTACATGTTAATCAATCCCAGACATCATTAGTGTGGACTGTTTCAATAATGCTTCTTTATCACTCTGTAGCAGATCATGAAAACCATCATGTGGATCAAAAATTAGAGTTTAGAAAATTTAAATAATTTGTCTAAACTTACATAAGTGGTTAGATACAGAGGTAGGAAATTACTTCATTAACTCTTATTCTATTATACTTTATTACCTATGATTTCTAATAGTTATTCTTTGAGGAATGTGTACAACCATTTTTTTACTTATTGAAGATATCAGAAAAGTTAATAAACATTCAGAGCAGTCAACGCAAGTGTATAATGTGGCATGGGCAATTGCTCTTCTGCCTATAAAAGGAAACATTTTCTGATTATATATTTTACTGAAAGCATATGTGAACTATTAAAACAGAATAATTTGGAAATATGAAAGAAGTATAATGCATATGTGCATTTAGAAATTAGGTAAGTATAATAGTGTTCTATCTTATTTCTTGTATGAATGTATATGTGTGTGTATCTCTGTAGGTACAGGTGTGGGAGTCAGGGTGCATCTTGCAGGACTATGCTTCTCCTAGTCTAGATTCTGAGGGTCCAACTCTCTCTCTGTGCTTCAGTCAGTCTGAGGAGAGAGCAACTTCACTCACTTAGCTATCCTGGCATTTTTCATTTTTAAAACCATAATTTATTTTATGCATTACATAATAAAGAATACAATACCAGAATGATTTGATAAAGTTTTACACAGAAGAAAATTTCCTGGCAACCTTATTTTTCTTAAATTACATTATAAGCAATGCCATTTTCTATTTGAAATTCAATTTATATAAGGGATAACATAATCTTAATTGGATTTTGATATTGCAACAACTTTTTTCAAGTATAGGCGTCTTTTTTTACTGAAGGGTGTTATGCTTAAACAAAAGCCACCAGTATGTTATCTATTTTGTGAACCGTGGCTGAAAATAGCTTCATGTTTCTCAAAGGGAAATTATAGTAGCATGTCCAATTTTTATGTTCTTTCTCCATAAAACTCAAGGTAAATTGGATTATATTACTGTATCCTGAAAGTAATTATTATCATACAGGCCCTCAAACACATGAGGCAAAGCAAAGAACTCTTAGAAACTCTCCTAAAGCTGCCTCATTCTACCATTAAGAGACTTGTGTATCCCACAGAGACTGAAAGAGAGGCTTAAAGGTACCCTGAAAGACTATTGCTCGGAGACAGCCAGAGAATTTGGTTTTTAATAAGTTTCCTCTGACATATAGCAGAAGAATAAATATGAAGGAAGTTAAAGGCATCTACTTTAAGGCTGTATAGATGCATGTACTGTTTGTGACTTTCCAAACTGCCTTAGTCTGCTTACCCATTTTGCAAGCATGCCTAAGAGACAGTCTGCTCTCTACTGATGGTGTCTTGCCTTTCATTAGACTAAGTTTCTGCCAGAAACTCATTTGAGAGCTGAGCTTTTTAAGTCTAAATCTATGTTTTAAACTAGATAATGATAATTAGTGCATCTGCACTTGGCCAAGAATGCCTAATTTAGTCCTTTAAATACATACATTGTAGTATTGATTTATGCATTTTTTTCTACCAGACATTTTCATTTGGATAAGCACCAGATGAATGCACTAAAAGCATTTCACACTTGCGGAGGCTTCTGTACACTTAGAAGTTTGGAGATAGTGAGGATCTTTTGAGATGACCAGGGCCACTGGCAAGACCAAAAGTTGTGGGTCATTAAAAAAAAAAAAAAACTATTAAAAATCACTGTATTTTATAGTAACACTTATGCCCTGTAACATTTTATAGGATAGTTTAACTAAAATATCTGAGATAGTCTAATTAGAGAGGGTTATATTTGTGGTCCCAAAGAATATCATTATTTTGTGGATATTCCTCTCAAATGTTTGTTTTTCAAAATTTTTGGCTTGTTTCTTGTTTTTAAATTTGGCAATGATATAGCTTATTGCTTGGGAAGCATCTTGTGTTTATTAAAGCATTGGAAACATTCCTGAGGATTTTTACAGCTGGGGAAAACAACAAAACATCTGGCCAAATGTTTTCTACTAGAGTTAATATGTTAATGTTTTCTCCAATAAGTAATTTAAGGTCCATGGGCAAATATGGTTAAATAAAGCTACTCATTGTTGTGCAGATATATAAATATTTTTAACAGATAAAATAAATTATAACAAATATTTTATTATTGTTTTTAACTTAAAATTTCATGGAAGAAATATTTCAATAAGTTGTCAGTTTTCAGGGAGAAATAACAATTTCCCTTCCTTCCCTTTCTCCCTGACTTTGACCTTCCTTACCTTTGCTCCTTCCTCTTCCTTCCTTCCTTCCTTCCTTCCTTCCTTCCTTCCTTCCTTCCTTCCTTCCTCCCTCCCTCCCTCCCTCCCTCCCTTCCTTCTTTCCTTCTTTTCTTCTTTCCTTCCATTCTCCTCATATTCCTTTTTGTGTTTCTTCCTTCATTCTTGTCAGCTCTTCTCTTTCCTTGGCTCACAATAGGCTGTTTTATATTCCTCTGACATTCCACAGATTTTTATTTATGTCTTCCACTCTGCACTAGTTAAGAGGTCTCCCAGGTTGTCCCTATGCTCAGGAACTTGGCTCTGGGAAGGATGAACTCAGAGATGGGAGAGTGCAGCCTGGGGTCTTTAGCAGTCATCAGCTGGTACAGTGCTATCTGTGGTTTTCCTTTCTGTTCCCATTCCAGTACTTTTACTTTGTGATTGTCCGATGCCTGAAGGCTTGCTCCATTCTTGCCCTTTCTCATTTCAGAAATGCCTGGATTTGACCCAGCCTAGCTGGTCTCATTTCATATTTGCCATCTGTTCTCCTATATGGAACAGATTTCATGCCTGCATATCTTTATTTCTGACACTTCAAGATCCAGAAAGGATAGCCTGCCAACTGTCCGTTGTGCCAACTGGACTACATGTGAACATTTTCAATTTAAATATTCAGAGTTTTCTATACCTCTGTTCCCAGCTTCTGCTAGCTTGATTTGGTTGCTACCTTTATCCACCAGACAGGAATATCCTTGAGGTTATGCATTTCCATCTGGCCATCAATAAATTCTTCATGTTCAATNTTTTTTTTTCAACTTTTATTAGATATTTTCTTCATTTACATTTCAAGTGTTATCCAGAAAGTTCCCTATACCCTCCCCCCTCCCGGCCCTGCTCCCCTACCCATCTGCTCCCACTTCTTGGCCCTGGTGTTCCCCTGTATTGGGGCATATAAAGTCTGCATGACCAAGGGGCCTCTCTTCCCACTGATGGCCAACTAGGTCATCCTCTTCTATATATGCAGCTAGAGTCATGAGCTCAGGGGGTACTAGTTAGTTCATGGTTATTCTTCCACCTAGAGGGTTGAAGACCCCTTCAGCTCCTTGGGTACTTTAAGGACATACTTTCTAAAACAAAGCTGCACCTACTCCAACAAAGTTACACCTCCTAACAGTGCCACTCCCTATGTGTTAATGGGGCCATTTTCATTCAAACTATCATTCCATAGAACTGGAGTTACTAGTTTTGAGTCACCACATGGGTGCTGGGAATTAAACCTTCGGAAGAGCACCCAGCATTGTTAATTGTTGAGCCAGCTCTTTAGCCTCCCTTCCCCCAAATTTATTAATGTCACCAAGTTGATGCTTTAAGCTTAAGTAAATGAAACAAATCAGAAAATAAATATTTGCTAACAATCATATTTATTTAACTGCAGCCACATCAAGTAAAAAATTTTAAAACTACTTTATAACTCAGCTTCTAAAATGCATTTCAAGATAATATACTTATTACCATATATTGCTCATGCGTAAATGTTATTCTTATTTGGACATAACAAAAGACTATTATGATGGGGGGATTTAGTTCAGTTCAGAAATAAAAAATGAGGACCTTAGACTATGGGGTGCTCAGCTAGCAGTTATGAAAGCAAAAAGTTTACAAAGCTATTATCATCTTATACCACTGTTCATACATCTGCAACAGCCAACTAAGTATGATGGTACACTATGTAAGTGGGAATAAATATTCCATAGCTAATCACCAATGTTTTGAATTCTTTTTTGTGTGTGTGGTGCATTTATGTGCACACACACACACACACACACACACACACACAAACACACACACACATTTTCTCTCTCTCTCTCTCTCTCTCTCTCTCTCTCTCACTCTCTCTCTCTCTCTCTCTGTGTGTGTGTGTGTGTGTGTGTGTGTGTAGTTACACAAATGTGTGTAGGCTCATGGCTAATAAAGAGAATTTTTCTACAATAAGCCATTTTATTCATTGTTATAGCGACTCAAGTTGAACACAAAACTTTGACAATATGGCTAATATAGCTAGCACATTTACTCTGAGCATCTCTGATCTCTACTTTCAAAGGCTATAATTAAAGGCCAGGCCATCATGCCCACAGAGCATTTACATGGGATTTTGGTGATTTGAATCCAGTGTCTCATGCTTGTACAGCTCATCCATTAATTGTTGAGTCATCAGTCCAGTCCTGCAGCATATCAAAATTCATTAAGTGAAGAGATATTATTACACCCATGATTTAGAGTATGATCTGTGATTTATCATCCTCACCAGTGTCATCACGTTCATTGTTTAATGGTATGAAAAACACTTCATATATTTTAAAGGTAAAGATGAATTTGCTTCGGTGGATTTAGGTTTCTACTACACAGATAAGCTTTTCTAAATACAATTAAATGGAAGTAAAGTTTACCTATCATTTATGAGCATAAGAAACAGTAGAAGGTTTTATTTCTAGTAAAGAGTGATATATTAATACAAAAACACTGCAAGAAAAATATTTCTTACAACTATTTATTTTCATTGCAAATAATGGTGTTTAAGTTCAGATTGCCAAATGCATCTCCAAAAACCATATTTGTTACTTTTCTTGTGTTTCATGGTTGGCTTTATTTGTTGGCAGAGTTATAAAATTTGGGGAGTTGTGATGATTTACATGCATGTACTTAAAGGTAATTTCACTAAATCAAATTAACCAGAGCTAAAGTGATGGCTGAGTAAGTCACATGAGCTTCTCCTCTAGAGGAGCACGCGATCCTCCTGTAGAGGAATTCTAATCACTTGTAACTCCAGTTCTATGCTATCCAAATTTGTTTTCTGGCCTCTGCAGGCACTTTATTCATATACATACATGCAAATAATACATCTATACACATAAAAATACATTTTTAAAATATTAAAATGTAGTCAATGAGCAGAAGATAAGAAGAGGGGATTTTTAAGAAATTTGAGGAGGAATATATATATATATATATATATATATATATATATATATATATATATATACATTTTTATTAAGATTTGAAGTTTTAGAGAACATTCCAAGATACAAAAAAAGGGTCTTTGATTTCTTATTGAATTAAATGCACTATTAAATGTGCATTTTCTAAGGTTTGTCATAAAGGAAATGGCTTTTCAAAATTAAATGCTTCATGCAAAAATTAAACATAATTATACATAAGAGGCACAATTTGCTTCATTATTATACAGCCAAATGCTTAAAGTGGAGGAGGAAGTTACAGTTTTTGCAGAATTAAATTTCTCAGTGAGAGATTATGTAGTTAAAGGTATTAAAGTGGCAGACTTACCTGAATAAGTAGAAACATTTGGTATCGAATCTATGAGTTGCTGTTTAATGTCAATTCATATTCATTTTTCATGAAATGGAATTCAGTGAGGAACAGCATTTAACTTTTATCCTTTGAACATCGACATGGCCTGCAGTTTCCATTGTCTAACAGAGTGTTTGGCTGAAGAATCTTGAAAATTTCCAGAATGTCTATAAGATGGTACAATGAGTCTTAGAGACCCATGAAGAAATAGTGTGGTCTTTGATGAATACTGCATAGGGTGGGTATCTCTATTCAAACACTGTTTTCAATATTATTTCGACTCTACTAACAAAAAAAAATAAGGCATTGCCAATTTAAATTAGTTCAATACAATTTAAAACTGGGACACAGAGCTAGGAGGGTCAATTAGAAATAAAATGGTAGGTTCAGGAAAAGTTTGAATTAACACGAAACCTACCTCAGCTCCTACTCAGCAGAAGGAACCTCTTATGTCACTGATGTCCCTCTGTTTTGAATGTATTTTTACTCACATTGGAAAGATACTTTTGAAATAGTGGCAACATGTTAATTCTACTCAGTTATCTAGACAATGTCCAACATAATTTATTAGACTTAAAGCAGGCAGTTTAATTTGCATCTCTATTTTGCAGTTGACTATAGTAATCTTTTTCTATCTATGAGAAGTATCATTGAAAACTAATTTATTATGTTCCCCATACTGGACTAGAGTTGTTTATTGTATAAATATCAGTTTATTTTTGTATGGTATCAATACTAAAATCAGAAATAATCACAACAGTGAAATTTCTTGAAGCTTGTATTGATTATAGTAATAAAATGTCAAACTTTGTATAATTTTGACTCACAGATACATTGTAATTCTGTCCTGGCGTTCAGGTATGAGCTCTGGAAATCTAATCTAGTTGAACAACATGAGGATAGCACTCAATGTCACATTTCTTTTAGAGGATTCTCCAGTTTCTGAATTTAAAGTCTACCACTAAACCTCTTCTCTTTCTGAACACAGTGTATAGTGTATTGTGAATAGATAACATTCGCTGGGATACATCCTATCTATTTTCTAGAAATTCTTACGATATCAACAGATCAAACAGATGAACTGAGGGGACCACAAATGAACTTACTCTTTGTCTCACATGTGTGACTATGAGAATTGTATCTGTTTTAATTAATGTGACAAGGCACCTGATAAAGCAACTTATAAGAGGAAATTTTTATTTGGGTTCATGGGTTCCGAGATTTCATTTCATGGTCAAATAATTTGGTTGCTGTGGATCTAAGGTGAAGAAAAATATCATAGATTGGGGATTGTGAAATGAAAAGGGTACTTATTTTTCATGATCAGGGACAAGAATAAGAGTAAGATCCAGGGACAAAATGGAGACTTATAGATCATGACTTCTGAGATTTATTTCCTTTCAACAAGAGTCTGGGTACTGGATGACACTATATCTCCATAAAATGATGAAACAATAAATTTACTGTCATGTTAATTCATTTAATAGGTCAGAGACCTCATGACCTAATCAATCCTAAGAGCCTCTCTGGTAATCCATACATTGGGGACAAAATCATCAGCACACAAGTTCTCGGAGAGCACA
>LR752810.1:0-53225 GCA_902729485.2 Mus minutoides | reverse complement strand
CAGAGAAGCACCTGAAAAAAAAAAAAAAAAAAAAAAAAGAACAAAAGATAAGCTGGGTGGTTGTGGCACATGCCTTTGATCCCAGCACTTGGGAGGCAGAGGCAGGTGGATTTCTGAGTTTGAGGCCAGCCTGGTCTACAAAGTGAGTTCCAGGATAGCCATGGCTATACAGAGAAACCCTGTCTTGAAAAACCAAAAACTAAAAAAAATTTTAAAAAATTAAAAAGCAGAAGATAAAATTATATCCATGTTTGTAATTAAGTAATACAAATTTTAGGTACTGAAAATTTTAAATGTTTATTTATCTTACAAGTATTGTGTCCCTTCAGCACTAAACATCTTTTAGGAAAGTCAGGCAATAGATGCCTACAAAGTCCTTGAGATTGAAATGCAATAGAAATCAATTAAATGTGTAAGAACGGTTATCAGGGGATGTTTTAATTACTTCCATTCATTAACATAGAAGAAAATGTCAAGGGAACACGGGAAAAGTTAAAATGTGTGCAGAAACTGGAGCAGTGCATACAGATAACATCTATCTCTTCTGCTTAAACACTTTGTACTATGAAAAATACATGCAATAATAATTACCTCTGTGGTGGCAGTAGAAGAAAGATATTCTGGAGAAAAAGCAAAGTTAATGTGAGTCAGCGATTACTAAAGTTATTTTACTGACACACCAAGTGTCAATTAAGAAGCCTATGGCCTGTAACTTAGGCAGGAAACAGAAGGTGGAACATTCAGCAGAAAAAAGGATTCTGCGATGAATCCAGGTAGGAGATTTGCCTGGGAAAATGTAACATGACACATGCATGGTACCTGAGCACAGATAAAAGTCATGTAGATTAGAATAGATGTGATTATTTGAGTTAGCATCTAATAAAAGCTGTATGGCCAAATTGTTTGTAAATATATTTACAAAAAAAAAAGAATTTTAAATGTCATTCCACTTGATATAAGTAGGTTTATATCTAAATCTATGCCTTTTAAGTTTTACTCAATTTTTATTTAACACCATTGACATGACCAAAAATATGTATTTAATGTGCTCTAAACCCTCAAACCCTTCAGATAAAGAGGAAGGATTTAGAAGTTCAATTCTGGTCATGGCATGACTGTCATAAATGGTACTAATTAATGCCTTTATAAAAGAGACCTCACAGATCATCCTGGCTCAGCCTCCTACAATGTAAGTTTGCAGTGAGTCAGCTCAGCTGCCTGAAACTTAAAATAGGATCTCACTTCGCCATGCTAGCATTCTAACTCCAGGATAAGAACCTCAACAAAATAAGAAGTAAATTCTGCTCTTTGCAGGCGATGGCCTTTGCTGCTTTGCTACTGAGTCCTAAACTGGCAAAGACAATTTTTCTATTTGTTTTATTTCTATGTGTTTTTGGTTTTGCTTGTTTGTTTGTTTCATATTTCTGCATCCTTCTGATATATATAGATAGATAGATAGATAGATAGATAGATAGATAGATAGATAGATAGATAGATAGATAGATAGATAGATATTTCTGATATATAAATATATATATTTACTTTGGGAATTATAATTACAGCATTTCTCCCTTTGCTCTCCTCTCACCAAACTCTTCCACATAACTATCCACTTCACTGACCCTCCCCCAGGTCTCTCCCCCCCCCCCAAAAAAAAATCAGCCCCTCCTCCTCCTCCCCCCTCCTCTTCTTTGAGAGGCCAGAGATCTCCCTGGGTATCTCCCCACCCTAGTACATCAAGTCTCTTCAGGGCTAGGCCCCTCCTCACCCAGTGAGGCCAGACAGACAGCCCAACTAGAAGAATGCATCTCACAGACAGGCAACAGGTTTTGGGATAGCCTCTGCTCTAGTTGTTGGAGAAACCATACGCAGACTGAGTTGCACATCTGCTACATATGTTCAGGGGGGCTAGGGCCACACCATGTATGCTCTGTGGTTGGTGGTTCAGTTTCTGAGCCCCCAAGATTCCAAGTTAGTTGACTCTGTTGGTCTTCCTGTGGAGTTCCTATTCTCTCCAAGGGCCTAGATCCTTCCTCCAACTTTTCTGTAAGAGCAACCTTGCTTGATCAACCTGTGACTGCGGGGGGGGGGGGGGGAGCCTCTCAGAGGAAAGTTATGCCAAGCTCCTTTTCTGCAAGTACAACAAAGTATCATGAGCAGTGTCAGGGACTGGTGCCCAAGGGATAGGTCTCAAGTTTGCCCTGCTATTATCAAGCCATTCACTCAGTCTCTGTTCCATCCCTGTCCCTGCATTTCTTGTAGAGAATAAATTTTGGTCAAAAGTTGTGTAGGTGGGTTGGTGTCCCTATTGATCCACTAGGGTTCCTACCTGGATATAGGAGGTACCTCTTCAGGTTCTGTACACCCACAGTCCCAGCTAAGGTCATCCCTGTGGCCTCCTGGGAGCTGGGTCTTGAGGTAGAACTGTTTCTCAGTTTTCTAAGAAACCATCAAATTGATTTCTGATGTGGTTTTTTTGTTTTGTTTTGTTTTGTTTTGTTTTGTTTTGTTTTGTTTTGTTTTGTTTTACAAGTTTGTACTCCCAACAGCAATGCAGGAATGTTACCCTGTTCCACATTCTTGCCAGCATGTGCTATCACCTGACTTTTTGATGTTAGCTTCTGATTGATGTAAGGTAGAATTTCAGGGTCTTTTTGATTTGTATTTCCATGATGATTAAGGACTTTGAAATTTTCATTACATGCTTCTTGGCCTTTCTAGATTCCTCTGTTTAGCTCTGTAACCCATTTTTAATTGGGTTATTTGGGTTAGTAAGGGTTAACTTCTTGACTTCTTTATATATTTTGGACATTAGCCCTCTGTCAGATATAGTGTTCATGAAGATCATTTCATCTCTAGGCTGTTATTTTCTCCTATTTTAACATTCTATTTGTTTTGGTTTTTGGTTTTTGGGTTTTTTTTTTTAAGGCAGGGTTTCTCTGTGTAGCCCTGGCTGTCCTGAAACTCACTTTGTAGACCAGGCTGGCCTCGAACTCAGAAATCCGCCTGCCTCTGCCTCCCAAGTGCTGGGATTAAAGGCATGCACCACCACCGCCTAGAAATTTGACATAAAAAAAAAAATTGACAGTGTCCTTTACCTTACAAAACCTTTTCAGTTTCATGAGATCCTATCTATCAGTTGTTGATCTTGGCCATTGATGTCCTGTTCAGGAATTTGTCTCCTGTACCAATGAGTTCAAGGTTATTCCCACTTTCTATTAGATTTAGATGATCTGGTTCTGTTCAGGAATTTGTCTCCTGTACCAATGAGTTCAAGGTTATTCCCACTTTCTATTATTAGATTTAGATGATCTGGTTTTGCTTTGTGGTCTTTGAACCACTTGAACTTGAGTTATGTACAGGTTTATAGATATGAATCTCTTTGCATTCTTCAACATGCAGAAATCCAGTTAGATCAGGATCATTTGTTGAAGATGCTTTCTTTTTTTTTTTTTTTCCATTATATGTTTTTGTCTTCATTGTCAAAAATCAAGTGTCTATAGGTATGTGTGGGTTTTTCTCAGGGTGTTCAATTCTATTGATCATTGATCAATCTGTCTTTTCTTAAACTAACACCATGCAGTTTTTATTACTATTATTCTACAGTACAGAATTCTTTTATTGTTTTAGCTATCCTGGATTGTTGGGGTTTTTTTGTTGTGGTTGTTGGTGTTGTTGGTTTTGATGGTGGTGGTGGTTGGTTGGTTGGTTGGTTTTTTGTTGTTTGTTTCTCCATATGAAGCTGAAATTGATATTTAAATGTTTGTAAAGAATTGTGTTGAAATTTTAATGGGAATTGCATTGAATCTGTTGATTTCTTTTGGTGAGATGGCTATTTTCACTGTTATTCCTACTGATCCAAGAGCATGGGATAACTTTACATCTCCTGATATATTCCTCAGTTTCTTTCTTCAGCAACTTGAAGTTCTTGTCATATATGCTTTTTATTTTCTTGGCTTGAATTAGACCAAAACACTTTATATTATTCATGGCTATTGTGAAGCAACATTCCCCTAACTTCTTTCTTAGCCCATTTATCACTTATATAAAGGAGGGCTATTTTTTCAAATTTTTTTTATCCAGTCACTTTGCTGAACTTGTTTATCATCTGTAGGAATTACCTAAGATTTTTTGGAGTAGCTTCCATATTCATCCTCAAATACCAATAGTTCCACTGTTTCCTTTCAAATTTGTATCCACTTGACCTCCCTTTGTTGTCTCATTACTCTAGTTAGGATTTTAAGTACTCTATTGAATAAATAGGGAGATGGTCAGCAGCCTTGTCTTGTCCCTGATTTTTATCCACTTACTTATTTACATCTTTATCCATTTATTTTAATGTTGGCTATTGGCTTGCTGTATATTGATCATTTTATGCTTAGGTATGCATCTTATATCCCTGATCTAAGATTTTTAATAAGAAAATGGTGTTGGGTCTTGTCAAAGGCCTTTTCAACATCTAATGAGATGATCATGTGATTTTTTTTCTTTCAGTATGTTTATATGGTGGATTACCTTGATGGATTTTTCATATATTGAACCATCCCAGCATCTCTTGAATGAAGCCTACTTGATGATGGTGGGTGATGTTTTTGATGTGTTACTGGAATTAGTTTATGAGTATATTATTGAGTATTTCTCCATCAATGTTCATATACAAAATTGTTCTGAAACATTCTTTCTTTGCTAAGTCTTTGTGTGGTTTAGTTATTAAGGTGTCTATGGCCTCACAAAATGATTTTAGCAGTGTTCATTATGTTTCTATTTTGTGGAATACATTGAGGAGTATTGATATTAGCCCTTCCTTGAAAGTCTTATAGAATTCTGTGCTAAAACCATATGGCTCAGGGCTTTTTTTTTTCCTTGGGACACTTTTAATGACTGCTTCTATATTCTTTGAAGTTATAGAGATGCTTAAATATTTTACCTAATCTTGATATAACTTTGATAAGTAGTATCTGTCTAGAAAATCATCCATTTCATTAAGATTTTTCAATTTTGTAGAGTACAGGCTTTTGAAGTAAGACATTGATTTTTTTTTAATTTCCCCAGTCCCTGTTGCTACACCTCCCTTTTCATTTCTGATTTATTTATTTGGATACTGTCTCTCTGTCTTTTAGTTAGCTTGGATAAAGGTTTGTCTATCATGTTGATTGTCTCAAAGAGCCAATTCTTAGTTTTGTTGATTCTGTATATTGTTCCCTTTGTTTTTAATTGATTGATTTCAAGCCTGATTTTAATTATTTTCTACCTTCTACTCCTCTTCAGTGTGTTTGCTTCCTTTTCTTTCCTAGATCTTTCAGATATACTTTTAAATTACTGATATGAGAACTTCTAATTTCTTTATTGGAGCACTTACTGCTATAAACTTTCTTCTTAGTACTTTCATTGTGTCTCATAAGTTTGGATATGCTGTGCCTTTATTTTCATTGAATTCTTGAAAGTCTTTAATTTCTTTCTTTTTTTTTCTTATGTGACCAGAAATCATTGAGTAGGGAGTTGTTCAGTTTATATGAGTATATAGTTCCTGGTATTTCTCTTATATTTTTTTCAAGGTGATTCCATGTGGGAGAGGTTTATTGAGTGGGTAGGGGGGCAGAGAAGAGGAAAAAGAGAGAAAGAGGGGGGAGAGAAGAAAGAGAAGAAAAAGAGCGGTATTTCTCTTATTGTTGAAGTCCAACTTTAATTCACAGTGGTCTCATAAAATGCAAGGCATTATTTCAATTTTCTTCTATCTGCCGAGACTTGATTTGTGACTGAATATATGTTCTGTTCTGAAGATAGATCCATCGAGTGCTGAGAAAGTAAATTCTTTTGTGTTTGAGTGAAATATTCTATAGATGTCTGTTAGGTCCATTTGATTCATAATGTCGGTTAGTTTCATTATTTCTCTGTTTATTTTTTGTCTTGATGACCTGTTAATAGGTGAGAATGTGGTGTTGAAGTCTCCCAATATTAATGTGTGAGTTTTAATGTGTGATTTAAGCTTTAACAATATTTCTTTTACAAACATAGATGCTTTTGTGTTTGATGCAAAGATCTTCAGAGTTGAGATATCATCTTGGTAGATTTTTTTTCCCTCTGATGAGTATGAAATGTCCTTCCCTGTATCTTTTGATTAATTTTGCTTGAAAGTCTATTTTATTAGATATTAGAATGACTCTTTCAGCTTCCTTCTTGGGTTCCTTTGCTTGAAAAACTTTTATCCAGTCTTTGACTCTGATGTGTTTTTGTTATATGCAGCAGAATGATGAAGCCTGTGTTTTGTGTCCATTATGCTAGCCTATGTTTTTTATTGGGGGAATTGAGTTCATTGATGTTGAGAGATATTAATGACCAGTGACTGTTAATCCCTCTTATTTTGATACTAGTGGTGGTGCAGTCCTTCAGGACATCATGGTGATAAGAGCATGGGATAGAAGTGTTCTTACCTGGTGGAAAGCAGAAAGCCCAGAAAAGAAGCATGTTCCTTCAACTAATTTCCATCTCATAAAGTTTCCAGATAGTGTGACTCCAATAGTGTGATTCCATTTACTCAACCTTTGCAGTGTTTTTGATATTGCTGATATTCCAAAAGCTTCTACAGGTATCACAACACAGTTTTATGAGTTTACTTCAAACTGCTACATATCCTTTAAGAGTATTAGCAAAATAAACTTATTACATACTTACATATCTGTTTAATAAGTTGCACATTGGTATTTTTCACTACTATAGAGTGGATTATCCATTCAATGTCAATTTCCTTCCTCATAAACAAGTTGCCTTAACATCCCTTATTATGCAGGCATTGGCAATGGACTCTCTATATTTTATACACCTCAAACACATNTATTTCAAGAATGTTTCCATAAATGCATCATACTTGTTAGTCATTTCCCCCAAACACATATGGAGTCTGCCACTCTACTGATAGTGTGACCTTTACTATTTCTGATGAGACAATTATTATCATTCTGTGGATATGTTATTTTTTCTCTAGTTGATTTTAGATATTTTTCTTTGTCCTTGGATTTTTAGTTACTTAGGTATTTCTGGCAAGGTTTCATTTTTAATTAGTGTTGTCATTTTTATTATATTTATGTCTCTTGTTATATGTGAGTATGATTGGCCTTAACTTTTCTCTCTTACCTTTTCTCCATATTCCCCTCCAATTACACATATATCTGACCAGTCCTCAGTGTCCTATACATAGTACCCCTCATTATTTTAATCATCTTTCCTTCAGATCAGATACTTTTTAATGATGGATGTACAACTATCAGATATGCTATCTTCAAAAACAATTATTTTCTTTTCAAACATATTACTATTAGTTATAGGGTTTCCTTGTGACTCTTAGAAATTAATTTATAATGAACACTTTTTTCAAAATATTATGTCTTTATTCAAAAGCAGCATAGTATTTGTGTACTTGTATTTCTGTTTTTGAAAACAGGAAAAAGGGAACATGAATGATATAGGTTCATATGAAAATGTAAATGTCTTCTCTTTTCAAATTTGACTATTTTATATATAATGTACTTTGATATGTACTGTCCCTATTTTTCCCACTTTATTTCTCCTTTATCTTCTATAATACTATGTCCTCCTGATTCATTCAACCTCTACTCTCTCCAATTTCCTTTAATTACAGTAACAGAACCCTCTTTGTTTCCTATGTGTGCATAGGTATGGGATCATCCACTAAAGCATGAGTAACTTCTCTTTGAATAATGATTTTCTCATCCCTCAAATAGTCATCAATAATATCTCAACTAGTGGTGTGATTTCATGAGCCTCTGTAACATTTTGGACTTTGGCTAACTTGATTTTGTATGAGTCTTTAATATGTCACAGCCATAGAGCCATCATGTGTCATATAGAGAAAATATTGTTTAATTGAAGATATACACTATCTCTGAGTCTTACAACCTTTCTACCCCCTCTTCTAAAATAAGTTATTTATTTGGGAGGAATGATATGGTAAAGAGATATGTTTTAGAGCTGATCACACCATAATCTCTTTCTCTCTGCATATTGCTCAGATTTTTGGTCACTATGTTAATCACTATCATTCATATTTACACAAACAAACACACATGCACAGACATATACATAGATATATGTACATATACATATTCTCTGTGAGTGTTGAAATATGCTCTAATCTATAGACATAATGATAAGGGCTTAGGGGAAAGCTCATTAATATGTGTATCTAACAGAGAATTAAGGGAATCACTATTCTATTTTAATTTTTCATTCCCTGATTTTTAATGGAATTAAGTATATTTTCACATTTGTGAATCATGCACAAATCATACATAATGTGTTTTACATCTATTGTCTCTTTCTCTACAATATATCTTTTTTTATTTACAGACACTCTTTATTACATGTGAATACTAATTATCTGCCATTCTTATGTTTATCATTACCTTAGTATAGAACTTCTCATCTTCTTTTGGTACGCACTTCCTTAAGAAATATGTGTGGAACTGAGCTAGAAGATTCCCCTCTACTGACCAACTCTCACAGTGACAGGACTAGGCTGCTGAGGAGGAAGAGTCTACATTGGCTTACAGAGATGGCAACCGTAGAAACAACATCCACCTTCCATGGAAGGAATACCAACTGGTGCAGTAGTGGCATAACTGTTGTAGGAGCAGCCAAACATTTTTTTTTGGGGGGGGGGGGGTTCTGAGGCTTTTCAGAAGATAAAATCCACTTCTGATACTGTAAGCCCAGTTACATATTCATGACTGAGATTGCCATAAGATGTGTTATTTGGTACAGCTTACTGGTATCTAACTAAATTGAAACAGTATTAAGCTGCCTTTTATATATTTATGACTATACCTATATACAATCTTAATCCAAGAAATTTCTCTTTACATTGAAGATAATGAACACAAAGATACTTGGTGCTCAAGATACTAAGGATGAGTACTCAGCCCTCAACAAACATTCATTGTGTCTAAGGATTAGGAAACATAAAGGAAGGTCTAAAGAAAATGTACAAGTCAGGATGTAAGAACAAGAGTCTTACAATGTATTCCGCTGAGCATGACATAGCCAATGAAATCATTCCACAGAATCTGTGACTGCCAGGAAAAGGGGTCATATAAAATTTATTCTCTCAACAATAAATAAATCAGGAAAAGGATTGTTCCCAAACATACATGTAGTAGGGTGGTTAGTGTGGTTTACTGTAGTGTGTGTAGGTATGAAGGGCAGAAGACAACTTTCCAAGAGTTTACTTCCTCTATCTTGTTTTTGAAGCATTGTCTCTCCTATGATTTCTGGTACTGTACTACTATGGCAGCTTCTGGACAATTGTCCCATCTTGGCTTTCCATCTCTGTGAGGAGATGCCAGGGCTGAGATTACATATTCCAGCCATCATATCTAACTGTTTTACATGTGTTCTAGGGATTGGACTCGGGTTATCAGGATTTTATGGCAAGTGCATTGACAAACCAGCTTGAGTGTTTTTCAAATGCCTGTTCTACCACCTGACACACACAATAATTATCTTTTATTTTACCAGTATAAAGTAAACTTTAGACCTCTGTTTCATTCTTTCATTTCAGCTCATAATCTGCCCTGAATGAAGTTTTACTCTCAAGACTTACTAGATTCTGTGATTTTTTCAAACTTTCTGGATTTATACGCCAGTTTTATATTCACAAGACAGAGAAGCTAACAATTTGGCTGCAATCAATCTGAGTTCTCTTTCAAGTCCCAACAGATGTAACAGATGATCAAAATCTCTATATATTATGAGTAGAGCCACTAGGGGTTCACCTTAGCATCCAGAGAAGATAAAACTGCTATGAGAAATGAGGGGTTTCTGGGCAAAAGTATGACATTGTGTCCAGATATCGACCATATTCACTAAATACTTTTGTCAACAAAAATACTTTGCTTATTAATCAGATGAAGATTCATTCAAATGATAATTGATAACCTTCCAGAGAATGCCATGAAATGAGTCTGTCTACAATGATGATTGAAATCCATCCAACCATTCTAGACACCAAGGGAATAGTATGCATCAAACACTTTAGGTGTATCCTAGGAGTGAATAATCATAGTACATTAATCCATGAGAATATTCATCAACTTATAAAAAGATGTCTTATCTCAAATGCCCCTGAGGCAGACCTGAAGACAAACACTTATCACAAGGAAGGATTCCAAGGGAAAAGCATATGAAGGCAGAAAAGCCACCAGCAGAAAACGGTGATAAAACCAAGCAAGGATGTAATTACAAGTAAAGCTTCAGGCGAGCTCCTGCTGATCGCTCAGGGACCTCTGGAGTTGAAGGCATGCTCCTGTGCTGCTCCACCAGAGGCAAAGTTCTTTGATATCTTATCCAGACACCTGCCAGTCATTGTTCCAGCACTGGATTTCCCAGACAATAATGGTGCTGTTACAACAGGTATGATACTCACAGAGTTCATTATGATACAAAAACTAAAGCAACATAACAGTTGGATAGGCAGCAAACATAGTCATAACTGTTGCATATCTACTTCTTAAAGAATATTTAATGCAGCAAAATAAGAATGAGACATTGAATTTTTAAATTAGAGGATATAAAACTATGAGTATCTATTACCCAAATCATATTTAAGAAAGAGAAAAACTAGTCATACATGGATAAATAGGCATATTTTCTACCTCATAATCTGTAATTTCATATCTCCATAGGGAGAGTCCTTGGCCTGATGGCAGACTTAGTGGCTGGGAGTTCAGAGAGGCCTTCTATGAAGATTAGACAGCAGCTTTGTAAGCAAAGGCCTTCTTTATGACTCCCCAGGGTGAATCCAGATGAAAAGAGATAGTTCATGGTTTTGAATCATTTATTGCCATGGTGGAAAGTGGGTGCATAAAACCATACCCCACTTCTCAGGATGGACCTGGGATTACATACCTTTTGCAGGGAGGAATATCTGGGAAGGTATTCTTACTGACAACACTCTCTATACCTCTAGGTACCTTATAAGCAAGGATATCTCTGTCTTGATTCCACCAGAGATCACATCTCTTTTCCTATTGGTTTGAGATGTTAGGGATACCTCATCTACATGTAGAGGGCTTGGGACATTGCACTTACATGATTGGTGGCAACAAATCAGGGGGTGGGGGAGTGTAGCTAGTGACAGAAGCCTGGTGCCTGGGAGCAGGTGAAGCTCCTACCATCCCTTCAGGGTGTCCTGGGCTTCAAAGTCTTTAGCTTAACTGAGGACCAGGCAACTTCTCTCTACCCCCATTCATATCTGCTCATGTTTCTCAAGCTTTTAATGATGCCAGACATATTTCAGTTGCATTTCACTCTAATGATTTTGTGCAAGAGATGGGAAGGGCAAGTAGCACTAGAGATAACCAGATGGGGAGAAGGAAGTATAAGAACCTAAGGAACAGAAACCAAGGCTTCTTGGAATCATGAGAACCCAGTTTTCCCGTTACAGCAAGTCCTGGATATGCCATCACACAGGAAAAGTTAGATTCAGATTTGAAATCACATCTCATGATGATGATAGAGGACATTAAGAAGGACATAAATAATTCCCTTAAAGAAATACAGGAGGACACAGGTAAACAGGTAGAAGTCCTTAAAGAGGAAACATAAAAATCCCCTAAAGAATTACAGGAAAACACAACCAAACAGGTAAAGCCATTGAACAAACCCATCCAAGATCTACAAATGGAAATAGAAAAAATAAAGAAATCACAAAGGGAGACAGTTCTGGAGATAGAAAACCTAGGAAAGAGGTCAGGAGTCATAGATGCAAGCATCACCAACAGAACACAAGAGATAGAAGAATCTCCGGTGCAAAAGATACCGTAGAAAACATTGACACAGCAGTCAAAGACAATGAAAAATGCAAAAATATCCTAACCCAAAACATCCAGAAAATCCAGGACACAATGAGATGACCAAAACTAAGGATAATAGGTATAGAAGAAAGCAAAGATTCACAACTTAAAGGGCCAATAAATATCTTAAACGAAATTATAGAAGAAAGTTTCCCTAACCTAAAGAGATGCCCATAAACATAGAAAAAGCCTACAGAACACCAAATAAATTGGACCAGAAAAGAATTTCTTCCTGTCACATAATAATCAGAACATCAAATGAACAAAACAAAGAAAGACTATTAAAAACAGTAAGGGGAAAATGTCAAATAACTTATAAAACAGACCTATCAGAATTACACCAGATTTCTTACCAGAGACTCTAAAAGCCAGAGGATCCTGGGCAGATTTCATACAGACCCTAAGAGAACACAATGCCAGCCCAGCAAAACTCTCAATTACCATAGATTGAGAAACCAAGACATTCCATGACAAAAACAAATCAAATTTATACAATATCTTTTCATGAATCCAGCCCTACAAAGAATAATAGGTGAAAAACTCCAAAAGAAGAGGAAAACTACACCCTAGAAAAAGCAAGAAAGTAATCTTCTTTAAATAAACCCAAAAGAAGATAGCCACACAAACATAATTCCACCTGTAACAACAAAAATAGCAGAAGACAACACTCACTTTTC
Organism: Mus minutoides; assembly: GCA_902729485.2. Taxonomy (NCBI): domain Eukaryota; kingdom Metazoa; phylum Chordata; class Mammalia; order Rodentia; family Muridae; genus Mus; species Mus minutoides. Next base: position 40,681 of record LR752810.1, on the reverse strand, counting down.
CGTAATATCTCTTGACAACAATGTACTCAATTCCCCAATAAAAAGACATAGACTAATGGACTGGATATGTAAACAGGACACAGAATTTTGCTGCATACAGAAAATGCACCTAAGTGACAAAGATGGATATTATCACAGAGTAAAAGGCTGGAAAAATATTTTCCAAGCAAATGGTCTCAAGAAACAAGCTGAAGTGACCATTCTAATACTGAATAAAATTGACTTTCAACCAAAAGTTACCAAACAAATAAGAGACACTTCATACTATTCAAAGGAAAAATCTACCAAGATGAACTCTCCTTTCTGCTGGGGCAGACTCTTGGCTGGTCTGCTTCAGTGAAGACACCATATCCTGATCTAGCCTAGAGAATCCACTGCACTCAGTGTAGTTGAGGATCAGCTGGACTCAGTGTAGTTGAGGATCAGCTGGACTCAGGGCAGTTAGAGAACAGATTGATTGCTCCACTGAAGATCCCACAGTCTGAAGGCCTTCCAGGAAATCTACTGCAACTGGGGCAACAGTTCAGCAGCTTCACTTCCACTGTGAAGAGCCCACAGTTGGAAGACCTTACAGATGGTCTGCTATAGCCAAGGCTGCAGGACTATCATTAGAGCAGAAGCAACCCAAGGACAAAAAAGGCAGACTCCAGAGAGTCACCCAGACCAACAAACACCAGGGATATCCAGATGGCAAAAGGCAAGCACAAGACCATAAGCAGCAGAAGTCAATATACTTGGGCATCACCAGAAACTACTTCTTCCACCACAGCAAGCCATGAATACAATAACACACCTGAAAGTCAAGAAACTGAACTAGAATCCTATTTCATGAGATAACAGAGTCCTTTAAGGAGGATATCAATAACTCGCTGAAAGAAATACAAGAAAACACAGGTAAACAGGTGACAGAATTGAATAAAGTGATCCAAGACCTAAAAGTGGAAGTAGAAACAATAAAGAAAACACAAATGGAGGCAATCCTGGAAATGGAAAACCTAGGAAAGAGGTCAGGAATTACAGGTGCAAGTATCACCAATAGTATACAAGAGATAGAAGAGAGAATCTCGGTTATAGAAGATACCATAGAAGAGACTGAGAGAACTGTCAAAGAAAATTCAAAACATAAAAGCTCCTAACCCAAAGCATCCAGGAAATTCAGGACACAATGAAAAGGCCATATTTAAGCTTAAGTGGAATAGAGGAGAAAAAAGGTTCCCAGCTCGAAGGACCTGAAAATGTGTTCAACAAAATCATAGATGAAAACTTCCCCTATCTAAAGAAAGATACCGAGTCTAGTCTGAAGAAAATATCTAATAAAAGTTGAAAAAAAATCATCCAAGGAGGAAAAAAAATAAATAAAAGAAAAATATCACCATAAAGGTACAAGAAGCCTATAGAACACCAAACAAATGGAGTCAGGAAAGAAAATCCTCTTGTCATATAATAATAAACACAGTAAACCCACAGAACAAAGAAAGAATATTAAAAGCACAAGGGAAGAGGGCAAAATAACATACAAAGGTAGACCTATCAGAATTATACCAAACTTCTTAACAAAGACTATTAAAGCCAGAAGCCATGGTCTTCAATAACAGCAAAAACTACAGAAAGCACACATACACGTGGAAACTGAACAACTCTCTACTCAATCATAACTTGATCAGGGAATGAAGAAAGAAAGAAATTAAAAACTTCCTGGAATTTAATGAAAATGCTGATACACCATACCCAAACTTATGGGACACAATGAAAGCAGTGCTAAGAGGAAAGTCCTAAGTGCCTTGATAAAGAAACTGGAGAGATCTTAAACTAACAATTTAATAGAACACCTGAGAGATCTAGAACAAGAAGAAGCAAACTCCCCTGAGAGGAGTAAAAGACAGGAAATAGTCTAACTCAGGGCTGAAATCAACCAAATTGAAATAAAGAAAACAATACAAGAATCAACAAACCCAGAAGCTGGTTGTTTGAAAGAATCAATAAGATTGTTTAACTTCTAGCCAAATTAACTAAAGGGCCAAGAAGTAGTATCTAAATTAACAAAATCAGAAATGAAAAAGGGAGGCATAAGAACAGAAAGGAAGGAAATTCAAAAAAATCACCCGACCCTACTGTAAAAGCCTATATTTTCTGTATCCATTCCTCTGTTGAGGGACATCTGGGCTCTTTTCAGCTTCTGGCTATTATAAATAAGGCTGCTATGAACATAGTGGAGCATGTGTCCTTACTACAAGTTGGAGTATCTTCTGGGTATATGCCCAGGAGAGGTATTGCTGGATCTTCCTGTAGTACTATGTCCAATTTTCTGAGGAACCACTAGACTGTCTTCCAGAGTGGTTGTACAAACTTGCAATCCTTCCCTCTATCTAAGAGGATGTCCCCCCTCACCCTCGCCAGGCCTCCCCACTCCCTGGGGCCCCAAGTCTCTTGAGGGTTAGGTTCATCTTGTTTCACTGAGGCCAAACCAGGCATTCTTCCATGGTATATGTGTCAGGGTTCTCAGACCAGCTCATATAGGCTTCCTGATTGGTAGCTCAGTGTCTGAGAGATCTCAGGTGCCCAGGTAGGTTGAGACTGCTGGTCTTCCTATGGGGTCATCCTCCTCCTCAGCTTCTTCCAGCCTTTCCCTAATTCAACCACAGGGGTCCCAACTTCAGTCGAATGGTTAGGTGTAAGTATCTGCATCTGACTCTTTCAGCTGCTTGTTGGGCCTCTCAGAGGACACCCATGTCAGGCTCCTGTCTGTAAGCACACCATACTATCAGTAATAGTGTCAGGCCTTGGAGCTTCCTCTTGAGATGGATCCAAGTTGGTCCAGTCACTGGGCTGCCTTTCCCTCAGTCTCTTCTCCATTTTTGTCCCTGCAGTTCTTTGAGACAAGATCAATTCTGGATCACATTTTTTGACTGTGGAATGGCAACCCCATCCCTCCACTTGATACTCTGACTTTCTACTGGAGGTAGACTCCATGAGTTCCCTGTCCCCACTGTTGGGCATTCCATCCGAGGTCCCTCCTTCTGAGTCTTGAGGATATCTCATCTCTCATGTCTCTGGTACTTTCTAGAAGGTCCCCCACCTCCAACTCCCTGAGGTTGCATATTCCCATTCATTCTGCTGGCCCTCAGGACTTCGGTCTCCCATGACCCCATACCTGATCCTGTTCCTCTTTTTCCTTCCTCTCCCCTCTTCCATCTAGGTCCCTCCATCCCTCTGCCTCCCATGATTGGTTTATTCTCCCTTCTAGGTAGAATTGAAGCAACCTCACTTGAGCCTTTCTGCTTATTAACCTTCTTGAGTTCTATGGATTATATCCTAGAAATTCTGTACATTTTTGGTTAACATCTACTTATTGGTGAATACATATCATGTATGTCCTTTTGGGTCTGAACTATTTTCTAATTCCATCAATTTTCCTTTAAAACACATGATGTCCCCATTCTGTGTTGTTTCTAGCTTCTGGCTATTACAAAGAAGGCTGCTGTTAACATAGTGGAGCATATGTCCCTGTGGAATGGTAAGGTATCTTTTGAGTATATGCCCCAGAGTGGTATAGCTGGTCTTCAGATAGATCTATTTCCAGATTTCTAAGGAACCTCCAGATTGATTTCCAGAGTGGTTGTACCATTTTGCATCCTTTTACTCCAGTGCATTAGAGATGCCTCCAGCATTTGCTCAAAGCTTTAGAATCATCTCTTTTATGGTAAAGAAATCAAAATCTAAACACACAAAATATTTCCCTAAGTGACTTCACTACATTATCTTTCACTGGCCAGGAACCTCTCTGAAAAGTATGGTAAGCAAAGATTTATTTCATCACCATTTCCTACAGACTCCATGTGGAATAAAGCTGAGCATGTCTATTTCCACAGCAAGGAAAAGGTCTTCAAAAGTCAGGTTTTGTTGTATCGATCTTATAACATTTAAGTTACTCCTGATATTAACCAGACAACATTACTAATGGTTTTTGTTCTTGAAGTGAATTGTGAGTAAGCACTATTAACCAATAAGTGATTTCTTTGGCCCAAGAAATAAAGCTTTTTAAGAGCATTTAATGACCTTTATGTCTTCTTCTTTAAAAAAAAAATAATTCAGATAGCTAAAGTGATAGGTCAGTGGGCAGGATACTTACAGTGAATATACTTGGACCTGAGTTCAGATACCCAGAACCAAGATAAAAGCCAAATATGTTAGCATGTGCTTTTAAACTCAAATTGCCAAAAAGGGCATAGGCAATCAGATCCTAAGACGCCCTACCAAGCTTTTCCAGGTCAGTTAGTTTCAGGTTCATTGGAAGATCCTGTCTCAAAAAAACAAGGGATATTGTAATCAAGAAAGACACCTGAAGTCAACATCTCATCTTCACATGTCCCTTATAGACAAAGGTATTGTCATATATACATGTATGCCTACACATAAAACCACAAATTAATTTTTTGATCATTACATAAAAACATAAAAGTATCTGCTTCTACATATTGTTTGTGTATATGTAGTCATTGTGTAGTGTGAAATACTGTAAACATATATATTTGCATACATATATACACATATATGTATGTGCATGTGTGGGTGTGCATGTAAGTGTTTCCCTAAATATTTATCATTTTCTTTGTAGTAATAACCTTCAATACTCATCCTTTAGGTTTTCTTTAATGTACAGTAGATTACTACTACCTCTAGCCAATCTCTTTGCAGTTGAAGACCATAAATTCTTCTTCCCAGTGTACTGTAATGTACTCCTCACTGATCATCTTTCCCCATTCTATTCTTCACTGCTACTTACATCACCAGGGGTTATCACCATTTTGCCAACTTCTATGAGATCAACTTTTAGATTCCACATATGTGGTAGATCATGCAACATTTCTCTTTCTGAATGGGGTTTATTTCATTCCGTTTAATGATTTCTATTTTCATTCATGTTGCCACAAAAAAAGCTGTTGTTTTATGTCTGATTAGTACCTCATCATGTGTATGTGCAACATTTTTCATGTATTCATTGATTGGTGAACATCTTAGACTCTATAACCTAGCTATCATAAGGGGTGCTACAACAAGCATGGAAACAAAGACGCCTTTTATATACCCATTTAATTCACTTTAAATTATTTCAATGAATACTTTCAGTGAGATTGCTGGCTGGCATAGTTTTGTTCACGTGCATGTATATGTTGATTTAAATTGAGAGCCTTGTGAATGTTAAGCATGTGTTTCACCCGTGAACTATACATTAAACTACTACTTGAGAAATCTCTATTATTTTACATCCTGGTCATAGCCATTTATAGTTCTACCAACAGAGTACAAGTGCTCTCTTTTCTCCATACTTTTGCTAGCTCTTGTCACCTTTTGGCATTTTAAAAATAGACATCTAACAGAAGTAAGAGGAATTTGATTTGCATTTCTCTAGGAGCAGTGACGTTAGATATTACTTTTGTGTTATCCATGATTTCTGTGTGTCTTTTGAAAAATCTAGTGCCCGTTTTAATGCTGTTGTTTACTTTTTTAGTTATTGGGCTTCCTGGGGTTCTTAATATGTTCTGCATATTAACTAATTCCTTGTCATCAAACCTCTTGCAGCATTATGGAGGCAGACTTCTTATTCTGATGATGATGATTTTCTTCACTGAGCAGAAATGTTTAGTCAGATATAATTCTGATGATACGGTTTGTTTTTATTTCCTGTGCTTTTGTGATCTTGTCCAAAAAACTCCTTTTTCTGTCCCAATATCCTACAGCCCTTTTGTCCCCTTGGGAATAAAACAGCTCCCACAGCAACAGCATAATCTTCAAGATCTTCAAAATATGAAGTAATAATTTCCCAAACTTACAATTCTCAGTAAATGGAGCCAAAGTAAAAATAAAAAAAATAGGCATTGTGTAATTTCCAAGTTCAACTAAGCAAAGTATTCACATACTAAAATGAATGATTATTGGGTAATTTAACAGAAAATTCAAGAAAGAAAAATCATTCTGAGTAAATTTCATATCCTCCTCAGATGTCAGAACTAGGGAGAATTATGCAAAGTACAATCACTCTAGGAAACAATATGATCAAATTTGTTAAAACTCATTCAAAACTATTTTGCTGCTTGTTATGAAATAGAAAGACAATTTTGAAACTGTCAAAAAAATCTAGTTTCAAAACATTAAACTTAGAAATATTTATGTTGTTTTATTTTAAATAAATTGAACAAAGTAGTATGGTACCAGAGAGTCACAAGCTGATCAGGATAAATTAATGCATCAGATTTAACTAAAGTAATTTTTCTTTTTTATCTCTGGACTTAAACCTTGCTAAGGCATGGAAGCAAATTACTCCAGAGACTGTGAGAAAGCAAATCAACCTCGCAATGGAGAATTGGACCAAACATAGACTATGATGTCAAAATGATTATATTTTACAGAACCAGTAGGTGTTGAAAGACATAGGAAAATCAGCCAGCAGTTTCTTCAATCAGATGCATTTGGCTTCAGGACCAAAACAGCCTTTGTAGGTTACCAGTCAGATTTTGTATGGCTGACGCTTGAAGTGGGCTCTATAAAAACCTAGTAATTGCCTTTCTTTTCTTAAACACAGAGTGTTCCTATTGCTTCCCAAATTCTGAATTGGTGTGATTTCCATCCTGGAATCCTTGCCCCTTAGTGAGATATATTTGGTGACTTTCTTGTGTTTTTATGGTCTCTGTGTCAAAATTAAAATGGATGTGAATGTGTAGCTGTGTGGCACTGAGTGTCCCTGAATTTATTCTTAGCAGCAAAAGAGTACTCTAGAACTACATCTGAATAAACAATATTATCAGAAGTCTTGGAATAAATTCAGGATGAAAGGAAACATAGTGCCGTCTTCTTAACTGTCAGTGGTCTCCTACTGCTTTCACTATTTCCTGTCTGAGGTTCACTGCTTCTTGTTTGAGGTTATGTGCTCTATCTTTCTTCTTAAATTCAGCTGCTGATAAGTTTCCAAGTATGTGAAACACAAAGAAGTACATTCACAAACAGGGCACATTGATTATGACTGAAATTGTACAGCTAATTAATTTGGAAAACTGATCATATCATGTAGTTACTCTCTACAAACAAGAACAAAGCACTAACCATACACATATGCATTTTTTGTCAAATAAACATTTTATAATTTTGCATGTATCCCTACCCTCTCTTAGGAAAATACTGAATTTTTCTGACTTCTTGAGTAGGACTCTGAGTTGACTGAATACTATATTCAATACCTAAAATTATTTGAGTCACTATTAGCATTTATGTATTTTACTAAAACACAATATCTCTGATTATTCTTTCTTATACAAGTCTCTGGTGAGGCCTGTGGTTTCGTCCTTTAAAGTATGAACCAGTATTGGACCCTGAAAGGCTGTCTGTGCTCTGGTTGAGCGAAGCTTACTCCGGAGACCCAGTGAAAAATTCTACAAGGAACAAACAGTAAGCTATACTCCCAGTGAAAGGTGCCTGACACCACAAGTCCTCAACTCCATAGTCCTGTGACTACCAGTCATAGACAATGTCCCAAACTCCTGGTATTCTGGTTAGACGCCACCCCTATAGTTAACCTGGCAGTAGCCAGGTATACTCCTCACCACAGTTACCTGGAAACAGCAAGGTAGCCCAGCCCACTCTAAAAGGGGCTGCTTGGCCCCCCTCTTTCTCTTAAACTCTTACCTCTCCTACTCTCATTTCTCACTCTCCTTCTCCCCTCACTTCTCTCTCTCTCTCTCTCTCTCTCTCTCTCTCTCTCTCTCTCTCTCTCTCTCTCTCTCCACGTGGCCATGACCAGTCTCTCCTTCTCTACCTTTGCTCTTTCTCTCTGCCTTTCTACAATAAAGCTCTAAAACTGTGGACTGTCTCTGCTCATGAAGACCCACTGTGTTAGAACAAGTGAATAGGCTTTCCCCTAAAGAGCTGCATCTAACCTCCCATGAGAAGGCTTCCCAAGGTTTCCAGCCACCAGACTTCCTCCTCCATGTGGGAACCACCCAGAACCCTTTCTGCCCCTGCCCCCTTCTACCTTAGACCCTGGGGCTGACAGAGCTACCAATGGGGACCTCACTTTTTTCTTAGCTCTTCCATGGTGTCCAGTGATGTCCTGAGATGTTCAAGAGCTAGAACCTGTCATCCCTAGCCTCCATGAGGCCCAGGGACCCCAGACTGCTCCCTCTCCAACCCATGCAGCCAGATGCTCACTCAGGTGGTGTGGAGAGCGTGTGTGGCAGTCTCCTGCATCTGCCCACCCAGAGCTCCTGAGCTTTATTTCACCCCCCCCCTTTATTTCCCCACACATAGCACCCTACAAACCAGTAGTTCTTTTTCTAAGCTTGGGGACCCATGAGCAGTCCCCATCCCATGTTAGTGTTTCTATTGGTCTAGCCTTTTATCAAGTTTTAATTAGGCAGCCAGGTTGATAAGACTTCATGGATGTAGCTTCTCTGAAATTTCTAAGACACAGAATCTCACAGAAGACTTTCTGTTCCTCTGGCTCTTAGAATGTTTTTGTTTTTACTTCCACAATTATCCCTGAGCTTTGAGTGCATGTTCTTATTGTAGATCTATCAGTTATAATATATATGTAATTTACCATGTGGTGATGTGTTAGATATAGTATGCATACAAGATATATATAGATATAGATGATAGATATAGATATAGATTAGATATAGATGATATATAGAGATATGTGTGTGTGTATATATAATGTTTTTAAATAATACATACACACACACACACACACACACACACACACACCAACTTTCATACCTGATAGTGTCTATCCTGCAGGCTAGCTTTTGTGGTTCAAGAAAATACTATGTAAACTGTGAGGTATAGCAGCTTGTGTTGTTATGTTAATGTGATACCCAGAAAACCTATTTGTAGTGTCCCCATGTAGGCTAAAGGAAGCCTACCTCCAGTTGACTGTGACTGGAAAATAAAGTTGCCAACAACCAATGGCTAGGCAGGGAGACAGGGGCAGAACTTTTAAGATTCTGGGGCAAGAAACACAGGGACAAGAAGAAGGAAGTCTGCTATGAGAGGTGCATGGGATAGACCATGCCATGGAGGAGCAGGAGGATAGGACAACCAAAAAGTAGGTGCAAGGCGAAAGCAACCCCATGAGAGGGCTGCCCAAAAAGAAACAGGGCAGCAAAAAAAAAAAAAAAAAATATATATATATATATATATATATATATATATATATATATATATATATTTAGAGAGTGATAACTCAGGAGTACAGGAGGGGAGTGTGTACTAGCTGTGGGGAAGTTTAGAAGTGTCTAGCCATTGAGCTAGTAAGACATATTAAATACAAAGATTATGTGTGCGTATCTTTCATTCATTAATCCAGAACTCTTGGGCAGATGTAGAGCTGCACATGCACCTGGCCAGGAGCATATAGCAAACTTTTAAATATTTACCACAACAGTAAGGGAAGCAATTAAACAGCCCTACCTATCTGTAACACTTATGAACCACAACAATTACCAACATGGCAAGTTAGGTGGCATTCACATGTCAGTCCAAGTATATAAGTATATAAGTATATAAGTATATAAGTATATAAGTATATATATATATATATATATATATATATATATATATATATATATAATTGGACTTAAGGCCTACTGAACAAGAGGGAAAATATACTTGTTTACTGGAAACATACTCAGCTTCCCGGGTCTAGTGAAGTTGCATGGACCTTAGAAAAGAATCTACTATAATCTCTCTTCTAGACCAACAAAATCACTTTCTACATTCTAAATCTTCTCTTTATACCCACAGATAAGTATAGCTACCACTCCTCTTCAAGGAAGATTCTATACTGCAAATGGAGAACATCATAAAACTCAAATGGGCTCAATGCTGAGGGCAACAGACCTTGGGAATCCCGGCGCCAAGCATCTATACCACATCTCCTGCATCTATGGATCAGCACACATCACAGAAGATGAGGCAAAAAGATTGTAAGAACCAGAATATAGGGAACTCTCTTGTGACATATTCAATCCTAGAAATTGCTGTATTAACAAGACTGGAATGACAGCAATAGCTGGAACCTTATCTTTTTCAAAACCTACTTTAATCAGTATGCTTAAATGTTTTAACCTCCCTTCTAGCCCACCACGTAGTAGAAATGATAAGGCAAAGGAGGATGTGGACCTGTTTAGAAATAGTTCTTTGTGGTAAATGCAATTTGTGCCATCAAGATATCAGCAGTTCAGTTCACCTGGATTAGCAGCAGCAGCTGGATCCACTCAGAAACACCATTCATGAATCAGCAAGGACCTTTGCGATCCAGAAGAAACAGCGAGGCTCTGCCAATTGGTCTGATTCCACAAAAGAGACAAGAGGCTACCTAAACACCACCAGAAGTTCTTTGATGCCTTTCTATTTATGAAGCCATGACAAATGGCGATCAGCAAAGAGTTGCAAGGTGAACCAATACCACACAGCATTGTCTGTTGTCTGTCGGGTTATACTAACACACTTTCCAAGCATCATGTCTTCTCTCAAACATCTGCTCTAGCAAAACATCACATGCCCTTGTAAGGGAGCTTCAAGAAAAACACCTTGTGTCTGTGGTCAGCAATACTCCTTCTATGTGTCTGCTTTAGTAAAAACATCCTCTCATAAGATAGTTTCCATGACACATGACACAACTTAGCCTCTAAAGAAAACAGAAATTTCCACTTCAAATATCAAGAGACATTCTAATGTGGAAGGGAAATTTTTCACAGAGCCCCATCCTTAGACAAAGAACTGTGGAGGTACAAATGGCAGCTGGAAGGGGGGACATTAACCTCTCTCAGGGATGAGCACGCTCATTGTCATCTCAGATGCCAGAGTTCAGTCTCCACTGCTTACACTGTTTTCCAAAACTTTGTTCTGGAAATGTCTTTTCCTTTAGCTTCTAAACCAGTGTTTCTTAAACTTCCTAATGCCACAATCCTTTAACAGATTTCCTCATGTTGTTTCACCAACCATGAAACTATTTTTTCTGCTATTCCACAACTGTAGTTTTTTTTCTGCGTTATGAATCAATACATAAATATCTGTGTTTTCTGATGATCATAGGTGACCCTCCTAAAGGGGTCACTACACAGGTTGAGAACCACTGTTCTCAACTTTCTACTTCTTCATATGTTGTATTATCAGGTTTATCCATATAGCAGTCGGGATAAACTTTGTAGATTTTCAACTAAATGAAATCTCATCACTAGTTACCAAGTGGCTTTCTTACAAATTACATCCATTTTGATGAGATGATTGGGCTGTTCTTGTACTTTCAACACAGATAGCCACTCACCCCTCTATTAACCAAATAGGATGCTCATTCCCATCCAAGACTTTGTACTTGTTCTTTCTCTCTAATATTATATCTCTGGCTTTGATATTTAAGTTACAACCCCCTTTTGTCATAACTTGGTTCCAACATCATTGAGCAAATTGGAATATAAAAAGCCAAACAGCCAAGTGACATTGAATTTCTAATAAACAATGAATAATGTCATGATATGTTTCTCAAAAGTGCATGGGATGTATTTACACTTAAAATTGGTTCTTCCATTAATTGAAATTCAAATACTATAGCTCAAACTTTATTTTATCAGATAACCTTACAATGAATTCCTTCCTTAAGGGAAACAGAGCTAAACAAATAATTCTCAACCAAGGAATACCGAATGGCTGAGAAGCACCCCCCAAAAAATGTTCAACTTCCTTAATCATCAGGGAAATGCAAATCAAAACAACCCTGAGATTCCACCTCACACCAGTCAGAATGGGTAAGATTAAAAATTCAGGTGACAGCAGATGCTGGCAAGGATGTGGAGAAAGACAAAAATTCCTCCATTGTTGGTGGGATTGCAAGCTGATAAAACCACTCTAGAAGTCAGTCTGGTGGTTCCTCAGAAAATTGGACATAGTACTACCAGAAGATCCCACAATACCTCTTCTTGGCATATACCCAGAAGATGTTCCAACTGGTAATAAGGACACATGCTCCACTATGTTCATAGCAGCCTTATTTATAATAGCCAGAAGTTGGAAAGAACCCAGATGTCCCTCAACAGAGGAATGGATACAGAAAATGTGGTCCATTTACACAATGGAGTACTACTCAGCTATTAAAAACAATGAATTTATTAAATTCTTGGGTAAATGAATGTATCTGGAGGATATCATCCTGAGTGAGGTAACCCAATCACAAATGAAGTCACTAGATATGCACTCTCTGATAAGTGGATATTAGCCCAGAAACTTAGAATACCCAAGATACAATTTGCAAAACACAAGAAAATCAAGAAGAAGGAAAACCAAGGAGCTGAAGGGGTCTGCAACCCTATAGGTGGAACAACAATATGAACTAACCAGTACCCCCAGAGCTCGTGTCTCTAGCTGCATATGTAGCAGAAGATGGCCTAGTCAGCCATCATTGGGAAGAGAGGCCCCTTGGTCTTGCAAACTTTATATGCCCCAATACAGAGGAATGCCAGGGCCAAGAAGTAGGGTGGGTAGGTAGGGGAGCCAGGCAAGGGAATGGTATAGGGAACTTTCGAGATAGCATTTGAAATGTAAATAAAGAAAATATCTAATACAATTTTTTAAAAAATGGAAACTTTTCCCATGTGATTGACTAATTGTTATGGTACCCTGAAGAATTTTGTCACATTGTAGATGATCAATAAATATCTCTAGATAAATGAAAAGGCAGGGAAATAAAATGCAGATCCTGTGACATTCAGTATCTGACAACATGTAACATATGGTTTGAATTAACCATAATAGACAGTACTGGATACATCAACAATTTGTTTTTCAAAATTGCAATATAAATATCAACTGACAGAATATTGTAAAGTCACAATATTCATATCTGAAGGGAAAAGCCTATATTTATTAATTAATTAACTCAACCCTTACAAAATGACATGAAGAAACAATAGTTTGACATTATTTTTCATTTTGCATTGTGCTATATTTATTTGACAGAACTCTCAAATTTTTTCCAACTACTGAGTGCTATTGGAACTCATCAAACAATAATCTGTCATGAGTAGCTTTCTCTGGTCATAAAACTGTTCTCAGTACGTTATCAAAAGGATGCCTACTGCTAAGTGTTTTGACAACAAAAGAGAAGCTTATAAAAGCAAAATAGAAAAAAAAGTGTATCTTCAAAGATAAGACACATTTTCAAGTACATAAATATCAGGATTTTTACTTGGCTAAAATTAAGAAGTGCTGATCATGAAATGGGTAGCATTCCTAATTATTTGTAAGGCCTGAAATGAAACAATAAGCAGAGGTAATTCTAATAAAATAGTAATTTTCTAAAGATAATAATATGTCATTTCATCAGGTAAATAAGCAAATGATGCTATAAGTAACTCCAGAGAGATGATGTATAGTCAGTAAATATGTGAAGATGTGCAGATAGCCAATATGAAATCATGTAACCTGAAAGTATCATCATGTAATGGGAAAGTTTCAAAATATTAATAACACCCAATAATATTGAGCACCGAGCAAACAAAATCTTCTTCCGATTAGTACTAGAGAAATTGTGACTTTTTCAGAAATCACTTTCCAAGGACCTACTAAATTTCTAATAGAAATAGAGAGTCTTGCATCATTCTACTTAATAATATGTCTTGTAGCAATAAAAGCACTACAGTATGAAGAATTTCTACTCTTCTCACTCATCTAATACATTTTAAAAAGTAATATGTATTTTTCAGGTTTTATTTAAATGCTATTGCAGAAATGTAGGCAGAACATAATGGCAATTTCAAATATTTGTATTTTCTTCTAAATTCTCCAAAAACTTCTTCAATTTAGTAGAGACCACATGAACACCTCTGGCCAATGAGTGAGAACAATATGTATAGAACAATAGATATAGGTAGAGGGTGTTCAGAGAACTTTAATCTCCACAGACTTCCCTTTTAGTCTCTGGAGACTACAGGTCTCAGAATAAATATTTATTGTCATGCAAGTAAGATTTCGGAGCTCTTAGTCCTTTTTGCATGGAGATCTTCAAGCCATTGATTCATTGCACACACATTGTCATTAAAATTGCCTTCCTTTTCCTTAAAAGTAACTGATTATGAATGTTAGCAACATCTTGGAAATTTCTTCACGGTAATGCCTTGATTAGTGTTTGATTAAATATCTGGATATGCGCTGTCACTTAGTCATGTTGAATCATATAATTAGCCCTCATATAGACCTACTATGACCTGATTTAGAAAAAAAAAGCAAACAAAAAACAAGCAATATTTACTGAAAAGAGAAATTCACCAACTAGTTGCCTTGGTAAGTCGATATCTTGGGAGACTCACCAGCATATCTATCATACTGTTAGCTTGTGTCAGCATGCTTCTGAGACAGAAAGGTGGACATTTTCTTTTTTTTTTCCAACTTTTATTAGATATTTTCTTCATTTACATTTCAAGTGTTATCCAGAAAGTTCCCTATACTCTCCCCAGTCCAGGTTCTCCTGAAACTTAAAGCCAGATAAGGCTCAAGGTGACATAATAAAATGAGTAAGCCAAGGGGCAAGATGAGTAACTGCTGTCCACACTAGGTCACTTAAGACTTCTCAGCAGTTCACTGGGGAGGGCTGAGTCTGTGATAGGCTTATAGGAGGAGTCGACTCTGTGTCCATTTGCCCAGTGCAGTGTCAGTAGATTTTCTTTTCACTAAGTGTTGTATTGGCATACATTATTTGTATATGGTCATGGATTTGTGATGTTTTCCTACATGCATATAATGTACTTTGATCATATTAATTTATGTTACTGTTTCTAATTCATTTCTACATCTGCTGATTCCCCTTTTACTACCATCCCTGTCCAAACGACTTCCTCTTCTATTTTCATGGTTTTTTTTTATGTCTCCTCATGTGCTTGTGCGTGCATACATGCATGTGTGCCAAGTGGGGCAAGGGATGAGCTTGGCTAAGGTTACTTACAGGAGCATGGGTTAGGAGTTATGGACAGGTGTGTGGGCAGCTTATTAGTGCTGGTCCACTGATGAAACCCTCTCCCCCAGAAGCCATTAGCCTATCGATCCTCGGTAAGTTCAAGAATTGCTCTTCTAGAATGAGCTTTTCCTCTGAGTACTTTATATTTTAAACGGCATCCAATATAAATTCATCTCTGGGGACTCCCAAGAATCCTGTACAATATTTAATACCCCATTACAAATCCCTTTCTGCTTAAACCAGCTATATTTAATACTGGTTTAAGTGACATGATTTTACTCAGTCGTGTATAATCTATGACCATAAAAATAGCTCATTCTTTTTCATTTCCAATATGACAATATATAAAACTTTAGATCTTTAAAGTTATTAAACAAATGGCAAGGAAAACTGATTATGCAGTTGTGCAGGAAGCATGGCAGTACCAGGTGAAGGAGGACTTTGTCTCCATAAAAGCTGGAGCCATAGCCAGTTGGGAAAAATTCAGATCACTCAAAACTACACTTATATCTGTCACTCCTCCAGGACACATTGCTTTCCGCGAATTAAAAAAAAGTTAATTCTTTTTAAGTGACTTTGAGTTAAATTTCCTAATACTCTCAAAACTAAAATTTAAATTTTATAATTTTAAATTTTGAGGCACTATCTATATTCAAACACCTTAGAAAATTAGGAACAATATAATCCATCAATGTACAACTACTCTAAATATATTTATTTAGTTCATTCCTGACATTCTATGGGCATTTGAAGATTATTTTACAGTCACTGTAACATATTTTCTTAAAACATGGCACATCTCTGATGGAACCAAAAAGATCTTAGAGTAGCTGATTTTATTGCTTCAAAATTCTGCTTGTTATATTTAACTCTCTGTATCCAATTTGCTTTTAATTGTTTGTATATACTATCTGATGTCATTGCTTTTGTGTATATACTTATGAAGTTGAAGCTCAAGAAATTTATTACCTTCAAGATGTATTGCTGGATAGGACCCCTTCTTCCTTATATCTCACACATCAACCTGAGAGGACCATTGAAACTTTTTTACTGACAATTTCCTCCAATTCTGCATGTTCCTGCTGAGGTCAGCCTGGCTGGCTCCCCTAGGAATCACAGAAGCGAATGGGTTCTGTTAACTCCACGTCCCCCTTTCCTCACAGATCTCCATTTATTTCCTTCCTTTATTTCATTGTCTTTCTCTGGAGGACAGACCTCATGACTTATATGAAGACTGGGGACATGTAAGTTGGAGATAGAGAATGAAGCCATGAGTTTCTTACCAAGCTCATCAGCAAATGATGACGATGTGTGGAGGAAGATGCAGACGGCATACAAGAATCCTAATAACATTTGATCTTCTTCTGCCTTACTGATATTTAAACTTCCATCATATGTTTAATTGGTAAAAAGCTCTTCCGATTCTGTAGCCTGACACTTTGTCCAAACATTGGTGTATGTTACCACACAGAAGCTTAATTTATTGATTGCTGTTGCCTATACTAGTGGTGTTCTGTTCAGAAAGTCATTTCCTGAGCCAGTGAGTTGAAGGTTATTCGCCACCTTCTCATCTATCATGTTCATTGTATCTGATTTTGTGTTGAGGTCTTTAATACATCTGCTTTAAATACATCTGTACACAAAGTGATAAGTATGGATCTATTTACATTTGTCTAAATGCAATCACCCAGCTTGACCAACATAGTTGGTTAAAGATGCTCTCTTTTGTCCAGTGTATATTTCTGGATAGAGGATAACATCTAAATTATATAGAGAACACACACACAAAAATTGGACATCAATAAAACAAACAACCCAATTAAGAAATGGGGTAAAATTATAAACAGAACTCTTAAAAAAAACAAAAAAAGGAAACACAAATTGCTGAGAAACAAATAAAGAAGTACTCAACATCCATAACCACCAGAAAAATGCAAATCAAACCAGTTTGAGATTCTATATGAAACCCACTACAACGGTTAAGACCAATAAAATACATGGCAAGTCATGCTAGAGAAAATGCAGAGTAATATTCAGCCATTGCTAGTGGGAGTGTCTCTATGGTTAGATGAAATGTATTTAGGTTTATGTCTAAGAGTTGTACAGCTGGATCCTATGGAAACTGGTGTTGCGGTTCCTCAAGAATATAGGAATTCATCATCCCTAGGGTCCAGCTGTATAACTCTTAGACATATACCTAAAATACATTTCATCCAACCACAGAGCCACTTGCTCATCCACAGTTACTGTCATTCTACTCAGAAGTAGCTAAAACTGAGAAACAGCCTATGCATTCCTCAACAAAGAAAGAAAGAAAACGCAATACATTTACACAATGGAATATTACTCAGCCATTATGAAATGAAAACATGACATTCACGCGTCAGTTGATGCAACTGGGAGAGGCAACCCAAACCAAGAAATACAAATATGAAATTTATATTTACTTATGTGTACTTGTTAGTTGGTAGGTCTTCAATAAGCAAGCTGTGATACCTATAACTACAGACATTATATATAGAGTAAGGGAACAGGGGAAACGGATGGATTTACCTAGGAAGGGGAAAATAGAATTGATAATCATGAATGGAAGAGGAAAGAAATTGGAGGATCAGAGAATGAGAGAAATTGGGAAGTGAGGGAGGTAATATGGAATGGTAAAAAACTAAGGGCCATATGAAGGTTTGTATAGAACCCTAATACAGCAGATGCTTACTAAAATATGTACATGTGTAAATGCGATCTAAATAAAATTTCCAACTAGAAGTGATTGAATGCCAACTAGACATTTCTCACCACCAAATAAAGCCCCAGTCCCAGGCATGGGTTACATCTAATCTAATCGAGTTGTTAGCCAAAGAAGCTCCATAAAAACACCCAAGCAACCAAAAAAAGTCCTACAGGTCATTGAACTTGGAAAAAATGAGCTGGTACCCAAGTAGATCCTTCACTGTTACTGAACTGTCCAACAGTCAGTCTAACAATCTAACACAGACCCATGTTCGTCCTGTGCCGACTGCCAAAGACTTTGTCAGTTTATATGTACATCAAGCCTCTGTGTTTAGAAAGCCTTGTTTCCTTGGTGTCCTTTGTCATTTCTGTCTCCCACAAACTGTCTGCATCCTCTTCTGTAGGGTTTTTCTGAACCTGTAAGGAGTTATTTGATGGAGACAGCCCATTTTGTATTCAGTATTCCAAGCTCTCTCACTCTGTGAGCATTATCTTGTTTGTTGTGGGTCTCTTGCGCTGGTTCACATATACTGCAGCAGGATGCTTCTCAGATACTGGCTGAGCAAGGCATGGATCCATGAGTATAACAGAAGCTATTTCCAATTGATAAGCACTTTCAAATGAAAAATTAATTTTCTCCAATGGAGTCTCACTGAGACACAAACCACTCTTATGACCAATCACAGTGACTAGCAGTCATTGGCCAATACAAAATAAACTCAGTTTCACCTTCGGAGATTCTGTCTCATAATGTCTCATCAGTGTTGCTTGTTATTTTTTGGGGGGGGAAATGCATTTTTCTAAACATTACAGGTCATTTACATAATTTTTATGGCTTCAGGTTTTGTGTTTTGGGATCTTTATGTGTACAAACCTGAAGGTGTGTGTCTCTGCATCTATCTTTGTTTCTCATGCTTTTGTTTCAATTCTTCTTGTGTTTGTTTTGTTCCATCCTGGTTTGTTTTGCTTTATTTTTATCTTATCATTATTATTATTTTGGTCCCTGTTTGCTTTAAGGAGGGACAGAAAGGTGTGAATTTAGATTAGAAGGAAGGTGGGGAGAATCTTAGAGGTGTTGGGGGAGGGGGAAACCATAATTAGACTATGTTGTATAAAAATCTATTCTCTTTTAAATAATTTAATTGTTTTTATTTTATGTGCCTTGGTGCTTTGCCTGCACATATCTGTGGGACAGTGTCTGATTCCCAGGAGTTACAGACAGTTGTAAACTTTCATGTGGGTTCTAGGAATTAAACACAGGTCCTCTGGAAGAGCAGCCAGTGCTCTTAACTCCTGAGCAATCTCTTCTGCCCCTAAAAAAAAAATCTATTTTCAATAAAAATACATAGAGGAAAAAAAGAAATGTAAACTTCCAACCACAAGATGTACAAAGAATGGAGTACATTATTATTATTATATATTTGTTAAAATGAACTATGCAAAAATCACAGTTGCTAACAATGCAAGACTTAGTACTGGATTGGGGTGCAAAGGTCAAAGCTCACCCCTATGACATACTTCTTTGAAAAAGGCCACACCTCCTAATCCCTGCCTACTGACCAAGCATTCAAATATATGAGCCTATGGAACCCATTCTTATTCAAACTACGACAATGTGTTATCTGAGTAATGTAACCTTGTAAGCCTCAGCCTACTCATCTCTAAAATGGGTATAATGTGGTCCTACTTTTGGATGACCCAGGGAGAGTTCATGGTATACTTAATTGAAAACAGCACAGCGCCAACTACATCGTGAATACACAGTGATATTTAGTTGCTTTAATTAGAAGTTAAAGAGGACTGAAAGTCTAGCTAAGCAACCTCTAGAAATCTCACATATATAGCACTAGAAAATCAAGCTTCAAACATTCCCTGCTACACAGGCTCACACAGGTTCACTCAGTTTATATTAGAAACCTTGACAACCTTGTTATGTCTGGGCCCAAAAAGAGTTTCTGTGGAGACTGTATATACAAAGTTTTCAACAAAAGCTCTTGATAGCTGGGCAGTGGTGGCACACGTCTTTAATCCCAGCACAGAGGCAGGCAGATTTCTGAGTTTGAGGACAGACTGGTTTACAAAGTGAGTTCCAGGACAGCCATACTTTGACTACCAGAACTGACTTCAAAGTGCCTTACTTACTCAAGATTTACAATAATACTAGATAGTAGCTTTGAATAACTTCTGTGAAGTTCTCTTTTCAAATTAAGCTTGACTTTATAATGTTCTGACATTAGAAATTTGCCTTGGAATTACGGGAGCCTATTTGAAAGAATATATGTATACTAGGTAAAGCAGACACTACTGATGTACTCGAGTAGATTAAGGTAGCCTTCAGCCTGTGGATCTTTGCTTTGAAACTGATGGAAACTATGCTCTGATAAACTGTTCTACCAAAGCTGTGGTTCCAGGACATGTGAGCAAAGAGGGCTGGAGAAAGCTCATTTTCAGACACAGTCATAATGCATGAAATTTTAGTACTTTTTAAATAAAGTCTTAATATGAGGAAAAGGGATAAATCCACATTTTCCCTATACTGGAATGCTCACGTGTGGCATCAGTGTTGGATTCCATGCGTAGGATGACTGATGGCCAAACACAGACTCAGTATCACGTTCCCAGGAGAGCCCAGGCAATGGAGTACAAAGGCAAAGCAGAGATTCATCTCTTCCACATAATCATAGCCATTGGAAGCTTTCTCTATGATTTTCATCACACATGTGATGAAATGGAGTAAGTGGGCACAAACCAGAACATGTTTAGGACTCAGGATGTGGTCTGGCTTTACTAAAGTCACTGATCCATTTCCAAAGAAGAAGGTAACAAAGATACACACATAAAATCGTCATACTGTAGGTCAAAGGGTTCATGGGACCCAAGAAATATCATTGGTTCAGCTAGTATAGAATATCTTCCCCCCACAGTAAATAATGGTGACCTAGCAAATGGAAGTCAGCTGTACGGTAACTTAAAAGATCATCTAATTCATTCTAGGTTCTTTATCTGATGTAACCATGTCTCCATCTTCTTAAACCCAAACCTGCAGCATCTGCAGCTGTGGACTTCTGTCTGTCTCATACAGGTCCCATGTCAATAAAAGGAAAGTCAATGGTATCACAAATGAAACATGACTCCACCTGTAAATATGTGTAATGTCCTTATCTGTTGGACAATTTTCTGGTATTATCATTAGAGTCCCTACTTTAATAAATTCCAACAAGTGATGCTCAGAAGGTTAGAATTATTTAATTCTACTTTTCCATATTCTGAAAGTTGTGAAAAAGATTCCAAGCTCTACGAGGATTGATTCAGCATCTTATACCATGAACTAAACTTTAAAAAATTGGTCCAAAGTAGGAGGTCTGTGAGCGTGAGCCCAGAAGTGGCCCTGCCATTCACCTGCATCTGCTGGGAGGTAGAGTGGCATTGTCCTACCACACTCACTCCTCATCCCTGCAGTAGTCAAGAGAGCTGGCTCCAAGGGCACGAGAGCAGAAGACTTTGCACTGCCTTCTGCCAGTGGCAGCATTGTGTGGCTTAGACATAGCAGTGCTGGATAGCTTGCCTTGGTGCCTTAGTGGTACTCATAAGGGAGACTCAGCTGGGTGACCAGCTCAGCTACCACCCAGACCAGATCCTGGGCTTTGAGTTAACCCACCACAAAATCTACACAATCTGTTGTAGAAGTGTTTGAGCATGTGAAAGGGATGATTCTGTTGGTCTATAGCCACAGCACCTACATGACGGAAGGAAATAAGATAATTCGGGGAATCCCAGTGAGGATCCAATATTAATGGTGTCACAGAAGCCAGAGACTTCAAACCAGACCAATGACTCATTGAAATGAACATTTGCAAATGAAGATGTATGGACAGAGGGATATACTGTGGGGCACACTGTAACATACTACAGACTCTGCAATAAGATGTTTTCTATGCTTTGTTTTGTTTAGGTCTGTTTGTGCATCTTTTTATTTGGGGGTATTGCAAGAGCAGAGGGAAAATATGAGGGAACATGGAGAGGAGTTGGACTGGGATGCATGGTGCAAAACTTACAAAGAATCAATAAACAGTAATAAGAAATAGTAAACAACAACAAAATGACTGATGTGATGGGTTTTAGTGGGTTGATCTAATGTAACTCTTTCCCATCTTTTAAATCATTGTTCATTTTCCTAATTCAGAACCTCACATAATGGAGGAGTCAAGGGAAGGACTGAAGAAGCTGAAGGAGTTTGCAACTCCATAGAAAGAAGAACAATATCAACCAACCAGACCCCACCCCCCCAAAAAGCTCCCAGGGACTAAACCACCAACCGAAGAATGCACATGGAGGATCCATGCCTCCAGTTGCATGTGTAGCAGAGGATGGACTTGCTGCACATCAATGGAAGGTGAAGCTCTAGGTTCTTTGAAGGATTGATGCCCATTGTAGGGGAATGCTAGGGCAGTGTGGCAGGAGTAGGAAGGTAGGTGAGCACCCTCATAGAAGCAGAGGGGAAAGGGGATAGGTGATTTTTTGGAGGGGAGACCGGGAAGGGGCATAACATTTGAAATGTAAATAAATAAAATAACCAATTAAAAAAAAAAAGAACTTCCCCAATTGCTTACCAGTGTATTTTGAGAATATGTCTAACTTAAATACTCTGGTTGGGGGGAGGGGTTGTCTTAAATACATAGTCACCATGCCTATTAAATAATGGACCCGAAGCTTTAAGATGACATTAAGAAAAATAACAACATACATTCAAAAGTTTTTTCCAGTGGTTAAATAATGCTATTCATGCAAATACTTGGACTAAACAGTAACAAAAAACATTGTTCTCAAAATATTTTGAAATGCATTGTCTATGTTTTCCTTATTATTGCCTATTGCTCCACCATGTGCAACTCAACTGTAGCAAACCTCAGTAGTCTCTAGGGCTCTACGTTCCTTTTGCTTTTGAACTCTGAAAGCAGAATGAATTTTTGTTTCTTTTTATTAAATTAAGATAATAAACCCATTTTGTTTGATAGATGGAGGTCCCTTAAGATCATGCAATGAAGTCCCAGTTTGGGGTATTAAACTTTTAGTTCACTTGGATAGCAAAGACAATAGTCATGTCCTGAGCAAAATAAATCATATTTTTCTTAAATATGAGTTATAATTCACAAAGTATAGGTTTATTTTATTAAATTATATGCTTCTCTGATTTTATCAAATTCACAGAATTATATAGTAAGCAACATTGTGTTTTATAACATATTTATCCTCCCCACAAAGAATAAAAGAATAATCTTAAAAATCAATTCCTATTCTTCATCTTTTATCTCTAAGCCTCTGGCAACCACTAAGAATTGTATATATGGATTTTCTATTGTAACTCGTTCATATTAAAAGATTTGCACCATGTGTGGCTTCTTGTGCCTGACTACTTTTACTTAGTACTTTCAAAGGTCACCTATGTTGTAAATTATTATTACTTCAGTTACTTCAATAAGAAAAATATTAAACCTAAAACTCCATTTATATATTTGTTCACCACTAAAGACTTTTGGGTTAATTATACCTTCTGGATACTGTAGAGATGGCTTAGTGAATACATACTGCTCTTGCAAAACTCCAGATATGTTTCCCAGTAAACACATCAGTCATTATATAGTCACTATAGTGAACTTACATTCACTATAGTTCTAAGGGGTCCAACACCCTCTGCCCTCTGAAGGCACCTCCATGCATAACATACAGTATGCATAAACAAACACATATAATTAAGAGTAATAGACATAGATTGTAACTATTCTATGCAATGCTGTGGATTACTTCACTTTCTTAAAAATGTTCTTTGAAAATTTAAATAGGAAGATTAAATGGGGACCAGGATGGGAGGACGGGGTAAAGGATGGAATATGGGAAGAGACACTAACACTAATGGCCTTTTGAAAGGTCACATGTAAACTTAAAACTGTAGAAGCCACGCATGAGTGTGTAAGGAATTCAAATGGAATCACCATAAAATTGGGAAGACAATAAGCCAACCAAAGTGAAACCTACAATTATAAGAATGAGTAATCATTAATATAACCCAGCTACAAACCCTGGGACCAACAACAGTTACCGAGATGTTTTATATATATATATATCATAGTAAAAATGTTATGGGAGTAACCAACCATTATTTATTAGATTGAAAGAGCTACTTCATGAGGTAGAACCCTTACCTGACACTGCTAAAGTTTCTGTGAACCTGAGACTATATACATAATAGACCCAGGGGAAACCTTACTACAATTATTCTGGTAAAAGAATATAGCAATAAAATGATCCTAATAACATATTGCTGATCCATAGATCAGAGCACCACTTAGTCCTCATCAGAACAGAAACACACATCTAAACAATGTGCAAAGAGTAAAGATTTTGGAACTCATACCCCTAAATAGAATATCTTTACTTATCTTTTCCCTTCAGGATTCAGGGGTATATATGGAAAAGGAGGCAGAAAGATTGTTAGAGCTAGAGATGATGGATGATTCCAAGAAAATATCAAAATATCATCAATCAGACACAACTGATTTTATACACACACACACACACACACACACATGCGCACGCGCACACACACACACACACACACACACACACACACTGTACTGGCTAGTTTTGTGTCAACTCGACACAGCTGGAGTTATCAAAGAGAAAGGAGCTTCAGTTGGGGAAGTGCCTCCATGAGATCCAGATGTAAGGCAATTTCTCAATTAGAGATCAAGGGGGAGTTCCCCTTGTGGGTGGTGCCATTTCTGGGCTGGTAGTCCTGGTTCTATAAGAGAGCAGGCTGAGCAAGCCAGGGGAATCAAGCCAGTAAAGAAAATCCCTCCTTGGCCTCTGTATCAACTCCTGCTTCCTGACCTGCTTGAGTTCCAGTCCTGCATCCTTTGGTGATCAACAGCAATGTTGGAAAGTGTAAGCTGAATAAACCCTTTCCTCCCCAACTTGCTTCTTGGTCATGATGTTTGTGCAGGAATAGAAACCCTGACTAAGACACACACACACACACACACACACACACACACACACACACACACACACACACATAGTGTATGTGTGTGATTTCTAGGAAAGCACATAGATTTACATCAACACCTTCTTCTAAAGTTATTTACATCTGAAGTTAATTTGCATTTGTTATGTGAGGTTATTTCTTCTTCTTCTGGAGGTTGCGATGCCTGGGCACTCTGAAATAATTTTTTCATTGAACAGTAGAGGCGTCTTTGTTGGGGTGTCAGGTGACGTCCCCACAGTGTGATTCTTGGTCCTGTGTATTCAGTCACCCTGCTTTATTCAACTGTCCTGATTATGGTAATTTTGCAGGATATTTTGACATCTTTAACAGTGAGTTTTCCAACAGAACTTTCCTCGTATTATTTTGACTAATCTGAGTCCTTTGCATTTTCATATAGATTTTAGCATTGCCTAATGAGCTGCTTAAGGAAACAAGAAGAGGTGCTTGGGACTTGTGCTAGGATTGCACTGAACCCATAGTTTCACGAATGGGGCAAGTCATTCCACTTAATTATGTTTTCTTTAATCTATTTCAATATTTATTTTCAAATTTTACACATCCTTTATTTTTAAATTCTGTAGTTTGAACTCTACTGTGAATGGATTTTAAAACTCCATTTCTACATTCTTTATGGCCAATATAAAGACAGCTAATCTTTATATATTTTTGTATCCCACAAAACTATGGAATTATTTAGTATTTTCTGTTCTGTCTTAGTTTTTATTTCCATTTGCTTGCTATTAATGGTTTGAAGGCAGCACCCCACTACAAGCCCAACAATTCACATTTTCAAACAGTTGGTGTTTACTAACATTTATGCATTTGTGATTTGTGTCTTTGTGCTTGGTTATGTGTTTATGTGTTCATGCACACAGCATACAAATATAAGTCAGAGGATAACTTGGGGGAGTTAGTTCTGTCCTCTCAAAATTTGAGGTTTCAGCATAGAACTTAGGCCAGTGGGCTTAATATAAAACACCATTTTTCACTAAGTATCCTGCTGTTCCTCTTATGCACAATTTTATAATTCTGTTAAAACCCTTATCTTATCATTCCATTTTTTAAAAATATGACTGATTTATTCTCTGACTCATTCATACCATTCCCAAACCCTACATTTTCCAAGTTACATTAAAACCCGATTCCACACTATTTTTCAGTTTTCTCAATAGTGTGCAAATTCTTTGCCTGCCGTATTTAATAATGACATTATCATTTCAATCACTTTTTGTTATCATAACAAGCTATACATCTTTTCTCTTGACTTATTAAAAATTGTTTACTTCGTTGTCACTTGCTTACTTTAGAAATCTATCAAAATTTAACATTATTGCTGATGGAGGATGCCTTTATGTGATTTTAAGTGGCAGTATAGGAGGAACAATTTCAACCCCTAAATTTTCCTCGGATTTCCTTATTGTGTGTGTGATCGTATGAGTGATAAGTCATTCTGTTATGACCCCGATCTTTCCTCCTAGGCTTATAAACACTGTATTAACATCCAGAGTGGCCTGCAAATGTTTACTAGTTATTTCCCCATTATAAACAAACTTTTCTATCTGTCTGAAAGTATATGTATTTTGCCTCTATCCAGACACCAGAAATTTCCCAAAGATATGTCTTGATGTTTCTCTTTTTATCATTTCTGCCTGGTATTTGTGGGTGCTTTTGATTGTTACTTTGATTACTGGACCTTCCTCCATCTGTGCCTCTCCTTGCATAATGTCTCTCCAGGGATTTCCCAGCATGCCTTTCATCTTTCAGCCAGGATTAGCATTTTGCTGAGCTTCTTCTTTGTGTTGAAAGTGTCTTCGTCCATTTAATCTTCTGATCACAAACGCGGTTTTAGCAGTATTGATTATACGTTTCACGTTTAATGTCGAAGCCTCTTCCATTGGAGCCACCTGCTCCTCTGGGTTTGCCTTGTTGGAAAGTGGGAATCGATGGAGAAATCTCAGCCCATGCTCACCTCAGCTCTTCAGCGCTCTTGGACTGTCAGGCAGTAAAAGCTGTGCTGAGTGTTTCCAACAGGAGGCTGCAAGCCTGGATGTCGTCATCTCTGTGGGCGCATAATGCAAATGCTTCTCCACTTACACAGCTCTAATGGACAAGAGACATTCCACTCTACCTGGAATTCATCAGGAAAATATTTCTTCTAGAGATGCACCCCTAGAATGACAGGTTAGTTCTTCCACCTGCAGAGCTGGGATGCTCAAATTAGTACACCAGAGGCCAGTATATCTATGGGCTTTGTCAGAGTCACCAAGCTGCACTGAAACTAATATTCCCTCATTCACCTCAGTGTTACAAAGGTGTTTGAGCTAGCGACTTATCAGAGCGCCTGAGGCCTTGGCTATAGTACATAACAATCAGTCTATTCGGAATTTCATTTCTAGACTAGTAGTTTAAGCTCCCATTAAAAGTAAGATCTTAATAATAAATAAGCAATCTGTATTGTGTTAGAATTTATTTTGTTTGAGGTTCAAATACTTAAGAAATATATAATAAACTAATGGGAGATAGCTTCACCATTCACCTACACCATTCACCAAGTCCATCCCATCTGCTTTGAAGTTTTGCTTCAGATTAATCTTATGCATTTACCAACATAAGTGAAAAACTTAAAGCCCACATTCTTTAGTCTATAAAATATAAAAAGGCCTTTTGCTTTTGTAATTAACTCGTACTAGGCTCTGATTCCTTGATGAATTCATGTTTGTGACTCAAGGACATTGAATGCTCACCCCAAGATTTTCTCTACCTTGCCTTTCTGATCTGTATTATGTTGGTTTGCTCTGACTATGACCCAACAAAGGAATTCGAAAAATTGTAGCTGGGATGGCTCAATTAGTCAAGTGATTCTTGTCCAAGCATGAAGCCTGAGTTTGGTTCTCCAGCAGAAAGAACACAAAAGATCAACTTTAATAGCATATTCTTTAAAAGCCTAACTCTGGCAGGATGAGACAGAAGGTCAGGACGCCTTGCTGCCTGGCTAGTCTTGCCAAATCTCCATATTCACTGAGAGATCCTATTTCAAAATAGAAAGTAGAGGACAATTGAGAAATACACCCAACATCAACCACTGGCTTATACACTCATAAGCACACACACACACATACACGCACACACACACACACACACACACACACACACACTCCTGAGAACAGGTAAATACACAAACACACACACACACAAAAGTAATTCTTTTTTCCAAACATATTTACTGCTTTTATTTTATATAATTGTTTAGGTTAAATAAGATTAAGGTGCTTTAAAATTATGTCAAAATATACTACCATACTATCATTTAACAAATTATTGGGTCGGTATAACATATATTTTTAACTTTTTATTAATTTATTGAGAATTTCATACCATGTACCCCAATCCCACTCATCTCTCTTTCCCTCCACATCTGCCCTCCACCCTTGCAACCCCCTCAATAGAAAGCAAACAAAAAAATACATTTTAAAATATCTCACCATGAAAGCCGGGCATGGTGGCGCACGCCTTTAATCCCAGCACTCTGGAGGCAGAGGCAGGTGGATTTCTGAGTTCGAGGCCAGCCTGGTCTACAGAGTGAGTTTCAGGTCAGCCAGGGCTATACAGAGAAACCCTGTCTGGAAAAAAAAAATCTCACCGTGAAAGCAGTGTGTCAGAGTGTGTCCCACAGTGCACCCCTCTGTCCATACATCTTTACTTGCAAATTCTCATCACACTGAGTCACTGGTCTGGTTCAAGGTTTCTGATCTCTTCTATACTGTTCATACTGGATCCTCAATGGGCCTACTCTCAGATATCCTGTTATTGTCCTGTGTTGTGGAGACCTTTTAGTTTTGGATCTGTAGGACCATCCCCTTGAAGGATTCTTTTAAAAGGAGATAGGATAAACTGTTTTCTAAATAAAAAGGCCATGGTTAAACAGAAGTCCTTTTCAGACATTTCGCTGCCTATTAAAATTCACTTCATAGATCAGTCCAGGGGCTATTCTCTGCCTGGGGTTTCTTGGAGATGTCCATCATGTAAACTAACCATCCATAGTGTGGGCTATTTGTTCCTGACTGATAGAGCAAGATTTCCTTCCCACATTATGATCTGAAAAATTCTTGAGAGGCCCCTTGGCTCCTAGTCTCTGCTACTTTTATCCTGCATTTGGGTCCCATTTCATTCTCCCCTTACGTTAGAAGCTATAGGAAACATTTTTCCGTGCCCCACTCCTTCTTCCTCCACATGCCAAACAGATATTTCTTCTGTTCTTTTACACCTATGGTCCTTATGTGTGTCAACCCTCTTAGGTAAAGAACTGTACAATTTTCCTTTCTCTTAGATCTTCTAAAAAAAAATAAAGGGAAATATCTTTCCCTGCTCTGACTTCCACTTTTGTGCCTCTGTGTGTGTGTGTGTGTGTGTGTGTGTGTGTGTGTGTGTGTGTGTGTGAATGTGCAGGAAAGGAGAACAAAACATTCTTAAACATCCCAATTTACCCCTCCCTTTTCTGACAAAGTCAAGCCAACATCCTTCCAAGTTTCACAAATGTGTCATAGTTTTCAGGAGAGCAAGGAAAAACAAAACGGGGGGTTGTCATAACAAATTACTGGCATCAAAGTCCTGTGTAACCACTAAATAAAACCTCACACAGCCAAAAAGCATGTCAACATTCTGGCTTTTGCAATACCAGATGTGAGGGGATACTGGTACATGTTCACTTTTCCTTTCACCAACGTGAAAGAGCATCCATCATTCATCTGAAATCCACATAGAAGCATCTATATTACATGGGAAACCCCTACAACTACATTCCCCAAATGGCTAGTCACTTGGAGTGATGTATACTTGTGTCTCTGTGTGTGCATGTTTGAGAATGTAGGTATCAGGAAAGACAGAAGGGAGCATTAGGCCCCATAGAGCTGGAGTCACAGGCAATTGTGAACTGCCTATCATGGGTGCTAGGGATTGAACTCAGGCCCTCTGCAAGTATAGTCCATGCTCTTACGTGCTGCACCATCTTTCCGGCCCTCACCTCCAATATTTTTAATTGGGATTAATATAATTAAGTAATTTCCTCCTTTCTTGTTCTCCTTCCAAACTCTCCTGTACACCCTTCCTTTCTCTCTTTCAAATTTATGTCCTGTTTTTAATCATTTCTGTTACATATATATATATATATATATATATATATATATATATTCCTAAATACAGATATGCAATCTGCTCAGTCTATATAATGCTGTTTGTAGGTGTATGCTATTGGGGCTTACCATTTGCTATTGTATAACCAATTGGTGTGCTCTTCCCTAGGGAAAACTTTCTCTCCCACTCTGAGCACTCTTCAGTTGCCAATTGTTCTTTGTGTGCAGTTGAGGTAAGGTGAGCTATAAACCATATATTATTATCTACTAGTGCTCAGTGAGAGAGTTGGTGTTATTTTCCAGCTCCATCTGGAAACAAAAGCTTCTTGTTTATTTATGGACCTGTCTTATACTGCAGCTTACTATATGTCAGCTTCGCTGAGACGGTCACAGTATTTTACTTTCCTTTTGTTTTTAACAAAATCACGACATAATGCTTGGAGGAGCAAAGTGAGGTTGCATGCTCTATAGGAGTCCTTCACCTGGCTGTACCGCTTTCTGCTTGTAGAACAATAACTTCAAGTCCCATGCTCCAGAGCTGGCCTATCTCAGAGGGATATGTCATTTCTCCAGTATTTCCAGATTAAGTAGATATTGAAGCTTTGACCTCCAGAATTAATAGAGCACTTACTCTACCTCACATTCCATTAATAAAGAGAACTTGGGAAATCCTTCAGTATCTACAAGTATAAAGTCTTGCAATAGACACTTGTGACTCTAGCCAAACATAGACTCTGGGCTGTACTCATCACAGACACAAATGGCTCCATCCTGAGTCTTGTCAATATAGGGAAAGATAGAGAAATGCCCACTATGGTCTTTTAGCTAAAGAATCAATATACAGATGAAAAAAAAAAAAAAATGGC
This sequence comes from Mus minutoides, assembly GCA_902729485.2. Classification (NCBI taxonomy): domain Eukaryota; kingdom Metazoa; phylum Chordata; class Mammalia; order Rodentia; family Muridae; genus Mus; species Mus minutoides. The sequence goes on along the minus strand of LR752810.1, from coordinate 9,916 downwards.
TTCAGTGTCCAGGGTTGGACTGCCTTCTGCCTGCTATCCCTAAAGAGAAAACATTCTAAGAATATGATTGAAACAAAATTTAAAATTTTTATTATTTGAGCGTGTGTGTGTGTGTGTGTGTGTGTGTGTGTGTGTGTGTGTATGATATATGCATGGATATGTGTGTATACATGTTCATGTGGGTGAGTTCTGATATATAAAGCACATGGGTAGAGGTTGGAGAACAGCCTCTCCTCTCGGGTCAGCCTTTACCTTCTCCATGGTTTGAGACAGGATCTCTGGTTGTTTGAGGTTACATTGCTGGGTTAGCTGGCTCATTCTCTTCTGAGACTTCTGCCTTCTCTGCCCCCCCTCCCCCGCCATCTCTCAATGAGATTGCAGATGACTACTATACACTTCTTTACATGGATTCTAGAGATATGAAACACAGGTCCTCACATGTAAAAGGCAAACACTATATTTTCTGAGTCATCGGCCCATCACATTACATTCTCAAAATATGATCCTATTACATGTACTGTTTATTTATTGACACAGAGTTTCATGTATCCCAAGCTGGCATCTGGCTTCAAGTCATGAATAACCGTGCAAATCTGATTCTCCAGTCTCATCTTCCCAGATGCTGGGATTACACACAGGAACCATTATACCTGCTTCATAAACTTCTGAGGTGCTGAGGTTGGCACCCGGAGCTTCATGCATGCTAGGTCATCACTTTACACCTCAGCTACAGTTCTAGACCTACACATACAGTCTTTCACAATTTGATTTAGTGTACTTGTGAGATCTCTATATAGATCTATATAGCCCTGTTCTCTATTTTTGCTATATAGAATATTCAAGTGTGCTGACATATTATATATATTTCTTATACATGTAATATGATATATAAATAAAATATATTTTATTTTAATATATTTAATTATTTAATAATTATATTATAATATAATAAAGATTAATAGTAATTAATATATTTTAATATAAAAGATATATAATTCTCAGCAGTTTGAAATGTAAAGTTATTTTTCTAATAATAATATTTTTTCTAATTATTAAAACAACCTATTAATTATATTCATTGTACAAAGTGATGGATTTCATGAGGACATTTTGGTTCAACTGTACCATATACTTTAACCATACTCCCTTCCTGTCCCTTCTTCCTCTCACTCTATCTCCATCCTCTTGACAAACAGTCCCCCTTCCACTTTCATCGTGTGTGCATGTGTGTGTGTGTGTGTGTGTGTGTGTGTGTGTGTGCATATCTGCTTTAGAACAATATTTTAAACCTGCTCTCAGCTTTATTTTTATTCTTATTCTCGGGATCCAACTGGTTTTCAATTTAATTTTCATTTTAACTGAACTCTAAAATATATCATAGCTTCCTCATTATCTGCATTCTGAATAGACTTAGATCTTTAAACATTCTTCATTAGTGTACTCAGTGACAATTTCACATCTGCATCTAACACATTCTGGGCACACTCCCTTCTCATGCTGTCTTCTGTGCACCGCCAGCATGTCCCATCTTCCTTCTAGGTCCTTTTGTTTTATATATGCCAAGGAAGCTTTTCTTACAGTCTTGGAGAAAATAGTCTTATAACGTATATTTAATAAGTACTGTGACTGATAAAATGTCTCATTTTAGGTATTAAATTAATATATAAATATATTTAGGCCTTGACAGCCCAGAGGCAACATATCAACAAGCTTCATGAAATCAGAAAGAGCCATCCAGAAGGCAAACCCACCCAGGCTTCAAGGGAAGCAGGCTTGAAAGCTGATCATTACTGCTTACTGTGTTCCTACTCAGCTGCCCCTCATATTCCCCGAGGCAGTTATTCGGAGATGTTATGACCCTTTTTAAGTCTACTTCACCAGATCTTCTCTATATACCAAATTATCACCTTGTGTTCCACAGGGAAATAGAAATATTTTATCATAATTCTTACTTTTATTTATTTGGACCCTTGATTGACCCACATCATTCTCATCCTTGACCTTGGAAGTTAACTTCTCTTTTTCCATCTGGACTTTATGATAGGATCAGATAGCATGTGATCACCCCAAAATTAAGTAATAAGGAAGTGAGAACACACACACAAGTTTTTCATGTGTGCCTAACGTAATGATGAATGAACAGAAGCAAAACTTCACAATGAAAAGAAAAAGGAGGAAAGATGTGAAAGGTTAACAAGCTTATGCTTAAAATACAGAGCTTCAGAAGACTGGAAAATTGGAATAAAGTCGCAGAGAGGAGGGGGGAGGGCACAAACATTTAAACCAAGCTCTTGCCTCCAGGAACACATCTCCCAAGAGATTGTATGACAGTAATTATGATTTTACAGGACAAGGACAGAAGTAGTTCTTCATAAACATTAGGTAAACCCAGAATCCTAGTTCTCATTAAGACTGAGGCAAAGTGTATAGATTCTGCATTATGTGATAAAAATTATTTTGACGATTACAGAAAATATGCCAGTCACTGATAGCCATGAGTGGTCACTGATGCTACTAAATAAAAAAATGTCATTTTTAAAATCACTTGCTGCTATTTATAAGGCCCATTTTGTCCTTTAAAGTAGGATATTATGAAATAGAATATGTTAACTCACCTTGTGATTATCTATATAAAGTACAAGTAAATATTTTCAAATATTTAGCTCAGGATCACATGATGCATATGTGTTAATGACTATATATGTTTATGATGAATACATAAGAATTTATTTCACTCTTAATCTGATTGTTCTATCATGAACAAGAATCTGTTAACTAAAATGGGTACAACCAAAAAAAATAAACAATTTAACTCTAAGAGATAAAAAAAAAGAATTTTAGAGGTTAAAGCATACAGTTCTACAAACATATCAGGTTTATGAGAGCAAGAAAGTTCTGTTTGAACAGGAGAACGATGAACTATAAAATTGAGCAAAAATTCTAACATTTATTCACTAAATGTCTCAGCAAAAATAGTAATCTCTCATGCCTGGAATAATTTTTGGACAGTCTCTTTCTAGAGACACATAGCATCTCTATGAAGAGTTTTTAGTTGTAGTAATCAAGAAAATTCGCTGTAGCATTACGTAAGCCTGGAGTCTGCTCCTAGCCAGGGCACTTCATCTACAATCTTCTGCAATTACTTGAAGAACTGCTTGAAAATTCTGGGAGCTGGATCTAAAGAAATGTCTCAGTAAAGTGCTTGCATGAAGACCTGAGATTTATCCCCAAAACCTATGTAAAAAAGAATTCGTATGTGGTGACAGCCATTTATAATGTGAATGATAGGGAAGCAGAATCAAAGTCCTAGAGCTTGCTGGCCAGGCCAGCCTAGCCCAGTTTGTGAGCCCCAGACACTGAAATACCCTGGCCCACATGGTGACTGAAGAGTGACCTTCAGGACTGATATCTGGCCTCTGAATGCACATTTCTATATGTGCCTGGGGACACATGCTTCATAAACATACATTTAGTTTCACATAAGCAAACAAATACATACATACACACACACACACACACACACACACACACACACACACTCCATAATCCTCAGTTTCTGCATACATAAAACATTATTGTGAGTTTCTCTTTAGTACCATTTATTTCAGGGAGACTAAATGAAAGGACATGTTCAATGGAGTTTAACATATGAACATCCCCACCCCACCCCACCCCCCAAAAAACCTAGTTAATGTTGTGAGAGCCATTACAGACGATTATTTAAAACTAGAAACATTCATATAAATTTTAAGTCAAAAGTGCTTCTAAAACACTAGCTAGCATGGCTAAAATCATTACAGACAATTAATAAAAGCTAACTTTCACGCAAACATTGCTTAAGTCAAACACTGTTTCTGAAGTGCTAACCATTCTGAAACCCAGTTCACATACTAGGTGGAAAATGGGTCTTATAACCCCTTTGTATCCAGGGGACAGGAATTTGTAACCTTATTTACTTATTTCTGCTTTTCTGGGTTTTCTGAAAGAAACCACCAAATAGAAGCCGAGCATGGCAGAGCACAGAAGCCAGCAGCAAGAGGCACTACAGCTAGATAGTGCACAGTAGTGCTAGTGCCTTCAAAAGCACCCTGGACAAATGCTCAAGGAACACTCATTTGCAGGCAATTATATTTCCTCTAATTTTGTTTTACTTTTTCATGCTGTCATCCCTGGAAGTATAAAAGAGCTAATAAGGCTTTCTAAATGGCTGGCACTGTTAAGTAGTCAAATATTTAGAGGCCAGGGGTCTTTAATCACCTAAGTGCTTTTCTATGAATACTGATGTGACAAAGGTTCATATTTAATTGATTCCAAAGTGACTTTATGCTAAGTAATGGCTCACAAAAGAATTTGAGAACCTAGTTGCTTCCAATTAAAAAGTATACATCTTCCTCGGAGTCAGAGTTGATAGCAGCAGGTGTGTCAGTGAAAGTTACAAGTTCACTTCGACTCTATGGACAAGAAGTGGTAACATAATTGAGTCTTTATATACCTGTGCAGCCAATAAAGGGGAGGTAGGAGAGACATATGGATGTCCAATTATTTTTAAAACTTGTCTTCTAGAGCTAAGTGAATGTTCTTTGAAAGACTTCAAGGTGATGTGGACAAAGCTGTTATCAAAATATAGAATTTTGAGAGTCGTACACCCAAAAACACTGGAGTGCCTATGTTTACCAGTTACTGGTAGCTCAAATTAATCTCTTGTTTCAGTACTGAATGAATCTCAACCAGTACTAGATATACGTGCAGTATTGCTAGCGGGCACATATATATTTCAGATGTTCACAAATGTCTCTTCTATTATTAGAACTTCTTTATTATTGGAAGAATATAGTGTAAATCAAGAACTTTGGTAAGCAGTAACCTATAAATCGCCCTCCTCTCCTATTGACCCACCACGGTGAGCATTATTCTAACTAGAAGCATACTAGAATAGTCTGGGAGGCAAAAGAAAGTAATCAGTAGTTTAAATCAATGGTCTTATTACCAATTAACAGAAACCACCAAGAGAAGTTGATTTTTAGGAGAACCAAAGCAGCTGGGAAAAAAAGATAAGAGGACAGTACTGGGTTGAGTGCTTATTCTCACTGGCTCCTCTGTGAAGTTCAATCAGAGAATGCTGCTTTCCTAAAGGACAATTTAATTCCACATCTATAAAACAGAAAGGAACATTCATGATGTCATTTCTGTAGCAAGCACAGTGATGACAACACATATCTATTCAAACAAATCGGTGTTTCTACAAAATGAGTCTTGTAGGGACATGGCATCACACTAAACGAAGTGACTCATTTGTGAATCTTATTACCCTCCACATCAGACCTATTGTATGTTTTCCATATAGTTATCATTTTGAGAATTGTAATAGTAGTAACATGCTTAAACAAAACATAGATGTAAAGTTATACAAATACATGCATATACCATGTGCATACTGGTTTGCAGAAAGTTTATTTTTGGTGTGTATACATGGCTAGGATAGCTTGGGGAATATATTCTTATGACATTAAAAAGACAATTTGTCACCCACCAAAAGAGTAGTCATGTTTCTGAGGATCCATGAAGTGAAGAAAATAATTAAATATAAAGAGAAAAGAAAGGGTCAATGGCTTGCTTTCCTGAAACAAAATCATCTTTATAAAGAAAATGTTTATTTGTAGGTTTCTTCCAACCTAAAGGCACCATAGACTCGTCTCAACACGTGGGTCTTTCAAAGATCTCAGGTCTAAAGAATCTCATAAACCTGATGTAAGAAAATTTTAAATGAAATCATTGAAGAATAATAGGAGCCACAATATACAGGCACCAAAAGAGTGTACATGACTCTCATTTGCAAAAGGGACATCTTAGTATTAGGTGGTATTAGGTGGATATTGGGAAATCATCCAACAGTTCCAAAAAAGAGATTTAGGATCAGCAAGTTTGTTTCTTTGTTTGTTTGTTTGTTAAAGGCCACAGGTCTATGCTTCAAAGTTATCATTTTATTATGCTTTTTCCAAGAATATCAAACTTCTTTTCTTTTATTTTTTTATTAGATATTTTCTTTATTTACAGTTCAACTGCTATCCGAAGAGTTCCCTATACCCTCCCCTCACCCTGCTCCCCTACCCACCCACTCCTACTTCTTGGCCCTGGCATTCCCCTGTACTGGGGCATATAAAGTTTGCAAGACCTAGGAGCCTCTCTTCCCAATGATGGCCAAATAGGCCATCTTCTGCTACATAGGCAGCTAGAGACATGAGCTCTGGGGATACTGGGTAGTTCATATTGTTGTTCCACCTATATAGGGTTGCAGACACCTTCAGCTCCTTGGGTACTTTCTCTAGCTCCTCCATTGGGGGCCCTGTGTTCCATCCTATAGATGACTGTGAGCATCCACTTCTGTATTTACCAGGCACTGGCATAGCCTCACACGAGACAGCTATATCAGGGTCCTTTCAGCAAAATCTTGAATGGACACAATATCAAACTTCTATTCACTACATTGTTATCCGATATAAGCTGCAGCCCTCTGAGATTTGAAAGAGATCCACTGGGTTCTTTTAACCTTTGGTTCACAAATGCTTACTTACCCACTTAACATATATTTGCCATAAAAAAAAAGGAGAATAGAATGGACTGATTAGTTTACGTTGCCTTTTGTTGTTCTTCATTAAGATTTAGAACACACTGAGGAACACACTGGGGTAAATGGTCAGGTACTGGATTCTCTTCCTAGATCAAAGAGTGGGACTCATTTATATTTCTTCATACATTTGGGGTATTCCTGGGGCCTTATGTTGGGTTTCACCCAAAAATGAGAGATTTTTAGAAATACAGATGCTGTGGTTCTTCCTAAACGTTCTGAGGAAGAAGGAACATCCGTTTATTTTTTTCCATAGCATTCTGATATCTACCAACTAGAACCAAAGACTAGAAAATGTCCAAATTGTCTCATTGAGTCATAATAACTCTTCTCTGACATGTCAACTTTTCCTTTCATGTATGCATCTGAAACACAGCACTCTAGTGTCCAGTGCCTCCAAGGGCATAATTGATTATTAATATAGGCAAGGAAATGGTGCTATAGCTTAGTTTATGTTTCTCTAGCATACCCAAAGCTGTTTGGTATGATTTCAAGTGCTGCATAGACCACACCAGGAAACATGCCCTTGGAACTCCAGCACTTAAGAGGCAGAGGACTGAAGATCGATCGGGGTTTCTAGGTCATCCTTTGCCACAGGAGAGTTTGAAGCCAACCTGGGATGCTTGAAACACCGTCTCAAACACACATGAACACGCACACACACAGAGGGGGGTGGGTAGGAGAGAGATATAAACATAATGACAGAGACATACAGACAGACAGACCTAACAAAAACAAGGAATAAGAAAAATTAATATTGATTGCTTATTAGAGAAGTATTTGAAAGGAACACCTCAAAATCCCAGGGTTTTGATGTCTTCGTAACAAGTTCTTTTGTTTGTTTCTTTGTTTGTTTGTTTCATCTTCATGTGTGAATATGCTTGTTTAAATGAGTACAGGCACATGTGTAGCACCTGGAAGCTTGACACAGATGTGGAAACCATGCTCAGTGATCTTATTTATTGAGTCAGGGTCTCTCAATCAAACTTTGCTTGACTAGCAACTTTGCTTATGGAGCTGTCCTGCTAGCTGGCTTTCTCTGGGAATCCTATGCTTCTCCTTCAGGGGCTAGAATTACTAGTGGACTGCCAACCATCACAGAATTTCCAGAAGCTCAGAGGATCCAAATTCCAGGCTCGGAGCTTGAGCAGTCAGGTCTTCAACCACTGGGCTTTCTCTGAAGCTATTGCATATACATCTTAGAAAATGGTTGCAAGTACACTCCCATCCAGTGGTGCACAATTGTTAATATTCTAGAGAGAAAATACAGCGTTATATTTCCACTTATTCATCATCTATAATCATATAAGGAATGAAGCTGCTCACAAAAGAGCATTTCAAAGAATGAGATAATTTCTGAGAAATTGCAAGTTTATTTCTTTAAGCTAACCTCTGTCCTTTTTCAAGGAACAAAATTTTGTTTCTCATATAATATTATAGAAGTTGACCTGTTAAATGCATAGCTCATGCCAATCTTTATGGAACTCTATTTTCTCCTTCTATGTACATCTCTAAGAAAATTGCTATAAAGAAATACATATACTGCTGATACTCTACACACACACACACACACACACACACACACACACACACACACAGATGTGTGTGTGTGTGTGTGTGTGTGTACCATTGCAAGAGAATACTCAATATTTACTACAAAATTTGTGTGTGTGTGTGTGTGTGTGTGTGTGTGTGTGTGTGTGTGTGTACCATTGCAAGAGAATACTCAATATTTACTACAAAATTTTTACTCAATAAGAAAGGTATTTGTTTTTCTGGAACAAATAGGGGACATTTAAATATGTCGATGATTCAAATATCACTGGGCAGCATTAAAGAAAGATCAGGAATAAATATCTCAACTGTTAGTAAACCTAAGTGTTTATTTCTATAGCTATTGTAAGAATTTATTGCAAACTTCGTGTACGCATTAGTGTGTGGGAAGATGGAGAAATGCCTCTGTAGATAAGAGCACTGGCTGCTCTTTTAAAGCTCAGGAGCTTGAGTCATGCATCTATTAAAAAAAAATGAAACTCATTATATATCGTTCTTAATAGCCCTGTTCAGGTTGTTCATGGACAAGTGAACTTAATTAAAAAATAAATACCAATAGTGATCTGGCCACAAAGAAACCAAGACTAGTAAAAGGGTGATAACAGAATGTATAAGGAGAGTTTTCTGATAGGGATAGTTTTGAAATTTCTAACACAGCAACATTTGACATGAGATAAGGAGGAAGGGAGAGAAAGGGAAGGAGGGGGACTATGGGAAGGATGAATGGAGGGAAGGAGGGAGGGAGGAAAAGAGAGAGGTAGGAAGGAAGAGAGAGAAAGGGGACTACAGGAAGGAGGAATGTAGGGATAGAAAGAGGGAGGGAAATAGGAAGGGAGGAAGGGAGGAAAGGAGAGGAGGAAGGAGGGAGGAGGGAGGGAGGAAGGGAGGGAGGGAGGGAGGGAGATGAACAACTATTAGAACTAGCCTTTGTAGAGCAAATTACCAAATGTGTCACCTTCACTGCCTATCTCTAGCTCTCTTTATTTATCACAAAACACCAATCATAGAATCTCTCCCATATCACAATAGCAACAGTGTGTGCTATTATTGTTCTGTGCAAAGTGTGCACATAGACTTCTGTTGCCTTACCTCTAAAAGGAGGTACATTTATTCAGTGCCTGGTGGCTACATGAAAAAGTTCGCAGATGCAACAATACGCATGAAATTACATAGAAAGTCAAGAAAGAAGTTGGCAATGGTGCCATTAAAAGCTTGCTTCAAATTACAAGGCTCCATTAAATCAATTGTAACATGCCTGTTATTACCACATTATACAATATAATGAAGATAATAAATACCTGGCATTTTCAGAGTTTCTTCCATCTAAATATTCCCATAGAGCTCAATCAACTTTATGTGCAAATTGATTATGAGCTGTCTGCAGGTGAGGCAGAGCAGGCAGCATAAGCCACACTAACAAGGGGCTTTGCTCTACTCTCCCTGGCTCTTTTTATCTACGCTTGCTAATTGGGGCAACATGAGCCAAATGCTTTTCGAAATAATGAACATGGAAGATAATTCTAAGGAGCCTCTTAATAGTCAAGCAAAAGGACTTGCAAAGTAGAATAATTTGATATTCTAGTTATCGTCATTTGCATTTTAATGAGGAGGATATTTTAACAAGAAAGGGCCAGTTTTATGACTCACCTGGGTGTGAGGGAATACTCAGAAAATTTCTATACATCAAGCTGAGAGTTGGTGCACACACACACACACACACACACACACACACACACA
>LR752812.1:37428-57501 GCA_902729485.2 Mus minutoides | reverse complement strand
CCTGCTTGCTTGTTTTTTGCTCCAAGAGTTATTGCTTTACATGTGTTAAGAATTTAGTAGTAGTGACAGAAGTAAAGAAAAAGAAGCTACCATTTGATGTGACATGTCTTTTTTTTTTTTTTTTTTGGTTTTTCGAGACAGGGTTTCTCTGTATAGCCCTGGCTGTCCTGGACCTCACTTTGTAGACCAGGCTGGCCTCGAACTCAGAAATCCGCCTGCCTCTGCCTCCCGAGTGCTGGGATTAAAGGCATGCGCAACCACGCCCGGCTTGATGTGACATGTCTTATAAACTTAAAATGGGTGATGGATGAAGTTCAAAGTTCAACACCAAAATATGTCACAAAGTCTTTCAGCAAGATGAAGAGATGGGAGTTCTCCTATTTGGTTTTCTCACTTGCTCTTCCAAGTGCTAAGATTGTAGGTAGATATCCCACTACAGTTGGATCAGGAAGTAGATGTTCAATGAGCTGTGTCTCTGCTGTCAAATCTTCCACAAGGGAGTATTCATAAATCCTTGACTTTTGTCCAGAACAATGGCTGAGGTGGCAAACAGTATCCATAGAACATATGCAGGAATTTGGGTGGTCTGTGTTTTCTCCTGTTTTTCCAATCAAGAAGAATATGTACATTTATTGGGTCACTCCTACACAGTGGCACTAAGTACTGGGTCTGGTTTTGTCATGACCAGCCAGTTCACAGATGGGACCCTCACAAGCTACCCAAACCATAAAAATAAGATAGTACCTACTGTTTTTTGTAGCTAGAGGAAATGACATTCTAATAGAAAGTAGAATTTTAAATTGGAGAATAAACATTTTATCTTGAGACTGTCTTCAGAGGAAGCAGTGGAGAGATGGGAAGTGGACCAGGCTTTGGAGGAGAAAGAGTAGAGCAGGATATGAGCCAAGAGTGAGACTTCGAAAGTGGAGGACAGGAATGTTGAGTTTAGAGAGCTGAACTAACAAGAACCAGAGGGACTGTAAGGGTCATTGCATCACTGCTCGAGGTTCTGACTGACTTGATCCTGCTACCACAGACCCTCAGCTCCTCACTGAATGCCTCTTCCCCTTCATTTCTGAAAGAGGTTTTCACTATGTAGTACAGGAGAGTCTGATCTTCCTTCCTTACCCCGTTGCCTTATCTTATTGAGTGCTGTGATTACAAACATGCCTCAACTATCGTCTCCTCAGCGTCCTCTGCCCGAGGAATGTAGAAGGACTGCTGTACAAGCCTTAAGCTTTAGTAATACCAAGAATCCGAAAAAGTCTAGACAGGACTAAGGGCAGAGTAAGAAACACATTTGTAAAACTGATTTGTCTTCTTGACTATGTCCTTTGCCTTACAGAAGCTTCCAGTTTCATGAGGTCTCATTTATCAATTCTTGATCTTAGATCATGAGCCATTGAAGTTCTCTTTAGGAAGTTTCCCCCTGTGCCAATGAGTTCAAGGCTCTTTTCTACTTTCTCTTCTATTAGATACAGTGTATCTTGTTTTATGTTGAAGTCCTTGATCCACTTGGACTTGAGCTTTGTACAAGGTGACAAACATGGGTCTATTTTCATTCTTCTACATACAGACAGCCAGATAGATCAGCACCATTTATTGAAGATGCTTTCTTTTTTCCATTGTATATTTTTGGCGTCTTTTCAAAGATCAAGTGGCTGTAAGTGTGAGATCTTTCAAACACTGGACCACCAAACAGACAGAATGTATGAGGCCCCCAACACACATACAGTAGAGGACTTCCAGGTCTGTGTTCATTCAGAGATGATGCACCTAACCTTCAAGAGACTGGAGGCCCCAGGGAGTTTAGAGGTCAGGTGGGGTGGAAGGTAGGGGTATCCATGTGGTGATGGGATGGGCTGGGAAGGAGGTGTAGAATGTGGAGCAGTCAGAGGGGGATGGGGAAGGATGGGCAATGGAATATGGAATGTAAAAAATAAATTACAAATAAAATTAAATTTTAAAAAAAGAGAAAGTAAAAAACAAAACAAAATAAAACAAAACAAAACTGAAGAAAGCAACATAACATTTGAAAGCTAAGTAATTTATAACCTAAGGACACAAAGTTTTTCCTGCATCCCGCAATGAGGGTGGAGGGCCAGGTTCTAGTGATGGATAGCTGTGGCCATCATCTAGACAGCCTGGTGTCCAAGGAAGTACTGCTGGGCTGGAAAGTGGTGGCTACATGCTGTGAGGGTATCAACATTTCTGGAAATTTCTACAGAAACCAGTTAAAGTACCTTGCCTTTCTCTGAAAGCAAACGAACACCGACTCCTCTCTCAGACCCTACTACTTCTGAATCCCAAGCTGCCAGCCCCGTTTTTTTTTTAGCACACCGTGTGAAACATGTTGTCTCACAAGAACAAGTGAGGATAGGCTGCCCTGGACTACCTCAAAGTGTTGATGGAATCCTTCAGCCTTAAGACAAGAAAAGAAGAACTGTGGATCCTGCTGCTTTCAAGATAGTGCAACTGAATCCTATGAGAAACTTTGCTTACCTGGGGAGTCTGGCTCTTGGGGTCCAGTGGAGGTACCTGGCAGTGAGTGCCATTCTGGAGAAGAAGTGGAAGTAAAGGGCCAAGATCCACTTTTAGAAGAAACAGCAGCTCTTGAGGCTAGAGAAACAGGAAGAGAGGAACATGGAGAAGAAAATCAAAAAATTTACAGAGGTTCTCAAAACAAATGGACTCTGGATGTGAGCCCAATACAGACTGTGCCAAAAAACAAAACAAAACAAAAAACAAAACAAAAACAAAAACAAACAAAAAACACAATAAAATCTTCTCTTAAAGTCAGTAGTGGCAACTCTAAATTCCAGGACATGAAAATGTGTATGTATCTATATATGTGCATACATGTCTCTGTGTATGCATGTGTGTATGTGTGTACATGTGTCTCTGTGTGTATATACATGTGTGTGCAAGTATCTATGTGTACACACATATGTATGTCCACATATCTCTGTGTGTGTATATGTATGTGTACATATGCATGTGTGTATGTGTGTATACACCCCTATGTGTGACATATGTGTTATGTGTGTGTGTGTGCACATGTGTGCAGGTATGTATGTGAGCCTGTTTGCTGTTGAGTAGGAACTTGCTGACTTTGGTACTGTGGTGAGTCACAGGCTTCAGTGGATAGAAACCTACAATGTGATTTTTGCTAGTCTGCCTCAGATGGGCTGGTTTCAACGTAGCTTTAAACTTCTCTAGACGAGGTGGATGGCAAGGGAATTTAGGAAGAAAGCAATTAAGATTCATTTTTCCACTCCATGGGCTGATCACCTAAGCATTGAGGTGAAAATGTGTTCCAAGACTTATTAACCTCATCCATGGTGCTATGAAGGTAGACTGGCAGAGTATTCCCATTTCATAGGCACTTAAAGTAAAATAGACATTTCATTTCCAGATACCAGGAAATCTGCTGGCTGAAATAAAGCAGGATTAGGGTCCCAAAATTTTAAACCCCTGCTTAGATCTCTTTAAGTTAGTAAACACATTCTTATAAATGCAGATAAATGCAATGCAATCAGAAGGGTAGCAGCATTTAAATATGTATGAGGTTCATAAAGTAAATCTCCTAAGACCATGTTCACAAGCAGCAAAGGACCTAGGGACAAGGAAATCTATCCATTATCATTCTTTTTCTTGCTGTAAGTACTTCATAAATCTATTGAAATAAGCATATTGGGAAAAGAAAAGAATCCCATTACCAATGCCTGTCCTGAACCTTGCCAAATGCATCATCCAATATTGCCTGTCACATTACAGCCCGATTCAACTGGCAGTGATGGGTTTCAAAAGAGTTGAGGAGTGAGCAGTCAATTTCAGCTTTTTGGATTCTAATGGATTTTTGTGAATGATTATGAATTGAGCAATCCACTGCAGGGGAATTTTTTTTTTCTTCTTTTAAACTTATGGAGAGAGGACAATAGTATCTTACTCTAGAAGTATTGAGAATGTGGGTCTTCCCTGCCAATGAAGCATCCTTTGTCGGATGGATGTCAGAGCTCCTTTCTAGACCCTGTTTCTGAGGACATTTTTGAATAAGAAGACTAAGGAGCGGTCCATGTTCAAATGGAAAAGAACAGAGAAGGTGAAAGATCATAATAGTTTCATTATGAACTGCATTGAAAATTACTAAGAATGCAATATATAAACTACAAAGCAAGACAAAGCAACATGGGATCTTGGTTTCCTAGTTTCTGGAAGAGGTCTTGGATAACCTCTGTGCCCTACCTTATACTGATGGATAAGATGGCAAGCGTTTTCCATTTTTCACTTTTCCTTCCCCCTTTCCTCCCCTTCTCCCTTCCTTCTTCTCTCTGTGTCCTTATCCCTAGCACAGTCTAATACATTATCAATATAAATAAATGTAACTGCCAGCTGAGGGTGCAACTCATTTTGATAGAGTGCCTGCCCAACCTTCACCAAGTCCTGGGTTTTATCCCCAGCACCACCACAGATAGAACTGGGTATGGTTGTGCGTATGCCTGTAATCCCAGCACCCAGGAGGCAGGAGGAGCTGAAGTTCAATTCAAGTCATGCTTGGCTAATAGTGAGTTTGAGTTTGAGTCCAACCTTGGCTACGTGAAACATTGTCTCAAAATACGGTACAAATTTTCCAATTAAGTATTTCCTTTCATCTCTTGGTGTCTCTCTGTAATTATCTATTCATTCATTCACTGTATGCCTGTCATTGTAGGTATGAGGTTAGGTAAGGCAGTGCACAAGAGGTCAACTAGGCCCATGTTCTTCCATGCCCTAAATTTCAGTATAATTTATGAAAAACTTATAAAGAATAAAAAGATCACACATTGAAAAGTATTATGTTGCAAATTAAAATATAAAATAGCTTATATGCACAATATAAGTCTATCTCAGAATTCAGTTTTTTTCTAGTAAGTCTCAACAAACTTTTATGTCCAAAGCCATGGAATTTCTACCCTGTAATCAACAAGTATTCCTTCATTTATCTGGATGTCTGAGTCTCTTTCACTGGTGTTTCACCTACTTGTCCAGGTGTCACTTTAGGGACTGAAGTCACGGGTATACAAAAGTGGTTCATGACCCTTGGTCACAGGGCAGTCACATAACAGAGAACGAGAATAATGAATGAAAACAAAAAAAAAAAATAGTGTATCAGCCTACGGGAAAAGAAGTGCAGCAATTTCATGGGTTAAGGGACTTTAAAACCACGTCTGTCTCTTGCTGAATCAGCAGGCCAGCCATTGTTGCCTCCTCTCTATGCTGGTGTTTATTCTGCAGAACCAGAAACTAAAAACTTTCACTTTTGCTGGTCTCTTGAACTTGTATTTAAAGAGAACTTGTATTGTCTTGTTTCTCACAGAAGGGTGGCAGCCAGGTGTCCTGTTCTATCACACACCACCCCCCCCCCCGCCACCCTGCCACCAAGCCTTGGCAACCTTCTTGTCTCTACTCTGATTCTTCTGTTTCTCTCTCTACAACTGGGCTGACAGTCATGCATAACTATACCTAGCTCTTGCTGTGAATGGTAGGGATCTGAACTCGGGTTCTCATGCTTGCCCACCTTGTGAATACTAGTTCCAACTGGGCTAGCCATCCTGCCTTTCCTTCACAGATACAAAGGTATTGGGGTCCTTTCAATTGTGAAATTTGTGACAGATATCTTCTCCCTTAGTGAAACTTGCATTTAAAACTTATATATATATATATATATATATATATATATATATATATATATATATATATTCTCATGAACCAGATTTCTTTTACTCTTTTTAATCAATCAATCAATCAATCAATTAATTTTACATGCCAATTACAGACCTCCAGTCTTCCATCACACAGCTCTCCCCCACCCCCTTCTCCTCTGAGAAGGGGAAGGCCTCTGCTGGGTATCAGTTCATCTTGGCACATCAAATCCATGCAGGCACAGCCTCTCCCACTAAGACTAAACCAGGCAGACCAGTTAAGGGAGTAGGCTCCATAGGCAGGCAACAGAGTCAGGGACAACGTCTTCTCCAGTTGTTGGGGAACCCTCATGAAGACCAAACTGCCCATCTGCTGCTACATATGTATGTGTGTATGGGTGGGTGGCTAGGTCCAGCCCATGCTTGCTCTTTGGTTGGTGTGAACCATATTTCTTAGTTCTAATGTAAGTTATCAATCCTTTTAGAGCCAGGAGAAAAACCATACTTTTATTACATATTTTAATATTTTTATTTTGATATCAAGATCTTAAACTATTTTTAATCTTACTATGAAGAAGTTCATTGAATTGTACAGACTGGTTAGTTTTGGTCTGTGAGGTTTTGTTCTTTTAGTTTTTTAATAATAAACTTTATAAAATTAAAGAATATCATTTTTTATAATGTGAAGGGGAAGAGTGTATTTGAATGCTTTTTTTCCTTACAAATTTTCAATATCTTTCTTTTCACCATTGCCCACCATGGCACATATTATCATCTCCTTCAATGCCCTCTTCCCTCTGAGCATTGCATTTTTATGCCTTGTTTTGGGGCACCAAGAATAAACATAGCTATCAATTATTAGCATGTATAATGAAAGACTTGTTAAATTATGGAGGGTATTCCATTGCCTACCGATGGAGGCGTCTGATGAATTAAAGATTAAGATTAATCCAACTCTGGGCCTGAGGTACCCCAAATAAATAAATAAAGCCTTTACTGTATGAATTATCTTTTTCTCTCTTGTTTCCTGAGGACAAACTTCCAGTGGCCTAGTGACTGAACCAGCAAGTACAGATGTTTTTAGATGAACAGCTTAAATGATGTGGGTGTTCTTTTTGCCTGAGGGCCCATCAGTTAAATTTAACTTGCACCCGAGGCCAACAGTTCCCTTGTTTCTGTTGGTTCTACTTTCCATTTCACCTCCCTGTGCAGCTATTTGTCTTCTGCCAGTAAGAGGCAATATGTGTCCTCTTCAGGCTGTTTCATGTTACCATGATGCCTTTACATTGCCTTGGACATTATCTTCTATTTTTAAAAAATATAATGTTGAAATTTATTCTTTGAGAAGTTCATACATGTATACAGCATCTCTATGTATCTACTATATCATCTATCTCTATCTTCTTTACTTTTTTTTCTCTTTGTGTCTCTCTGACTCTCTGCCTGCCTGCCTGCCTGCCTCCTAATTAGTGCTGCCCATAGATGCATGAGTATGGACAACCCACTGGAAGATGATCAACCTATCAGGAACACACCCTTAAAGAAAATCAAGTCTCTCTTCCCAGCAGCCATTAACTGTCAATAGTTCCTCAGCCAGGCACGGGAGTTCATTCTCTTTCATTTTTATTACTGATGATATGCATATCCTGACTAGTCTGCACTTTGGACACATGCACTATGAACTCTAACATATTGCTTGGCTTTTGGTTCCATCACCTTGCCTCTTCCCCCTTCCCTTCTTCTTTCTTCTCCTTCCTTTCAGGAGACTGGCAGTAGTATATCAAGTCTTTACAACTACCCTGACCTTGAACTAGCTACGTGGCTACTTCTTGAAGTCCTTATCCTTGCTCTTCCACTCCACAAATGCTGCGATTACAGGTGTGCACCATCACACCTACTTTAGACTCATCACTTTCAAGACAATTTCCCAGGTACCATGAAATCCCCTGATGCCCATCTGTGACTCTCCCTATGTCTGTGTATTAAGTTTTCTTCTTTATATCATTGGTTACCATGTATTTGTCTCTCCTCACAAAGAATTTGGAACTTAGATCTGCTATGTCTATATATATGTATGTATATAACCACCTGCTACAGTACTTTAAACATGGTAGATGCTTTTTAAATATTCAACAATATATTATGAGCACAGGGCATAGTGGCTGCTCAGCACCCGTGCTGGGTGAATGAATGGAGGACCCATGGCAATACTCAACAGTTCTTGGCATCTGTTCCACTGGAGGCCTCTGAAGAGTTGCCATCTTTAGTAGTCATGCTGGAATTGCTGGCTGAAAGATAAAATTATCTTCAGAATCCACCTTTTTTTCTTATCAGTCTGTAATTTAGCTTTGCTGTGATGTACTGTTTTTGAGGTGTGACTTTGGAGACATGGGAAACATCCTTCTCTGCTCAGATCTAGTGGTTCTGAGGTTGATGCTCTGTGTTTCATGTTTAATGCCAACTTGCTACCGATGTATTTCCTTTTATCTATCCCTGTAACTCGGTTACTTATATTATGATAAAATCCCTTGTCAAACGAAAAGTATAGTATAATACATGCTATCAACTTTTACTACAAAGGCAACACTGATCATCTTATCCATACATGGTTACTACAAGGAAACTCAAAGTCAAAATGCTAACAGCAAAGAAAAAACAGCCTTTTCACAAACCTTAATATTTTAGATATCATAGATAAGATGTATGAGTTTGTTGGAAATGATACACTATACTATACTCACTTTGAGGAGTTACATCTGATGTCAACACATTTTCATCTACAAGTGTCACAGAAGATGTAGCTAGATATCCTACTTTTAAAACAAAAATTTGAAGTTGCTGGATTTATTGCCACATATTTAACAAAGACACTATACTTAACAAGATCATCCTTTGAAGGAATACAAGTAGACATATAGTCTAATGACCTCATTTAATATATAGATAGAAAAACAGCACACAAACGTATATGCTTATGATTACATAACAAATATTCTCAACATTCCTTTGCTACTAACACAGTTCTGATAAATTCATATCTGTTATATTCAATCTTTGCAACATACATTGATTCAGTATCTACTTTGTACCAAACACTATTCTAGGTCCAAAGGTAGTAATAATAAGTGAAATCAAGGTTTCTGTCTTCAAAATTTACCTTACAGTGAATTTTCACAATAATAAAACATTTATACATACTGACTGTGTGGTTTCATATTTATTTCAATTCTTAGCTTACAGTGGATTTTCATTGGAATGTATTTTCATATACTATCATTTTATACTTATTTACATTTTTAACTTACAAAGTCATCTTCATCTTTACATCATACCCTTTCTCTTCATATTTGTCTTCCCTACCACAAAAGAAGGTATGCTTCATATTCCCTTAAAAGGTGAATGCTTCTCTAGAGAGGAGGATAGACAGACAGAGGGAAAATACCCAACCACAACCATGTCTGCATCTCCTTGAGAGATGAACTTTTAATATATTTTGTTGTATATATTTCTCCTTTGTTCCCAAACACACCTAAAGTGGCTAACATAAATATACAGCAAAAGAAATAAAACAGTGAATAACAGGGAAAATAAGGATAGAAAGAGTTGAGTTCTGTTCAAACCAGAATAGGGACAGGGCCCAATATGAATTACTTAGTATTTTGTTCTTTTAACAGATGAAATCTCACATCTACCCTGAGCTTTCTAGGGCAAATGTTAGAAAATAAACATTACATATTATCTGGTTGATGTGTATAAGATAAACTAAGTCAATTTTATAAATTATTCTTCTTATCATAATTGACAAGAAAGAGATCCCAAGTTTTTTTTGTTAGTTTTAGTCTTTTTTTTCTTTTTTTCCCAACTTTTATTAGATATTTTCTTCATTTACATTTCAAGTGTTATCCAGAAAGTTCCCTATACCCTCCCCCCCTCCCGGCCCTGCTCCCCTACCCACCCGCTCCCACATCTTGGCCCTGGCATTCCCCTGTACTGGGACATATAAAGTCTGCATGACCAAGGGGCCTCTCTTCCCAATGATGGCCAACTAGGCCATCCTCTTCTATATATGCAACTAGAGACATGAGCTCAGGGGGTACTAGTTAGTTCATGTTATTCTTCCACCTATAGGGTTGAAGACCCCTTCAGCTCCTTGGATACTTTCTCTAGCTCCTTCCTTGGGAACCCTGTGTTCCATCTAATAGCTGACTGTGAGCTTCCACCTCCATGTTTGCCAGGCATTGGTACAGTCTCCCACGAGACAGCTATATCCGGGTCCTTTCAGCACTATCTTGCTGGCATATGCTATAGTGTCTATGTTTGGTGGCTGACTGTGGGGTGGATCCCTGGCAGCCGCAGTCATTGGGTCCATCCTTTGGATTCAGCTTCACACATGATCTCTGTAACTCTTTCAATGTGTGCTTTGTTCTTAATTCTAGGAAGGGGTGACATGTCCACATTTTGATCTTCCTTCTTCTTGAGTTTCATGTGTTTAGTTTAGTAAATTGTATCTTGGGTAGTCTAGGTTTCTGGGCTAATATCCACATATCAGTGAGTACATGTTATGTGAGTTCTTTTGTGATTGGGTTACTTCACTCAGGATGATGGCCTCCAGATCCATCCATTTGCCTAGGAATTTCATATATTTATTGTTTTTAATAGCTGAGTAGTACTTCATTGTGTAAATATACCAANTGCTCCTGAGAGTAGCGAACAGTGTCTCAGTTTTACAAGTGGCTCAATTTTCATAACATGTACTCACTGATATGTGGATATTAGCCCAGAAACCTAGACTACCCAAGATACAATTCACTAAACACATGAAACTCAAGAAGAAGGAAGATCAAAATGTGGACACGTCACCCCTTCCTAGAATTAAGAACAAAGCACACATTAAAAGAGTTACAGAGATCATGTGTGAAGCTGAATCCAAAGGATGGACCCCCCCCCCCATATATATATGAGAGAGTACACTATGGCTGTCTTTAGACCCACCAGAAGAGGATATCAGATCCCATTACATATGGTTGTGAGCCGTCATGTGGTTTCTGGGAATTAAACTCAGGATCTCTGGAAGAGTAACCAATGCTCTTAATCACTGAGCTACTTCTCTAGCCCCTGCCTCAATTTTATTTAGAAAAAAAAATTTAACCATTGAGCCGTCTCTCAAGTCCTAGAAAATGTCTCAATTAGAGAATATGAATAATGAAACTTTTGGGAAAATGTGTACAGTAAATGAATGGTGCATGATTTGAACATCTATAAGTGGTTCACATGCAGAGGTATCTACAGTAAGCATTTCTGCAATGTGGCCTGCTAGTGAAGTCCAAAGAGATGTGATATCATGTATCATTGCATAGAAACTGTCAGCTATAGGGGATCTCCTATGAGATGCTTTATGCTGTTTGGAAACTTGAATAGGCAGCAACATCAGAAAAGGAAGACCTAGGGTTGGGGAGAACCTCTGTTCAGTCATGTGTACTGACTTATGCAAATATTTCTGAACTCGTTCATAATCTGGGCCACTCAAACATCTGTTGACCAGCAAAACTGTGACATTTGTTAAGGACTTAGAACACAGGAGCCCCAGAAAACAAAAGGAGCTGTGAAACCTGGCCCCTATCTCCAGGGCACACAAGGTTTATTGATCTTCTGCTGGATTTTTGTTTTGTTCTTAGCCTGTACAATTTTGCATATGTTATTGAGAGGATGACTCATTTACTATAATTCATTATTAATCACATGGAAAGAGTTGAGTCTGTTTGGGAAAATAACAGATTTCTAAATAACTTCGATTTATTCTCCTTCCTGCCAGTTTACACCATGGCTCAGAAATAAGATCGGTGCCCATTCTAGGACTACATCTTAACAGTTATGGTCAAACCCACTGCAAGAACTCTGCTCAGCAATTATTTGAGAGCTTGCATCCTTCTGGCACTGAAATTGAAATTTGGACAATTACTCATCTACAGCCTACACTCATGGAGGAGACATGAATAATTGGAGCCCATGTGGATGAGTTCGATAATTAACTGAGGAATCCAACTATGGCAACACATAAACCTATGTTCTCAGACCAGAAATGTCATGGGATAATTGGACCAGGGAAGGACTCTCCCTGTTTAGTGAGCTTGGGGCACCTGCCTGTACCAGGGCTGGATGCTTCCTATTCCTCAGGAGTGCACTGTCTTCCCTGTGTGAGTAGCAGATGGTCCAGAGACCATCACAAGGTATATCCCCAATGTCAACAGCAACAGGAGAGCACAGCTCATACCCAGGCGACTGTTGATATAAACATTGTCTCTTCCTTGAGCTTGAGTTGGTTTGCAAAAGTCATTTCACCCTAAAATCTGACCTGGATATTTTGTAACTGTAAGAGATGGTCTTACCAGACTACTGCATCATAAACTTACAGCAGCTGTGGTTGGTGGCACAGGACCAAGGGACTCAACATCTGTGCATGGAGGGAGGAAGGGCTCATAGGCCTTCACTTCTAGTTGAGGTTGACAACTGATGTCTTATTGATAATGGAAAATCTATTTTCTTTAAAGGTGTGGCCCTTGAGAGATTGGTCAGGTTTCAGTGGATGGCCAGACACCTATGAGTACACAAACTGGAATCACTTGAATAATTAAACAAACAACAAACAAACAAAAAAGAAAAAAAGAGGACACAGAGGAGTTGGGAAGAGTTGGGGTTGTGGAGTTCTTGGGGGAGTTAGGGAGAGGAGTGAAGGATGAATTTGATTAAAATTTATGTATGTATGTATGTATGTATGTATGTATGTATGCATGACATTGTCAAAATTTAAAAATGTTATAGTTTTAGAAATCAATCATTTAATCCCAGCACTCGGGAGGCAGAGGGAGGAGGATTTCTGAGTTCGAGGCCAGCCTGGTCTACAAAGTGAGTTCCAGGACAGCCAGGGCTACACAGAGAAACCTTGTCTCAAAAAACAAACAAACAAACAAACAAAACAAAACAAAACAAATCAATCATGTCTGACTGTCTCTTGGTAATTATTTATTTACTTTGCATCTCAATATCAGCCCCAAAGGAATTTTCTTTTCATTTCTTGAAACACTCATGCTAGTCCTATTTCTTAGCATGCGAATGGGGCACTTTATTTTGGATTGTTCTAGTTCAAGACTAAGACTGCCTCTGTACAAAGCTCTTGATTTTCAATGATTGATTTTATGTTATGACACACCCTATAGGCAAAAAAATATTGCAACCCAAATGATTGCTATGTTTCCTGGCTGATTATTTTTCCTTTAATGTGTAGACTCACTGTTATTAAATTTTGTAAGTGTTCAGACATACATCATCCTGAGTGTTGTTTCCAGGAAAAAAACAAAACAAAACAAAACAAAACAAAACAAGCAGCCACTTCTTCCAATTTCTTTTGTTTATACTAGTTCATAACCTTCCATGAGGTTCGATGAGGTTTCAACTTCCAGTCCATTTTGTTTTAACTCTTTAAATACATCTCACTAAAAAGGAACAATTACTCTTTTATAGTTTCTGTAGACTATTCCTGTGGTCTGGGTTGAATAGAAGAAACTGAAACATGTTCTATAAGAGTTATTGCTGGTGTCATTTGGCATTTTGTCAACTGCTTCTTAGCCTACTTCCTTGTCCATCTTCCTAGGGACTGACCACCTGCCTGCTGGAGAAAGGGAAGATGGCTAATATCTTAAAATAGCTCCATGGTTTAGTAACATTTGGAAATTCAGAAATACACCTCCTGCCTAAGTGTCTGTGTGGTGACAATGACCACATTACTCTTTATATCCTGAGTTTTTTGAATCAGATGAGAGCTAGCCTGTGAAAGGAAACCCCTTCTTACTTGCTCCTCCTCTCTTTTCCCTAACTCATGTTTCCCAAAGCAGAGACTTAGGCCAGGAACAAAGACTGGGGGCAAGGGGGATGCTGAAGGCAGACCAGGGCATGACAGAGCTGTTTTCTTGACTTCACCTCACGCAGACATAAAGCACAAAGCCAGTACATACCCACCCTTGCAGCTGAGGCAGACCCAGATTGCAGTAGGGAGAGAGGAGAAATTTTGGATTAAATTAACTTTCTCAAGTTTTGACACTCCATTTGACAAGACTTTTAAATTATTGACATACGTCTGTCTGTTCTAATGTCTGAAAAGGACCAGATGACATTTATTATATAAAAACCAGCCCCCAAAGGCAAATAATTTGTCTGAAAATTCTTCCAGAGGACAAGAAACTTCTCAACAGAGCTCATTTGAACAGAAAATGATGGAGAAAATAATTTATTTTTTGCTACCCAGTCCAGCTTATGTAATCAACCAAGTACAAGAATAAAAGTGATTTGCAAGTTCAGTCAGAACAATGTGGTTTGTCAAGCTCACTTATCCAAGACTTTCTTTATATTCCTGTGATATTGGCTGAAAATTAAATTATTTTTTATATTACAGTGTTTTCCTTTGGCCTTCTACTTCATCACTAGAGCATCTACTGGATGAGCTGGAACCATTCTGCTTTATTTCCTGTGCAAAAGGGAGTAATTCTCCACCAGCTTCCCTGCAGCACAGAGCCATTAGATGCAGTAGGGAGATGGTGGACCTGTACTTAAAAGTATCTGGGCCATATAAACACATGCAAATGGGCCTACCCATCCCAGTGGTTTTCATGAGGTGTTAACTGATGCTCAAACAATGTGAAGAAGAAACCTGTGGAGGGACATGTCCTAAAATCATCACAAGCCTAGTCACAAGGGAGGTGGCTTGCCTAACAGGTGTTAAATAAAGGGTTAAGGGGATCATATACCACTTCATTATTGGTCTGAAAATGGTTGAAGACCAACTCAATGAAGATTACAGATAGGCAGAATTCTCCACATATGTTGTATAGTTGTAGACATGACATGGTAAGTGTTAATATTCATAAAAGTTAGTTGCCTGGGGCTGGAAAGATGGTTCAGCAGATAAAAGTGCCCACCATGCAGTCCAGGTGACCTGAGTTCAATATCTGGGACCTAGAGTAAAAGAAGAGAATGAACTTCCAAAACTTATCCTGCCCTCTGACACACCTCGTTGGCCCGTAAATTTCCAGAATTAAACGATTAAAAGAGGGCATTGACTTCCTTCCTTCCTTCCTTCCTTCCTTCCTTCCTTCCTTCCTTCCTTCCTTCCTTCCTTCCTTCCTCCCTCCCTCCCTCCCTCCCTCCCTCCCTCCCTCCCTCCCTCCCTTCCTTCCNAATTGAAGTGGTTGGACCTGGTTAATTTCAATGTGTAGTTTTTAAATAAATAACAAAATTTTCAATAATAAAGTTAAGCAACATTTTTTTATAGGATGATAATGTGAAGACCTAACTTGCATTGTCCTTTTCATTGAGCCTATCCTTTCCTCCAGACTCTTTGCAGACTTCCTCAACTCTGTTTGCATACTTAGCATGGTACTCTTGAGTATTGCTGTCCTTGGTGTTCGGGATGGTGGTATTAATGGTGTTGGAGGGGTACAATTCATATGCCCATCAAGCATTCTACCTCTAAGGCACACCCAAGCCCTCTCTGCCTTATCCCTTTCCCATATCTATATATGTATGATGATGGCAGGAATTGCTATCACATACAAAGCACCAACATTCTCTATCACCTTTCAATTCTGTCTGGGACTGTCGTGCTTTAGAACCCAGTGTCCTGACCTGCTGATGCTTTTCTATGATGCTTCCTTCTGATATTATCCATTAATATGTCTCCCAGGTCTGTTCTCCATTTGTTTATAACGTGTTTATTTGTAAGTTTCCAGCTTTGTTGCACTCCTGGAGTACTTGATTCTTTGCTCTTTGCCTCCTACACACGATCATCTACTTTTTAAAAACCCGCTGTTGCCCCAAGAGGAACAGGCCAAAGGCTGGAGTCAGAACAGATCTGGTATTTTGCTCAAAGTGTTCAGAGAAGGAAACCAGACTGTGAAGACCAGACAAGATATTGATGGGGACACAACATCAAAATCAATGTCATTGGATCAAAGGGTCAGGCATAGACATAAAAACAAGAAGGCAGAGCCAGAGCATCTATGGCCTAGTGGGCAGAGGAGATGGGAGTCAAGGAAAGACTCAAGTTTCTAACTTATAACTATAAGCTCTGTACAATAGAAGCACTGTCTAATTCCTACATCACTGTAATATGGCACCTTAAAAATTCCCCAATATTGTCTTTCTTGTTTGTAGAATGAAAATATCTCCAGTGATTGCCACAGAGACTACATGCAGTAGGGAATCAGCAACGTCAACTGGCTACTGTGGAGTTGAAGGAGTCTTCCCTGGGTGATTCTTATGGCTTGAGCTTAAACATTCTTCTGAAAGTAAAGAGTATTGCATCTTTGCCCTCCTACATTTGTTTTAAAAATTGCCTTTTGTTGAATACAAGAGTGAGCCATGTACACTTGCAGGCAGAATTGAAGCTTTGTACTGCTGACTGAACTTCATAGCTCCTTACATCTCAGAGTTTAGAGTGAGCCACTGCCTTCTGAAGTTGATATCCGTGTCATGCTCTGTCTGAATTCCTTTCTTGAAAAGACCTTCAAAGGTGGCTCCCATGAGATTCTGACTCAGCAATCATGAGTCTTTTACAATGCCCCTTTCTGGTGCTAAGATTAAATGGGGGTTTCTCCATAGTAATCTAATAATTGGAACAAGCAGAGAAGTTTAATTTAAGTGGATTTTTTTGATAGCTATTGATTTAACATGGTCTCTTTGGCATATAACAATTAGGCAGAAAATTGTTTCAAACATAATCTGTAGTGTCCACCTTGATGAGCTCCCAATCGAATTTTGCAAAGCAAAAGACATCCATCTGTTCTAATTACTTGAGACTGATTCAGACTTGGCTCTGTTAACATTTTGAGCTAAACATTGCTTAGTGATGAGAACTGTGCCACCTTGTGTTATACAACAGTAAAGAGAAGCACTCACTTCTCACAAGATGCTCGTGACATCTTCCCACCTTACTGGGCCAACACCAAATCTGTCTGGACACTACCAGGTGCTCCCTCATTGTGGGGAAGGACAGTTATTAAACTCTAATCTAAGGACTCCTTAGGCTCATGAAGTGGTGCTTTATTTAAAGGAGGGATTGCTTCTCCAGAGACTTCTCAACTATATCACCTTACTAGATTTTACACACACATACACACACATACACACACACACACACACACACACACACACACACACATCTCAACACACTAGATACAAATAGGTTTACCGTGACTTCTTTATTAAATTGGAAGCTGTTTTATATTTCTTCACAGATATAAGAGTAGTGTTCGGGCAAACATGACACTTGACATGTTGGCTAACTCTACAAATAATTCAACTAGAAGTAATCCTTGTCAGAATGGAAATGCCAAGAGAGTATTTTTCTATTTTGTTTATTGCTGCTTTCCCAGCATCTAGAAGAACACTTGATGCTAATAATAACTGGTGAACAATTACTTTATTTTTTAAAATACACTTTAAATTAAAGTACAATCACATTCTTCTAAAAAAAAAAAAAAAAAGCATCTGTTTACAAGAAGACCGGTCTCATTTCCTAAACTCTTACTAGAGTGATTAACTTAGACTCCATCTTTTCTTTAGTCTGCACTTTCCGGTCTCCTTCCTTGCTTCTCTGATGTATGATGTCATCTCCTTGATCAAGCTTGTCTACTGATACTTTCTCAAGTGATCACAAACATAACTGCTCATGTCACTTTTCTCTAAGGAAAATGTCAAGGTCTTCATCTAGTCAAATAAACATGGTACACAAAAGAACCCCCCCACCTCTGTGTGTGTGTGTATGTGTGTGTCTAGTGTCTTCTCCCTTAAGAAATCTTTTTTGATCATCTGAACACATAGGGGCCATTGATTATTCAAAGCATGGCACATCTTGACATATCTGGACATTTCTATTCCACAGGGTATGGCCCTTTCACTTTCATGCTTTGAATTATTATGGTCCCATGTCCATGTCATCAATTTCCTGTAGGCTTCAAATTTTCTGAAGACAGAGTAAAAAAAATGCTATTTTTAACACCATAAGATTATTATGTTTACTATTATATACCTATAGTCTTATAGGTATTAAATTACATGTCAAAAGTACAATATTCTATCAATTTGTTTATTTATTGAGTTATTCACCTATACATACTACCTAGGTATGTGTGAGAAGACAAAACAAGTATGCTCTGGCTCTTTGAGTATTTACAGTTCTTGGGGAAAAGTGCTATTGAGTGCAGTAGGAACTAGATTCAGATTCAGCAGACTGGCATAAATACAGCCTCTGTTACCACTAGGTGTTGATCATGTTTACTCTCAGTGTCTTGGTGTACTGTCTGGACAAACAAAAAGGATATTTGCTTTCTCCACTATGCATATATGTAAAGGAGGGCAAACGACACTTCATTTAATATAAAAACTCTCCAAGTGATACAGTATAGTGACTTATATTTGTCCATAATTCCTATTCTTCCCTTCATCAGATGGAGCCTCAGCCTTCTTCCCTGAGGAACAGACTTGTTTCTAATAAGATGAATGAGGCAGAGGTGACATACAATCACATGCAGGGAGAATATGACATTAAAAAGATACATTTTTGTAGCCTTATTTCTTGAAGCATTTTGTCAAGGGGAAATCAAGCAGCTATATTGGAAGCAGCCCTAGTGAGAGGCCCACGCAGTGAGCCTGGGGAGTCCTGCTTTGAACCCTGTTTGATGTATGTGGTTTTGCCCCAGTCAAGCTTTCAGATGACTGAAGCTCAGGGCAATGATTCACCACACTAAAATTCCTAAGTTGCTGCTGGATTCCTGGCTCCTGAAACCATTTGAGATATTTTATAATTTATTAAGTCTCAGAGTAATTTTTCACATGGCAATCTAAGAATATACATAGGATACAGCAGAGGCTTAAGATATTTATTATTATTATTATTATTATTATTATTATTATTACCACTACTACTATTATTGAATCTGCTGATGTTTGCTGAGTGAACATGCCTCAGTCTGTTGTAGGTTTTTGGTGAAACAATGGCCATTGAAACACACATTAAAAGAGTTACAGAGATCATGTGTGAAGCTGAATCCAAAGGATGGACCCAATGACTGCGGCTGCCAGGGATCCATCCCACAATCAGCCACCAAACATAGACACTATAGCATATGCCAGCAAGATAGTGCTGAAAGAGCCCGGATATAGCTGTCTCGTGGGAGACTATACCAATGCCTGGCAAACATGGAGGTGGAAGCTCACAGTCAGCTATTAGATGGAGCACAGGGTTCCCAAGGAAGGAGCTAGAGAAAGTACCCAAGGAGCTGAAGGGGTCTTTAACCCTATAGGTGGAAGAATAACCATGAACAAACTAATACCCCCTGAGCTCATGTCTCTAGTTGCATATATAGAAGAGGATGGCCTAGTTGGCCATCATTGGGAAGAGAGGCCTCTTGGTCATGCAGACTTTATATGCCCCAATACAGGGGAACGCCGGGGCCAAGATGTGGGAGTGAGTGGGTAGGGGAGCAGGGCAGGGAGGGGGGAGCGTATAGGGAACTTTCTGGATAACACTTGAAATGTAAATGAAGAAAATATCTAATAAAAGTTGGAAGAAAAAAAAAAGAAAATGGTAGCTACAAAAAGGAGGAGGGTAAGGACTGGGAGGAAGGAGAGGAGGAGCAGGGAAGGAACAGCGTTTAGAAAGACTAAGAACAAGAAAAAGTCCACTGAGTGTGAAACTTCTGATGGGTGAAGTGTTTCTCACCTGCCACCCGCTTCTCACTTTCTGCAAGGTAGCTGTATGTGACAGTGACTGTAGGCAAAATGCAAAAATGCCACCAGCTAAAGCCATTGTTAACTCCAGAGGCCTGCTTTTATTTTACTCCATTTCAGCTCTCATTTCCAAACAAAAGTGATAGTTTTAATTAAATATGAAATGAGAAGCATACTTCTGTTCTACATATACTTTAGGTTTTTTTTTTTTTTTTAAATCAGAGAAGGTCACCATGGATATCTGTGACGTACAAGAGACACGGACATGGGGATTATGATTCGTTTGCCTCGATGCCTACCTCTGAGATTACCTGCCACTTATGACTTTGCCATAGCAACAATGACCAACAGCTCCAGCTGTTAACGCTGCTGTGGATTGGAAGGCTGAATTCGCATCACTCACTAGCCGTCTTGGTGAATTAATTTGAGGCGAGACAAATTTTTTTTTTCCCTCTTTATTAGATATTTTCTTCATTTACATTTCACATGTTATCCAGAAATTTTCCCTTACCCTCCCGCATCCCCGCCCTGCTCCCCTACCCACCCCCTCCCACGTAATGGCCCTGGCGTTCCCCTGTACTGGGGCATATAGAGTCTGTATGACCAAGGGGCC